>JAMAKR010000005.1:4350-44259 GCA_023628425.1 Chaetomiaceae sp. PYS4301M | reverse complement strand
CCCCGCCCCATCGGTGCCCGCCACAACTGGCCCCCGGGGCGTTGGGTGGGTCCCCGCACATTCCACCCCCCCCCCCCCCCCCCCCCCCCCGCCCCCCCGGCCACGGACGAACTATGCAGGTGAGCAAGTTTGCTCTCTTTAGAGCACACTACCCCTCCGCCTTGGTGGTAAATACCTCTTGCCAAGCAGGGGAATGCACCTCTTTTTCAGCCCCGTGGTTGCCATGGAGGAACGTGCCCCGAGCGTGGCAGGTACCAGTACCTCCGCTCACGGGGCAGACTCGGGATCGATGGGGAAAGAGGCGGGTTCTTATGGAAATTCTGATATTACGCAAACTCGGATGTAAAGTTGAAATAATGCTGGTGCCTAATCACCAAGCAAAAGCCTCTTCAACGAGTTCCACCCGCAGCCCGTCCTTGATACACCGCACGACCTTCTTCGTCACCACATCCGCCATACCCCCAGGAGCACACACCAGAACCGCGGTGGCGTGGTCGGTCTCAGCGTACTTCCTCAGCACAGACGCAATATCCATCCGTCCTGAGTTGAGCTTCCCCGGTGCATCTTCCGCGGGAGAGGCAGTGCCATCATCACCCGCTCCGGCCACAGCATTGTCAACTTGCGTGGGATCTGTACACCAAAACAGACACTCGACGCCGTCACCCGCGGCTTGGTCAAGAAACTCCCTCTGGACGTGCTCGAGGAGCGCCCGCTCCCGCGCAGACCACGCGAGAACGAACCTCTTCGCCCGCATGGCGCTGCGGCTCGCTGTTTTGTCATCTTCCTCTCCGGCCTTTCCCCTGCTCGCCACCTGGGACCGGTACGCCTGCACGACCCCGAGGACGTGGGTGATCCCGATACCCCCCGCGATGCACAGCACCGTGTCGGCGGTGAAGAGCGGGTTCAGGGTGGCCCGGTGGCCCGCGTAGGGGCCCTCGGTGTACACCGACAGTTCCAGTGTTCCCGAAGGGGAAGATTGCAGCCGGCGTTGGAGAGCAGAGGTGATGCCGCTGTGGGCCCGGATCAGGAAGCGGATGGATGTTTGGCTCGCCCCGGTGTTGACCGGGGCCGCGTCAGTTACTAGGGCCGCTTCGTTTTAGGTTGTTTCATCCCCGTTTTTAACCGCAGGAAGTAGTGCAGGAATTTCCGCACTCGGGGCTGTCGACGGCGTTGCCCACCCGGCGACGCTGAAGGGGTGGCTCTCCCAGAACTTGAACCAGCCCAGCCGCGGGAAGTACAGGAAGCTGTGCTGCGCAGGCCCGAACCCCCACGCCACGCGCGGAAAGACGGTGACCTGCATGATGGCGTCGCAGCCGGGGACGGCCTGCACGAGGGCCCTAGACCCCCCGGGGCGGTTGTAATACGCGACGCGCAGGATGCGGGCCAGGCGGTCGGCGGACCAGAAGGCGAAGCAGATGTACAGCCAGACCTGGTAGCCGTACTCGAACCCAAAGTGCGGGACGAGGTGGTACCAGCACCCGACGAGGGCCAGGATGACGAGGGCGATGTGCAGGATCAGGAAGGACTCGTAGACACGGACGCGGAGCGGGAGGACGGCGAAGGCGACGGCCAGGCTGAGGGCGATGGTTGCGATGATGCCCCACCACTGAGGAAGGGGAGGGGGTCAGTACGGCAGTGGTTGTTGGGGGTCCTGGGGGATTTGGGATGGAGGTTTCCACGTACGTAGAATGGCTCTGCTGCTTTGGCAGCATACGCTGACGCGCCCTCATATCCGGGCTCAAAGTAAGCCAGCGTATAAGCGATGGAATGCACGACGGCCTGCACGGTTGCCACCCGTGCGGTCCACCGATGGAACGTCAGGAACGTCGTCTGGCTCCATCCGGTGAGGGCGATCAAGAGATTGTTACGGCCAGCGAAGAGAATGGAAATGCTCATGTTGACGAGGCTCAGCGTGCCCGTCCGGTTGCCGACATACTCGCAGAGCTCAAACTGCTGGGACATGAACCAGACGTTGGGCTGGACACTCCCGAAGGATACGGCGGAGAAGATGACGTTCAGGACGATGTAGACGCCGATGAAGACGCTGAGGATGCGCCCGGGGATGTATCCGAGTTGGCCAGGCAGAGGTTCGAGACGTCGAGACGCGAACAGAGCGGGGACGAAGAGATGTTGCGCGAGTGCAGACCAGAAACCGGAGGTCTGAAACCATCGTTGGAGTGCGGGAAAGATGCTCCTGGTTTGAGCCAGGGCGCCGGTGGCAATGCAGATGCCTATGACGACGAGATAGAGAGCCAGTCTGCGAGTATCACCACGTTAGTCGTGGTGCCACGGACAAAGCCCCGGGGGGGGGGGAGGCGAAGGGGAAGACGCACGCGTATTTCGTATGCAAATATTCTGATCTCGCAAACTCGCCCAGCGTGCCGTGTGTGGTCTGGTAAACGCCGTTGTTGACCAAGCTGGTGTCGTTGAGCCAGGTGGCATCGCTCGCAAGCTCGGCGGTGGGAGGTGTAGCAGGCAAGCTGTCGTGGAATGTCGGGCTTGACGCGCCGGCGAGGGCCTGGTTTTTGAAGCACTCGGCCTGCTTATCGGAGGGGTATCCGTCGGCGTCGCAGTTCTGTTGGATGCAGTATGCCATGGTCTGAAACCAGGCGGTGTTGTTCGCCCGGCAGTCGTCGCTCGTCATGCCCATCGCCATGCCGCCCATATCGTCCCTCTTGCGCAACATGACCATCCCCGGCATGTCGTCGCCATGGTCAAACGTGGTACAGCTCAGGTACAGGGAGGAGAGGGAATCGTGACATGCCTGGCAGCAGAGGTCTGGGAACATGGAGATGCCGAAGCCGATGATGCCATTCTTGGACCCGGCGACGCCCGAGACTAAGGACAGCAGCGGCAGGAAGACTGGAAGCACGGTTGAGGTGATCATGACGGGCGGGCACGGTGTCACCACACGTCAACGGCAAGGCTGCCCGGATGGCGGATGCCACCAAAGGCTGTGAGGGACGGCTTGGACGCATATATCCGTAAATTCCAACCCCCGTACCACAAACCAGGGCCATGATACATTGGTAGGGAGTGATCCCATCTCGAAACAACAGGATATTTGCGTGGCTCCTGTAGCGGGGGAGTTGTGAGGGTAAATGAGCAAGTTTTGGACGATGGATATTTTGGTGGTTCGGCCAATCATGGCAAGCTGGGTCGAAGCCACGGAGAGGGATTGAGCAAGATTTGGCGGCGAGACCAATTTATTGTGGCAGGGCGCGGGGGTGGGGGAGACGGTTTAACCAGACAGCTTGATCCTGCAATGGGATCCTGCGACGTGTACTTCGTAGGGGGCCAGGTACTCCGTACTTAGCGTTCATTGCACGTGGTGACATGTATGTACCTCAGCCACGGACTTGTGGGTTCTGGCAGGCATGGTGTGAACCGCTGTGGCAGTATAAGTCTAGCTGTCTACTTTGTATGCTTTCTAAATATAATTTTACTATTCCATTATTTAGTAACTAATAGCCTACCACCTCTCTTATACTATTATTGTCGCCTACTACTAACCTTCGACGCTGACCAAGTCCTCCCCCCACCAGTGCTGGTGCCGGATTAGAGCAGTGGGAACATAACATTGGTCAATGGTTTTCCAATCGATACTTCGAAGTTCCAAGGCACTGGTGTTCTTCCGCCTCCCTATGAGCTTGAGCAATTGCTCTTCAGATTCCGTCCGCTAAAGAAAAGGAAGACGGAGTCGCGCCACGCGATCACCATCAACCTTCACATGCCCGACGACACGGGTCTCTGGTGGGCGACCTTGACCCTGGAGAACATCAACCACGCTTGGAAACAGGGTTGGCGTTTATTTTTTCCCGATAAGGGCGCGCACTCTCGCGTGCGACGAGGCAACCCGCCAGACGAGCGCAGCCAGGATCGGGACTCCCCAACCGACACCGATGCCAACCCCAAGTCTCCAATCTCGTGTCGATTTGGCCTCCTTCTGGTGCATGTTCTGCACCAGCTGGTGTGCTATGTCTGACTGGACAGTGAACTGGCTGGAGTACATGTAAGCTTCCGGGAAGCTGGAGCCGGGCTGGCTGATGCGGATGGTGTTGAGAAGGCTACTCGCGGCGGAACCGGCGACCTCTGGGGACACATCAGGAGCGTCTGGCGTGGGAAAACTCTTCAGAATGGCGAATGGGTCAAAGGTAAAGCGCCCTCGGTGGCCGAGGTCGTCACGTCTAGATAATTGAACGAACAGTCAATCTTGATGGTCAACTCAAGGGGGGGAGAAGGGTCGAGATCGCCCAATGGTGCTCCACATGACTGGAAGGACGGCAGACGAGTTGTCCCTCTCTCGGAAGGGGTTACCGTCGAATGACCATTCGATGAGAACATCGAAACCCGGCTGCGCCTGGCGTCAGCGGATATCGTACTTGACGCCATGATAGAGCACAGCGTACGGTGCTTTGGTGTCACCGGGAAACAGCGCGTCCGCTCCCTCTGGGTAGGAGCAGGCGTTCCCCTTTCCATCGCACCAAACGAATGAAGACAGGCAGATGCCTTCGTCGTTACAGGCTGTGTCCTTGGCGGGGTCAAAGCTTGGTGGCCTCCACGTACGGCGTTTGTAGAGAATTGAGTTCATGTTCTTTTGCTCGTGTTTGGGCTTGGGCAGCCGAGTGAATAAGTGAAGAAGGCACGGGCAGGGAAGGACAGCGCTTGCGGCGAAGGAACATGTCGATTATTTAGCATAGGCTCACGGGGAGGATTCGCCAACCTGACCGAGTTAGCCCGCCAGCGGCCAAGCTCTCGCTGGTTGGAGGCACTGGGCCAAATCACACCTACATACAGCGGTCTGCGCCCCATGGAACAGGCCCCACCCGGCCGAGGGTGGAGGGACTTTACTCCAGCTTACGGTGCCGATGATCCGAGACGTGATCGAGCGTTGCTGCAAATCGCGGCCGTATGCGCAGCGCCGGCTGCCGGGAGGAGATGATTCCGGCCTGAGGCCTCCGCACTGGCGGTTCCCGGCCTCGGACTCGCGGAGCGGCGGGCTCAGCATGTACTCTGTACTTCGTACCTTCGGTTTGTTTCTAGTTCAGGAAGCTCCACGTCCAATGCTGCACAGCGGCGCAGCAAATAATTACTCCAGATCTATATACATGCATACACGGGCGGTTAGCAAACTGCCTCTGGCGCCGTTTCTCTCCCTCTCTCCTTTTCCACCAGAAGCTGGCCCTCCAACCAAACCTCGACGGCGACGGCCAGGATGCGATCCTCCGTCTTCGCCGCCATCCTCGGCGCTTTCCTCGCGGCTCTCTCGGGGCTGGCCTCGGCCCAGGAGTCATTATTCCCCGAAGTCAAATTTGTCGTTCCGCCGCCTTACCTGGGCGTAGATGAACCATTGCAGACAAACCCAGTCTACCTCGTGGGCTTCAAACAGCGCCTGGAGTGGAATGGGACAGATGTGGACGATAGCAGGCCACTCGAAATCATCATCATCCCGGCCGGCTTCCCCGGGCTGTATGAGCTCAGCGGGACCTGACAGTTGCAAGTGATCCGCGGGCAGCAGGGAGAGTGGAATGTATGTGGAATTATGGACTCTAACAAGTAAAGAACTTAAGAGAGTCCTTTCCTTCATTTTCCTTGAAACAGTGTCCCCTGATAGGATATAAATATAATATATCGTGTGAGTAGGCACTTGGCATCATCAGCTACTGCTTATATAAGCGGGTGATTCTCTTCGTATATAAATAGCTAACGTTACACTTTTCTTTTGTTTTGTTTAAGCGCTCTCCAAACAATATTCTTTGTTACTCTCTCCCTCGAGGCTTACCAACTCTCGCGCCCGCAGTGTGGAATAAGTTGTCCAATAGACAGAATGCACGCGCTCACCTCATTATTTCGCAGGCACGTGCTCTCCACGTTGGTGTCCAGTACAAGCGGGGACTTGGACCCCAGGCCAGCCCAGGACAGGGAAGACAGGGACACCCTTCGAGACCAATCGCCGGCCAGGGTGTTTCCATCTTCCGGGTTTGATCTAATCGCGCCGTCGGTCAAGCTCGAGGAGGAAACCCACTCATGGTACTCGGCCAAGAAGTTCTACGCCGCGGCCATCGGCGAGATTTTCCAAAATACCTACCAAGTCATCGCAAAGCTGGGCTACGGTTCTGCCTCGACAACCTGGCTCTGCCGCGATCTCCGGCGCCATCGCTATGTCACTCTCAAGATCTATGCCTCGGGTGAAGGCCAGACTGCCCGCGAGGTTGCTGCGCTAGACCATATCAACGCGGTTCTCGCTGCCTCCCAGAGCGAGAACGCCAGTAACAAGAAGAACAAGCACATTGGCGCTGCCAGCGTCCGCACACTGCTCCAACAGTTCACGATATCGCGCCCAAAGTCGTCACGAACCAATCTCTGCCTCGTTTTTGACCCGCTAGGCGTCTCCCTGGCTGACGCGAGAAAATTGGTCCTTGGCGGCCGCATGCCGATCGACTTGGTGAAGTCCGTTATCTTCTACATGCTACAGGCCCTCGACTTTCTTCACCGTGAGGCTAACCTTGTCCACGGAGGTATGTTTCATAATTAGTAGCTTCCACATGTCAGCACCTGGTCGGACCCGTGACTGACTACATGTACCCTAAAAGACATCCAGGAAGACAACATCATGTTTTCCGTCGAGGAGATGTCCGGGTGGCGGGTGGTCGAGGACGCCGAGATGGCAGATCCCAGTCCACGCAAGATGTACAAGGACCACGCCATCTATACCACCAGGGTGTTGGGACTTCCGCCCCCCGCCGTGCCCGTTCTGTGCGACTTTGGTGAGGCACGCTTCGGGCGAGAGGCATACGGCGAACACGCCATGCCGGATCTCTACCGCGCCCCAGAGATTCTGCTGCGCATTGAGTGGAACGAAAAGATTGATATCTGGGCGTTGGGCCTAGTGGTAAGTCAATGTTCCTCCAGCCTGGTACATGCATGCTAACGTAGCTTGTGACATCATAAAAGCTGTGGACGCTGGTTGAAGGGACAAATCTGTTCACTGACAACAAAGGCGGCCGTTGGAGATCTGCACTACCCCATATGGCCCGCATCATCAGTCTCCTCGGACCGCCGCCACAATATCTCTTGGACATGACTCCGGTGACAAAGGCCTTCTTTGACAAGACAGGTAAGAAGAGCGCAAGCTGCCGCAGATATTGGCCAGTAGCCTAACTCCTGACCATGATCGTTCGATCTTAGGAAAACTTAAAAGGGGTCACAAAGTCATCGAGACGTCCTTGGAGGCCGAGGCAACCGCCCTCGAAGGGGAGGCTAAGGCCGACTTTTTGCGGTTCCTGAGGCGTATGCTTCATTGGGACCAGGATGAACGGCCGTCTGCCCAGGAGCTGCTCAAGGACTCATGGCTGCAATTGACTATAACAAATGACTCCAGCTCAGAGGATGGAGTAGATGGAGTAGATGGAGAATGATGAGCCACCACCGGTTAGAAATGTATATAGTTACGAGCACCGTGTCGAGGTGATGTTTGTGCTGAGGTATAAAAACGGCCACAACTTGAGCTGTGGTTGGTTGGTGCGGACCGAATAATGATCCTCCAGCCTCCAGGTCTCTCGCTTCCTGCTTTCTCATCCGTCTCAACCGCATCAAACTCCAATTCAATTATCCCCCCTCCCCACCCAAGCTATAATAAGCCATGGAGTGGCAAATCCCGTCCGACGACGCCGACGACCATGCCGATCCATTTGTTATTCTGGCGACGGCAGACTTGCCAAACCCTCCCATGACCCTGCAAGAAAAGCGCGACGAGCTGAGGGCAGCGCACCAGCTGATCCGGGCGAAATACAACGCTGGTATTCCGTTTTTTACCAAGCATCAGTTTCGAGATGTAGTACAGCAACTCGAAACTGTTGCACAGCAACGCGAGGAAGGCAATCATGACAGCCAGACGGTGACTATTTCAATTACTGGTCTTGACGGGCTCGCTGTCCAGTTCCCCGTTGAGACTGGGAAGGTCTATCAGGATTACGATCCTGGGGAGAACCGTGTTTGCATCATGTATGAATGCTGTTTGTCTATCACCCACCTCCCTTCTTGCGTCTAATTAATAATCTATGTGGCTAATGGATAACTAGTACAAAACCGCGACTCCTATATCAAACCACCGCCGACCTTCTCTCTGTCCAGGACGCGGACTATTACTCTGTGTGCCGTGCATATCTCCCCGTCGAGCTGGCTCATTCCACCGAAGTGCGCACACAGACCGGCGAGCTTGTAGCCCCCTGGCCTGCCTCAGACTTCGCCACCATCAAACGGAGATTCGAGCAGGCAAAGCAGTCCTTGGAAGCCAGCGAGTTGTCCTGGGCTACACAGCTCAAATCTGCCCTCACCTCGGCTGCAATCTCACCTTGCATCAACAAGATCGTGGCCCTCAGTTGCTCCACAATGACGTGGGCTGACAACGAGGAGGACAGTATCTCTCAGCACATCCTGGCCCTGACAGTCCGCGACTTCTTGACCGCTAGCTATGGCCATGGCCCGGAAAATGCTCGCGACGAAATACGATGCTACGCCCAGGACTCAATGTATACGTCAGTCGACGAGCAGTTACTTCATAGCGAAGGCTTTGTCGTCGTTGACGATCCAAAGGCCTTCCTTGAGGTTGACGAAGCCAGTGTCGTGATCTGCTTGGCCCCAGACATTCCAGTGCGGCAGATCATCGCGGACATTGCCCGACCGGCCATCCTCCTCTGGAACAGGGTCACTGACTCGAATGCGAACATATCCTGGTCAGTAATTAATGCCTCACAAGGAACACTCTCGTGATATTGATACACCTAACACGCATGGCTAGGGCCGACCCTGTATCACCTCGTGTAATGCAGATGATGGAAGAATACGTTGAAGTCCCCTTTCCTGAGCACGAGTGCTTTGGGGATTTGGCCATCTACGTCCGCAAGGGGGACGGGGACGGGGTTAGAAAATGAGAGCGCGAAACGCAAAGCAGTATATATTATAATTGACCCGGGATTCACCTTTGCTGCCGCTTCTTCCTTTGGTGTTCTAATTCTCCTACATTCGGCCGTCAACGGGACTCGGGACTCTTGTCAGCTCGAGCTCTACAGACGATAGCAGGACTTTTTCTTTTACCATGGCCGGAGAGTCAAAGCATCTGCCCACCTGCTCAGAGCCCTGTTGAGGTGAGAAGAGGCTGCAGACCTCGAGCAAAATGTCCATCATCTCAGCCCCCCCGATGCGCCTGTGGCAACAAAAGCCACCCCCAACGGCCCAGGAACCACAGCTGCCCAGGCACGGACACGTGATGGTGATGAGGCTGTGAGCCTTTCGGGCGCGCTCCAAGCTAAAACTTCCACGGCTCTCCCCAACAATCTACATTCAGCGTCTGCCTGTACATTTACAGACCGGGTGGCCACATCTCCTCGTGGCTTCACGACCATGGATGTCCAAAGGTGCGCCAAGTGCACTCCCATAACGACCGAGTTTGCGCTCTCTGCCGAGTTTGAAGATGCCAGACTCCATCATCATGCCGATCTCGCCAGCCTCCGTCAGTCTGCGGCTGCCGGCTGCGATCTCTGCCGACTCCTGCATCAGTATCTCAATCAGCATCAGACAAAGAATCGAGCAAAAGAACATGGACGGCCCCATCACGATTTGGTATCGCAACGACTACATGTACAGGACGCTTGTCGTAGAAATGGGGCTCATAAAGGCTCTGTTTCACGATGGAGACCCCAGCGGGTCAGTGCTACCGATACACGGTACGTCGAGGACTATCAGAGTTGCTTCCGGGTTGTTGTCTCTCACGTCTCTCGCAAGAACACCGATAATTACTAACAACATGAACGCCCAGCACTTACGCCCGAGAGCTGCGATCGTGACGTTGAGAAGCTGGCAAAAGAAGTCATCCGCCCCTGGATTGACGCGTGCTTCCTCAGCACCGGACCTTTGGCGTCTTCAAACGACCCGCACCAGTACTGTATCGTGAGGAATGGGCGTTCTCATGTTGTCTGTCCTCGAGAACGAGATCTCCCTTCCCTGCCGACTCGAGTCATCGACGTCGGATCGGATGGCCAACCCCCCCCGTCTCTGAGTGCGCAAGCCTTGGACGCCCCGAGACAAGTGCGACCGGGATTCCGACTGCGCACAGTACCTCATCCTGAGCTACTGTTGGGGTCGCGGCGGCAGCAACGACTCGGCGAAAACAACAGCT
Source organism: Chaetomiaceae sp. PYS4301M (assembly GCA_023628425.1). Taxonomy (NCBI): domain Eukaryota; kingdom Fungi; phylum Ascomycota; class Sordariomycetes; order Sordariales; family Chaetomiaceae; species Chaetomiaceae sp. PYS4301M. The sequence goes on along the minus strand of JAMAKR010000005.1, from coordinate 34,082 downwards.
GCCAATTTGCAAGAGCGGATGAAGAGTCTGGACGTCGGCTCTCTCCCCAAGACGATCCGCGATGCAATCCAGCTCACCAGAGCACTCGGAGAGCGCTATCTGTGGGTGGACGCAGTATGCATCATCCAGTCCGAGCCCGGTGACGGTGGCGGCGACGGTGACGGTCACACTGGCGACTGGGAGGCGGAATCGCTTCGCATGGGCGACTATTATGGAAACGCGCTGTGCACCATTGCGGCTACTGGGGCAGCAGACAGCGGTGACGGCTGCTTTCTGGAGAAACCTGCCCAGCGATGGCCCTCTACCTGTGCTCTGACCCCGTGGATCACCGAAGGCGAGACGAAGACACTCCATCTCCATCCCATCACACCATCGTGGGGGGATGCAGTGACCAGGTCTCCGCTCTACCAGCGGGGCTGGGCCTTTCAGGAACGGGCGCTGTCGCCGAGAATACTGCACTGGACCGCGGATGCCCTCTACTGGGAGTGCTCGGGGCTCAGAGCATCCGAATACCACCCCGGTGGCCTCATTGCTCGGGGGCCTGAGAGGTTGCGAGAAGGCCTCCAAGACGAGGTCGTCATGAACCTCGGCAGCATGATGAAGTACGCGAGACGCGACAATCTCTGCTGGGCTTGGTATCGACTGATAGAGCGGTACAGATTGGCGCACTTCACCTACGGCTCGGACAGGCTGGTAGCTCTTTCGGGCGTGGCGAAGCGGACGGATGCTCACTACCCATGCCAATACGTGGCAGGTCTCTGGAGAGAGGACCTGGTCGAGAGTCTCGCCTGGCACACGTGGTCCTACTGCCAGACGGGAGGCCCGCGCCGGCCTACAGAAGAAATTGCACCCAGTTGGTCGTGGGCAGCAGTCGATAATTACGGCCGTCAAATTCGTCGCGGCTGGCGTAAAAATCTGGAATGGCTAGGTACCGTCGTTGATGTGAATGTGTCAGCATCGCCCGCCGCGACTCAGCCGGCACAGACTGAGAGCAGTGCGAGCACGACGTCAAGCTCGAATTACGTATCCCGGAGACACTGGAGACAGTCATCACCTCCAAGACACGATAACACTAATGTCGAAGAAAACTGTTATGGCTCCATCTCTCGCGGTGTGATACGGATTGAGAGCGCCATCCGAGACATTCGGTTCAGCGTCGAGCCGGAGAGCAGCGATCCAACACGCCTGTTCCACAGATCAAGAGGGACAGTTTACTCTGCGCGTTCTCCGTCTGATAGCGCCGAAAGAGTTGTTCTCGACGGTCCGTGGGAGCAAGACGTGACATTCTCCACGCGCACGTTTCGCTGCTTACTGCTGGGTCGAGCAGAGGCCGGAGTGCTTACGAAGACGACGACGACGACGCTCTGGAAACCGCCTGTCTTATTCGGATGCCTTATTCTGGAGCCAACAGGACACGGTCCAGAGCAATACCGCCGAGTTGGATGGGCGGAAGTCTTGGAATGGGATTACGATAGCTTGCTGGAGATGAAGCGAACTACGGTGGAGATTGTTGAAACGGAAGAGGGAGGGTGCATGCCAAAAGGTTCCTTGATTGATGGTTCAGAGGGGAGACGATGTGAGAGGGGGGGGGGGGGGAGCCCGCCTAATATACACAGAGACCCTGTTCCGTTCCCTGTTCCAGACCTCCGTTCCTTCCTGCGCAGGGCTTGTGGCCTCTGACTTCAACAGAGATCGCGTGAGTAATTACATAGCTAGTTTGCTCTGTAAGAGTGACCTGGTGTCGGATACATGTGCAGCATTGACAGGAATCCGACGAGTAAGTGGGAAAAAAAAGGAAAGAAATGCAAAAGAATGCGTTGATATTCGACGTGGGCCTGATTCGAACAGACGCTCCCGAAGGAACAAGATTTCTAGTCTTGCGCATTAGACCACTCTGCCACCACGCCTCATGCTCAAATCGCCAGGATCTAGTGCTTAACTGGCCGCGTCGGTGGTGGCGGAGGGCGAAAAGCCGTTTGCGGCTCGATTGCGACCCGCTTGCGCATTGCGACCCTGGATTGCACCTGCGTCACAAAGTCTCAGCTCTGGACGGTGGGAGGGTGGAGGGTGGCTCGTGGCCAGGTGGCAGGTGGCAGGTGGCGGCAACGGCGCAGGGATGGCGCAGGGATGGCGCAGGGACCTCTCGGTTGAGGTGGCAAGTGGGGAGCCGCAGAGAGGCAGAAAGGGGGCAATGCCGGATCCATGGACGGGCGAGAAGGGGAAGGGGACGGGACGGGAACATTGGAACGTTATCAATTTTGAGTCATGGGTTTCCTGCAACTTCAATCGAGATTCTGTTCTCGTTCTTGAGAGTCGAAAACACGAAGGAGCGGCTGCCTGCTTCCTTGCACACGCTGCACCGCACTCAAAGGCGGATGGATCGCTGCTGCCAGAATCATGAAACAGGCTCACAGGTCATCCAGGCACCTGGGCATCCATCTGCTTGCGTAACAGACCTCCCAGACCCGTGGTTAACCCGCCGGAATTCAAGAGATCAATTCCGCATCAAGCTTTGGCCCCCACCCACCCTCGAGCCACCCACAGCGACCCACTCGCGCCAGCTGGCCGGTTGATCGCGACAGCTGCCGCACCCCTTACCAAGCCCTCCAAGGACCCAAATCTCGATGCCAAACTCGTTGCCAAGAACGGTCCAGAGCCCAGACTCGTCGCCAAGCAGCGGTCCGCTTTTGGTTGCGTTAGGTGGCATAATCTCAGGCTGCCAATAGTTATTTCTCCTGGCTGCACCAGCTTGCAAAACCAGCTGCGAACCGAGACGAGACGAGGGGACGAGACGCACGCATTGGCTGAATCCTTCAAGGTTGGTTGGCAACATTTTTATTTTTTCCCGCCCCAACTTGTTCTTTGTTGAGCTCGAGCTCGAACTCTCCTGCGGTTTGCAATTTGCATTGCATTTTCCTCGTCCTCGACAGGATTGGGATTGGCAGGATTCAACCTGGAACCGTCCATCGCCCGTCTCGGCCCACCCACGGCTCGAGTCGCCTCCCCGTGTTAAGGCTCCGTGTCCCGTGTGCCCGTGTCCCCATCCCAGGCGAGCCAGGCGAACGAAGCTTCGGGCGCGTAACGGACGGCTTCTCGCAACTGCAACTGGCAACCGCACCGCACCCGACCCGCACCCGCACCCGCGCCCCGTTTTCTCCTGCATCAAAGACGGGTCTCTCCTCTCACTGTCCGTCCCTGCCACTCGCTCCCTGCATCCTCGTCCTGCATCCTCATCCTGCGTCCGGCATCGTTGCCTCGCGGTCAATTGCCTTCCTTCGACCGAAACCGGGGTTTTCTTTCGTACAGCCTTTTCTAATTGACGACCGCAGCGAGCAGCAACCTGTCATTTTCCAACCAACTTTGACGAAGCGACAAGCGAACACGTCCCGCCCCGAGCGACAGACACATAGCGACGGCGAATGGTTTCCCATTCTGCATGAATAACATCGGCATCCGCCACTGCGAGGCCAGCTAAACCCCCTTTGCTGGTCGATTACACACTCGGTCGCCGGCTCCCCCGCCGGAATCCATCACCATGGATCTCCTCCGCCGCGCTGGGAAGTTCATCCCGGCGAGGGGTCCTCCCCTCCCTCTCTCAGACGAAAAGGGCAAGCTGCGCCCGAGGAGGACGCTCGCCTCGCGCTTCGCATACCTCAGACGCCCCTTGAGGCTAAAGGGCAACTCGGCCATCTCGGTGCCCCTGGGCGTGGTCCTTCTTTTCCCCCTCATCGTTGTCATCCTTATTCTCGTGCTGTTTGTCAGGCACCCCACCTCGTCGGGGAGGATATTAATGCCCGCTGGCGCGCCGCCAGCAATCCGGTACGTTCTGTTCAACTGATGCGCCGCGCCATCGCCACGCCGTGCTGACGCGACTCCTCTACAGAAAAATCAGCGAGAAGCACGACAAAGTGTTTGTCACGGGCTGCCTCGAGCCCGACACGTCCAAGCCCCGCGCCAACGCCGCCTTCGTTGTGCTCGCGCGGAACAAGGAACTCGACGGCGTGATCCAGTCCATCAAGTCGATCGAGCGCCACTTCAACCGGTGGTACCACTACCCCTACGTCTTCCTCAACGATGGCGACTTCAACCAGACGTTCAAGGACACGGTCAAGAACTACACGTCGGGCACCGTCGAGTTCGGCAAGGTGGGCCCAGACATGTGGGGATATCCCGACTGGATCGATCCCAAGGTCGCCAAGGAAGGCGTCAACAAGCAGGGCGACAATGCCATCATGTACGGTGGCATGGAGAGCTATCATTTCATGTGCCGTTTCTACTCGGGGTATGTCTCTGCCCATCTCTAGCTCTGCTCTTCCCCGACTCGAATCAAATCGTGCTGACTGGCCACAGCTTTTTCTTCAAGCACGAGCTCCTGGCAAAGTACGAATGGTACTGGCGTCTGGAGCCCGAGATCAAGTACTTCTGCGATATCACCTAGTAAGCCGATCTCTGTCCGGACTCCTGCCACACTTCACACCACTAACCTCATCCAGTGATCCCTTCCTCAAGATGATCGAGCACAACAAGACGTACGGCTTCACCATCGCCGTCAAGGAACTCCGCGAGACCGTCCCCAACATCTTCCGCTACGCCTCGGCCTACAAGCGCCTCAAGGGCCTCAAGTCGCAGGGCTTGTGGGAGATGTTTACCGAGCCGCAGCCGGAGAAGGCGCCCGAGCTGCCCGAGGACCACCCCGACTACAAGCCGCCCTCGACCAACATCGACCCGGAGGCCATGGAGGGAGAGAAGTACAACATGTGCCACTTCTGGTCCAATTTCGAGATTGCCCGCCTCGACTTTTTCCGGAGCCAGGCATACGAGGATTTCTTCCAGATGATGGACCGCAGCGGTGGCTTCTGGATGGAACGGGTATGTCCCCCTCTTCCCCCGCCTTCCGTGCTGTTTTACCCCACGTCCCCTAGAGCATGCATACTAACAATTGTCAACAGTGGGGAGACGCCCCGATTCACTCCCTGGCCGCCGGTGCCCTCCTCGCGCCCCGCGACATCCACTACTTCCGCGACTTCGGCTACCGCCACACCACCATCCAGCACTGCCCGGCCAACGCCCCAACCCGCCAGCTGACGCGCGAGCCCTACCTCGAGATGACCACCCTCGACGAGCGCAAGAGGCGCGAAGAGGACCAATACTGGGAACACTACGACGATCCCAAGGAGAACGGCGTCGGCTGCCGCTGCCGCTGCGACACGGACATTGTCGACGTCGAGGGCAAGGACGGCAGCTGTCTGGCGGAGTGGGTCGATGTCGCTGGTGGCTGGGCCAGCCCTTGAGTGAGAGAAACTACTACTACCTGACGTACTTGTACATGTACACACGCATGGCGAGCGAGGAGCGCGCGCGCAACAAACAAAAGATGGATAGGATAGCTAGTCTGGGTAATGTCTTTGTCATTGTCATTGATGGTGTGTGTTTTTTTTTGTTGTTGGTAGTAGCCCGGCCTGGCATGGCGTTGCATCAGTTCAGTGTCTGGGGTGTGTGTCTGTGGTGTGTTGTGTGCTCTCGTCTAATGGGAGGGCTGGTTGGGGAGTAGGGGAATAGGTAGGGGGGGGATTAGGTTCATGACTTGATACGGATAAGGATAAAGGGGGGACGGTTAGAAAGCATAGCACCAGTACGGGCTGTAATCCCCTCTCTCTTCTGTCTCTCTCCTTCTTGGTGGCTGTGGCTGTTTCTTTTGGGGCTCAGAGTTTGGTTTCTGTCTTGTGTGTTGTCTTGTCTGGTTAGCTTACTTCGTTTTTGGTCTGGTTACATAAATCTACTTGACTTGATTGCCCTGGTTGAGTGTTTGTGTTTGGGGACTGGTAGAGTGTTTGTGAATTGGGGGGTGGATGTTGGTTGGATGGGTGGATGGCTGGGTTGACGCATGGTAAAAGGAAAAGGAGCCCTGTTCCTATCCACTCTCTCTCCCCCTCTACTCCCCTCTACTCCCCTCTACTCCCCTCTACTCCCCTCTACTCCCCTCTACTCCCCTCTACTCCCCTCTACCCCCCTCGTTCTCTCCCTCTCTCCCTCCTTACTGGCGTGGCTGGGTTTGCTTCTGTTCCTCTTCCGTTGCAGTTGCAATCCGTCTGGCTGTCTGTATTACGTCTTGACTGTCTGCCCACCTCAGCTCACCTCACCTCACGCCCTTGATAATACCATGCCGCCATCAGAGGACGGCGTCTCTGATGTTCTGTAGTGTGTGCTGCTCGTGGGCAACATGCTGTTGGTTTGGCTGTGGTACTGTTTGCGGCAGTGCAGTAAGTTATTTTCCAGGTAGGGGGCCACCATACACCCAAATTCGAGACATCCCGTTCCATACACCGACCGTCCTGACTCATGAGTCTGTTGTTTTGCTGTTCCTGTCTGAACTACCTATTACGTCCAGTACGACGAGTACCGGGTAAAGTATTTACATACTCGCCAGTCGTCCCCGCAGCAGCAGCAGATTCTCGGGCCCTACCCTACCTCCTTCCAGTCCCTCACTCAAGTACCTCAGTCTTACAAGGTCTGCATCCGTGCGTATTTAAGGGGCGTACTTTCCTGTACCCAATTTCACCATTCTATTCTATTGTTCCCCGAGTCTATCATGCAATGTGTGTGTGTATTGCTGCGTCTCCCCATCTATGCCATGCCATGCTTTGGCCCTAACCTCTATATATGTGTGTTTATGATGGAGCCAAAGGGGGTGGGTGCAAACCCCCGAACCATCTTACTTGACCTTGACTAGGGGACGAGAAAGATGGGAGGAAAGGGGTAAAGAAAACAGACATAACAGGAAGGCTCCCAAGAACAACAAAAAAAAACCGAGAGGTGAGGTGAAAAGGATGGGAAAAAAGAAAGTTCGTATGTACATGCCATCCCTCCCAAAGAAAGCCTGCTGCTTCCTGGCTTCCTTGCTTGCCTCCGCCACAGCACAGCCCAACCTTACCACGCCGACCCCCCAACATCCGTCACGGCACCGTGACTCGCGTCGCCCACCAAGCGGGCGTACTTGGCCAGCACGCCACGCAACGGCTTCATCTTGGGCGGACTCCACTCCTTCCGGCGGCGCTCAAACTCCCTCTCGACAGTCTCCAACCCGCTACCGACTCCAGCAATCTCCACCACGTCGATACGATTCGCGACAGCATCGATAGTGATAATATCCCCGTCGCGGACGAGCGCAACCGGTCCGCCAACCGCCGCCTCGGGGACGACATGCCCGACGATGAAGCCGTGACTAGCCCCGCTGTACCGCCCATCCGTGACGAGCGCGACGTTGGTCAGGCCGGCGCCCATGATGGCCGCGCTGGCCGTCAGCTGCTCAGGCATGCCCGGCCCGCCCTTGGGGCCCTCGTAGCGCACGATCAGCACGAGATTGCCCTCGTCCGGGCGGATGGCGCCGCGGGCAAGCGCGTCGTTGAGCTCGTGCTCCTTGTTGAAGACGCGGGCCGCGCCCGTGAAGGAGAGGCCTTCCTTGCCGGTGATCTTGGCGACGGCGCCGCCAGGGGAGAGATTGCCGCGGAGGACGCGGATGTGGCCCGTCTTTTTGATGGGGTCCGAGAGCGGGCGGAGGATCTTTTGCCCTGCCGGGAGGGACGGCCAGTCGCGGACGTTTTCGGCCAGGGTTTTGCCCGTCACGGTGGGGAGGGAGCCGTCGATGAGGTTGTGCGCGATGAGCATCTTGAGCACGGCCGGGGTGCCGCCGATCGTGTAGAGGTCTTCCATGTAGTAGCGGCCGGACGGGGCGAGGTCGGCGAGGAAAGGGGTGCGGTTGGAGGCGCGGTCAACGTCGTCGAGCGTGAGCGGGACGTCGGCTGAGTTGGCCATGGCGAGGAAGTGCAAGACGGCGTTGGTGCTACCGCCAAGGATGATGGTGACCACGAGCGCGTTCTCGAAAGCGGCCCGCGTCAGGAGATCGCGGGGGCGGATGTCCTTCTCCATGCAGGTGCGGATGGCCTCGGCGGCACGCTCGCACTCACGGCGCTTCTCCGGGGAGGTGGCTGGGTACGAGGAGGAGCCCGGCAAGGAGAGGCCCATGGCCTCGATCGCCGTTGCCATTGTGTTGGCGGTGTACATGCCGCCGCAGGCGCCAGCGCCGGGGCAAGCATGCTGCTCGATATCCTCCATCACATCACTGGGGGTGGCTTCTTCACCCGAGGCCTTCTTGCACTTGGCCTGCAAGCGGCCGTAGCTGAAGGCGCCCGAGGCCTCGTAACATGTCGAGATGTTGATCTCCTTGTCCAATAGCGAAGAATGACCCTTCCGGATGGTGCCGCCGTAGATCATGAGGAACGGCCGGTTGTGGCGCGCCGCTGCCATGATAACACCAGGCATGTTCTTGTCACAACCCGGGATGCTGATGTTGGCATCGTGACGCTGGGCGCACGTTACCGTCTCAATACTGTCGGCGATGATCTCTCTCGATTGGAGTGAGAATCTCATACCTGTACCAGGGTGAGCAATCATGCCAGCCAAGCCAAATCGCTCATGGCTGAGGGGGGGAAACGCAAAACCCCGGTTTACTCACCCTCCCCGCCCATCGTGATGCCGTCTGAGACGCCAATGGTGTTGTACTGCCAAGCCAGCATTTTCTGCTGCTCGACCGACTTTTTGACGATATTCCCAAGCTCAAGCACTGATGCTGTGTTAGCGGTTTGCCCAACCAGACGAGGAGGTGAAATGGCCATCACACACAATGCGTACTACATGCAGTTTTCGTGTCAGCATCCGAGTGGTTTTTGAGGTTGCAACAGCACCCGCTGTCTGGACGTACTTGCACGGATTCCCCTCCCACCAAACCGTCGCGATTCCCACATGGGGCGCGTTCTTCATCATGTCCCTATTCGGGATGCCAGCGGCGTACAGCATGGCCTAAAGGACCACACACCCGTCAGCACCATCGTCCCCAATCCGTTCCAAAGCACCACAGAAACATCGTCGCCATCTTCTGCCACACCTGCTCTAAAAAGATGACGCCCGTGGTTGTCACAGAAAGCTCTCGGATGCCCCCGACTTTTTGCACACGGGTTTGACTTCGGCACGTGGATGGCATGCCGTCGTCGGACTGACGGAGGAGAGAGCTGCTTACCTGAGCGCCGGGGAAGTCATGGCCTCTTGTCATCACCTGAGACCACCGGTTGAGGGGACCGCCGGGCGGAAGGCACTCAAACTGAATGTATTCGCCGGGCTTGGGAACATTCCTGCTGCCGGGGCCGCTGCCCTGGCCGGCCTGGGCTCTCTGGCCTCCCTGTGGCTCGTCTGCGTGAGGCGCCATGCTTGGTGAGATTTCCAGCGCAACTATCTCCTGCCCTGGTGTTGTGAGAGTGATGTCAGGGCTGTTGTTCGCGGGAATAACGAAGTACCGTGCCAAGCAAGCTTGAGGTTCTGGGGTGGTGGACCGAGGCAAGCCTGTTGTCTGCGGTTCGGATGGTGATATTGGACGGGGAAGAGTTACCCGTCCGTCTCGCGAGGACCAAAGTTGGAGAACCACGATATATACCAGCAGTCGGAGATGTCACAGGGATTTTCTCAGGGCGGCCGGGCTGATGAGTGTCTGAGTTCCGGCTGGTTTCATTTCACATGGGCAGGAGGTGGAGGGCAGCGCTTGACCAGGAACTGTTAGGCAGGTATCTGCTAGCCCAGCCGAGCACCAGATGACGAGCTCCATCAGTTGCTTGGGTCCATCTTTCGGTGAGCAAACCCTGACGACATTCGAACCTTGACCGCTGTCCGTCACCGCAAAATGTTTCGCCGAGGATTGGCTGTTGACCTGTGGAGGCCGCTAGAAGCCGCCTCGGAAGCCCTGGAATCCCTGTGAGAGTCCCACTTCGGACCAGCGCAGTGATCAGTGGTTAAAGCCGCCGGTAACGGTCCGACCAGGTTGTATTATCAGGCCGTTGCGGGCAGTCTTGGGACGTTTGGGGCGTCTCTTCTTGCGAGGGGCAGCAAACTGCTAGTATTGCAGGGTTGTTGAGTGGATGTGCGTCAAGAGAGCAAGATGAGAAACGCGCTCTAAGGATCGTCGGCTCACCAGACAGGAGCACGAGAGATCCGCCGGATGGCCGGCTTCGGCCATGGACTGCTGCAGGTTTCCCCAGTAGTGTAGCGTGTAGTGGCCCAGCAGCTCATGGCCAACCGTCAATGGCTGCCTCCAAGCGAGCAGACAGACGTTGAATTGCGGATTGGGATGGGGCGGATGCGAGGGTTGCGAGCGAGCCCAACAAGCAGATTACACCGCACGTGGTGGACATGGCGCGAGGTCAGGGTTCGACATTGCGGGGACCCAGTGTGTCAGAGGTGGAGTTGATGGACGTCAAAAACTCTCGCTCAGCTCAAGGTATCAGTTGATGCGGCAGCACTGCAGCAGGGGGGTGGTGTCAGAGCATTTTTGCTGCATTTGCTTGGCCGCTCGCTGCAGATTTGCAGACTTGCAGACAGCCAGCAAGCAGCCCTCGCTCGCCTGGGGAAGCGAGAGTCGAGATCCGGAGCCGAAGAACGCCAATCGCCAACTGCCAACCACCAATCGGACGTTGCGGGGTTGCAAACCCTTCCATCTGGGGATTAGGATTCGACGATTGATAATCTCAAAGGATTTCTTCTAGTTGGACGCTGTTGACTGCTGTTGATCTGGCGCGTCCACGGGCACAACGCGGGCAAGTCGGAGCGTTTCGGTTATCATCGCACATCGCAAGCGGGCCCAAGGAACAGGAGCCGACGGAAGTGGTGTTGCATTGACGAGCGAGGTGCGAGGTGCTGGCTGCTGGCTGCTGGCTGCTGGCTTCCGTCCCCTCCATGGCGTCCATGCCCCATGGTACGGTGGTATTCGATGCGTGCCAAAAATGGGTTGGGTACCGATCTCGTGTGTTTTCCAGAACGTTGTGGAACAGAAGAGCAGCCCTGCTTGCCCAGGTCGTGGATTTCGCAAGGGGCCCAATTTCGGCTGACGTTCCGCGCTCGGGGAAGCCGAGCTTGGTTGCTCTTGCTGGGCAGCGCCAATCCACCAATGTTTACTGAGGCGTCCCTATTCCGTGCTTTCCTTGAGCAGGGAAGAGCAGAGTAAAAGCCTGGGGCAGGAGCGGCCCACCAAATGAAGTGGAAGTTGTCCGGATATTGCAGGCAGACGATTGGACAATGGAAGCTGCCATCTGGGCCACACCTCTTTCCGAACCGGGGATGTGTCCGATGGGACGTTGCTGCTGCAGGGCAGCGAAATGCGTCATCATTGCATGCAGGGCGATGCGACCCTGAGATAAGGGCAGCTGCAGGCCAGAAGCAACCGGCCCTGCAGCAATTCAGCAATTCAGCAATTCCGCGCAAGAGGTTGTCTGAGCCCTGTGGACCCAGACTTGAACCTCTGAACGTTATCTCGAGCCATCTTTTACCATCTTCCATTGCCATCTTTCCACCCGGATGTGGGCCACTTCCCGCCCCCAACTGCTACGCTAACAGAACCAACATCACCAACATCATCAGTCAGGGCGACATAAATAAGATTGATCAGATTCACATCGCACACCATGGGATGCACCAAATGCACCTTGGATATGGTATATTGCTGCTCTCAAGTCTAGACCATCATCACGATCCTCCCTTACCCACCAACCACACCCACAACCACAACCCACACACACGGCCATCACGACCCCACCACACACCACACCATCGTCCACCACTCACTGATGCGGCGATGCATGCCTCACCCGCAGATATCCGCCACACATACACATGCCCAACCCTCCCAACCTCCCAGAATGCAACCTCAGTCACCCCAGACCCAAACCGCCTTCATTGCTGAAGAAACCATGTGATGTGACCAGTTGAGGAGAATTTAGAGGAGAGAGACAGAGAGAAAGAGAGAAAGGAGAAGAGAGGAAAAGGGGATATACACCATCCGTTGCATAGGTAAGAGTAGATGTGCTCATCCGTCGTCATGATTCCCAGTTGTTGGTGTCGTCACTTCATCCATCCGTTCAGCCACCGTCCAGCCACCGTCCGGCCACCAGTCGCCCAGCCCAAGAAAGCAGCATAAAAAGGGGGCAGGAAAAAAAGCTCAACACCCTCCAAGGAGGATTTGCATACAGCAAAGGGTAAAACAAGAGCGAGAAACTCCCACGGAGACAAGACACCAGGGGATAAGCCAAAAAAGCAAAAACAACAGCAGTGCAAGAAGGAGAGAAAATTGGGAAGGAAAAGAAAAAGAAAAAGAAAAAAACAAAAGCCAACCCTCCACCGCCTTGGACCTCCTATCCTGTTGTCCAGGAGGAGATTGGGGAACAACCACAAGGCATGACAACAACAACCGAGGTCGAGTAAACAAACACTCCAAACGATTGACAAGAAGGGTAAAAGGCACCGCAACAACAGCAACAACAAAAGACAAACACACCACCCTCGCCAAACTCGACTCAACCAAACCAAAACACGAAAAAACAACTGAACAGACACACCACCTCTTAAACAACAACACCAACCAACCCCATCCCCCCCCTCTCCTCCTCAATCCTCCTCACCATCTCCCTCTCACTCGGACTCCTCGGGTTAGCATCAATCCCCAAGATGGCACTAATCCTCGTCTTATCCGGCTTGGGCTGCTGATAATGCCCCTGACCACCAGCACTCGCGGGATGAGCACCACCACTCTTGTGGAGGTACACGTGATCATCAGGACTACCGACAGGCGTGATGGGCGTCTGCGCGGCAATCCCGACGGCGGCGGAGGCGCTCATGCTTCCGTTGTTGGTGGTGCTATTCCCAGCAGCATGACCGTGAGGTCCACCATGGAGGGAAGCAGCAGTCCCGCGCCACGCCTGCTCCAGCACGAGCGGGTTCGCGCCCGACCCGTAGTCAGCCGCGACAGCGGCCCAGAATGATGCGCGGTGCGCGCTGTAGACGGCGTGCAGCCGGGCCATGTCGACGGGGTGGCTCGGGCCGAGGAAGCCCGACAGGTTGCCGGCGCCGCCCGCGGAGAGGCTGCCGCCCGCGGCGGACGGAGGCGGCGGGAGGGCAGAGCAGTCCAGGCGGAGGGGGCCTGGGCCTGGGCCGTGGTGGTGCGGGCCCGTGGTGTTTGCCGGGCGGGAGGTCGGGGGGTTAGGGGCGCCGCGGTAGCCTGAGGTGGGCATTGGGCCCATGGGGGAGGGGTGGGGATGCGTGTCGTGGAGAGGGGTGGGGTAGCCGCGGGATGCGGTCGGGGATGCGGTGCCCGTGGTTGAGCACGACGCGCTGATAGAGGCAAGGGCGAGGGTCATGGATGCGGGTTTGGGCAGGATGGTGGGAAGGCGCGGGGACGTGTTGGTGGAAGCGGTCGCCGACATGATGCTCGGGAGCTGGATTCCGATGGGGCTTGTTGAGTCGTAGGATCCGGCTGACATGGGCGGCGAGACGGACCGGCTGGGCGCGCCTCCGTGCTCGTGGATTGGGGACCCTAGCGACGTCTGGAGGACAGGGGAGTGTCCGCTGTTCGAAGATCCCGACGACATGGAAGTGGTGCGCTTGCGGCGGTTGCTGCCATGGCTGAGCTGGTGGTAGTGGAGACGACATGCCAGCTCCGTCTTCTTCAGGTAGGCGGCGATGTGCTTGTACGGCATCTTCTGCATGCGCGTTTGGAGGAGATAAGCTTCCTACACCGAGGACTTGTTAACATTCACACTCCCTTCCTTCCCCAAGCTCATCCACTCATACGCCACGGGGTTGCGTACCTCATCCTCACTCCATGCTCGCCCGCCCCCGGTCGAAGCCGTCTTCCTGTTCTTCGTGATGCCGTAGTCATGGCGATCCATGGCATCCGATCTGGGCGTGTATGGGCCGTGATGCCCTGTCATGTGCATAGCTGGGGACATTGTGACCCGGTTTTCAGGTGTCTGATGTCGCGGCTGCTTCTCCAAATGATCGAACCAGGTGGTTCAGCTGTTCGGCCAGGCGGTGAGTCCCAAAAATCGAAGGTCGTAACAAAAAGGGGTGTTCGTAAAAAGAACAAGCAGAACTAGCTGCTCAAGAATCGAAGTCGTCTTGTTTCGGTATGGACCACGGAACGGATGGGAGACGTCGATGCGGTGACGAATGTGGATGACCAGCCGTCAATGAGTCGGACCAGGAACGCGAAACGAGTCGATATGTTTTGGAAGTTAAGTCAAGATAAAAAAGAGTTCGGTCCGGCGAAGAAGAAGAAGAAAGTATAATAGACCAGATTATACCGTTCAAGAATCGAAGTATCTCTCCCCAGAAATGAGTGTGGGCAGCCAAGCTAGTTGGTAGGAATGAAAGAGTGACAACGTCAGCTGCGAGAAGAGAGATAAAAGAAAGAAAAAGGGAACACACACGCAACAGCGTAGTGATGGGTTAAGACGATCCAGAGATGGCCCTTGGTGGGTTGGAAGATAGAGAAGAAGAAGAGGCAAAAGAAGGCTTAGGTGGGGGGAGGAGAGGAAGACGACGGATAATAATGCATGTTAATTGTTGCATGACGTCCGGCTGAGGCTCATCCAGTCCCGCAGGGCGGACCAGGGGGCCGGCACACCCCAGGCCTGAGGCCTGTTACAGACCTCTGTGGAGACGGGTGTGGGAGGGGGGTTGGTGTGGATGGGGCCGGGATGGCGGTTACACCGTGGTGGAGGTGCAAGGCAGGGGTAGTAACATCAACTACTACGCCTCGCGGGACGGCCCTGTCAGGTCAGGCCAGACCAGACCAGCACCAACGGGCAAGTCACCCAGGAAGAAAAGAGGCGAGCATGATGCCAGGTTGATCAACAACCCAACTCGGACGGCGTCTTGTTGTTGCTTGGGTCCTGAGAATCGACGAGGAAGAACGCACCCGCGATCATCCCAACAACGGGCCCGAGTTCTGGACAAGGGAAACGGACGTGCACCGCAACGCTCGGCCCCTACCCACTCAGACGGCCAAGACAAAAGGTGCCCGGTTGAGAGCGATTCCGGGAGAGAGGGGCCTGGCACAAGTCATGCCAATTGCCCAAAACGGATGGAACAAAACTTTTGCCCATCTCCCGCTGTGGCACAACAACTTGTTGTTGCCGGGAACTCGTCCTGTCTCTCCATCCCGATGGGGGTTTGTCGTCTCCGCTCTGGGGCCCATCTGGCACATCGATGGCGTGACTCAAAGGCGAAGGAAAACGACTGTGAGGAATCATCCCTCTTCCCATGCTTCCCGAGATTGCGTCTGTAGGAGGGCATATCTTCCCTCGTCTCCGCATCAATGCCGGTATGGCGCAGCACAAGGCCCGGTCTGGCCATATGCGAGGCCTTCGCGAGCGGTCGCAGGCGGCAATTGAGGAGTCCGCGAGGACGGACGTGAAAGTTTGCCTCTCTGGGGTTCCATCAACAGTTCGGCCAGAGATGCGAGCGAGAGAGGGCGAGTGAAGGGCGAGAAAGAGAAAGGAAGCCATGGCAGGAGGGGATCGTGATACGCAGAGGCGAAGTGTCGAGGACACGCGAGGGACTTCGAGGTACGCATTATGGTGGCCCACATGGCCACATCGCCTTCGTGTGTTTGGCCTCGAACAGCCTTGAACACGTCGAGAATCGCATTGGCCGCGGGTCGTTGCTGAGTCGAGTCAAAGTCGTTTCAAAGTCGAACTTTGTACTGTTTTGTTGCGGGAAGGAGGTCTGTGTCTGACGTTGGAACACAGGGTGTCCATTGTTGGTCGTCCCTGCCAAGTGTCGCAGACCAGCCCTGGTGCCTGCAGACCCCGCCCGCGATTGGCTGCATCAAACGTTGTGCCCCTCTTTTGAGACCTGAGGCTCTGATGCTGCGAGGCTGCCCCGCGCTTTCTGGGGTGGAGCACGCAGGGACTCGCCGCCTGCAGTCTCCCCACTTCTGTTTGTTTGGTTTGATATCTCTCCGCTTGAAACGCGAGATCGTTTCTACCCAATTGTTGCGAGACAACGCTCCGATACCAGATTGAAGAAAAATAATGGTTAAAAAAATCTGCACCCACACCCGACCCGCACTCCAGGGAACCGGCATTCCACGCTGCAACGGCAAAAAGGTCGCGATATGTGGCCGGCGGCTCCACGACGACCGCTCACAAGCGACCACGACGAGAACATCGAGATTCCGAGCCAGTGCAAAAGCAGACACTTTGCATCCATGGATGTCTCCATCTGAGCATGAGCGTGTTCTCTTCAGCCATCCAGAACGACCACACCTGTTAGACCTGACAGCGCCATCAAGATTTTGCAGAAACAGAATATCCCCTTCAGCGCATCCGAAGTCCTCCACCTGTGCTCTGGAAAGTCGCGATCGCTCAGGGTGCCAGCAACCGTCCGCTTTCAGTGGGCGCAAGGACAGTCGTTGCAGACAATGTGGCCCCTGCACGCCCCTGCTTCAAGGCTCAGATCAGTTCCGGCCATGGGTGAAGAATCCCTAAAACTCGCTAACCGTTGGCGCATCCTCAGCCGTGTCTCAGACCTTACCGAATCGGGTCTCACCACACACACGGGCCTAGGCCACCACCCCGCAACCGCCAACGACGACGACCAGTCACTAGCCTGCGCAACACGAGATGATGCTGTGCCTTGCGGACCGCATTCCTCACCACCTCTTGCTTGGTTGCGTCCAGTGGCGAGGCCTGGCCGATGCAGTGCTGGCCCGGCGAACTGCGGCCGAAACGTTCTCGAGTTGAAAGATCAACCGACGAAGCTGAGACGGAAAGCTTATTCTCCATCAACACATCAGACGGAACCCCCCACAGGTCCAGAGAGCGCTTCTTGAACAGGCCGCATTTGCTGCCGAGCTGGTTGACGAACGCAGCCGGTCGCCCCATCCGAAACTCTCTCACCCTGCAGCCGTCTCTGCATATGTTTGGTTTGATGATTCGCCTCGTCCGATCCTCCTCGAACAAGAGCGGCGCCTGCTCAGACAGCCTGGGGAACGGGATGATGAACGGGACTCGGGACTCTGGGACGCACCATGGCCCCCATACAAACGGCAAAACAGCGATCAGAAACGGCGGGAATTTTCAGCATTCTCCTCCTCCCCTCATCTCAATCTCTCTCCCGGCACTGCGGCAGGTTGGTGATGGATAAGCATGTAGGTACGGCTTGGGAACGGCGCAGCTCTGGCCACCGCCCAACACGCCCGCCATTCGGCCCTCAGCGGAGTGATTGTCCGCTCTTTCACAGCCCCAGCCCCAGCGCCTCATGACACCGGCGCCTCGCCCGGCCGCAAGTTGTGGCCGCGCGGCAAGTTCGACGCGCGGGTAGAGACACTGCACAGAGCCCTGGCACACCTTAACACTGGAGCTAAGACTGTCCGCTCATGGACTGACCGTTGCATGCAGCTTCGGCAATGCAACTACCCCGGGGCTTCCGAATGGCTGGAGCCGGCCCCTTGCATCCCAGAAACTGCCTTACGCCGGACATTTCTTTTCATCAAGTCACAACTGCTTGTCGTCTCAACTCCACAGCCATTCGTCGGCTGTAGTCACATCTCTCAAGAGCACCGTTATATGCGCAGGCCGCACTGACTCGGGCAGGGTCACTAGACCGCGGCTACGAGCAGAAGCTTGTTTCCCGGACAACGGTGCCTCTTTTCGGAACAAGATTTCTAGGCGGCCATCATAAGTTCATCTTTTGCCTCTGGATCCGCCGTCCGAAGAGCATCTGCCTTTTTTGCTTTGACGGGGGAGGATCACTTCCTGGGATATCAGGGGCATCGTCCGAACGCGTCCGCCCCAGCATAATCCCGATCGCTGGATCGCTACGCTCATGATTTCCAACGTGATACACACCGGCTTGGATCTCTATCCTGAGCGGAGTAAGCTGTCTTGCAACTGCAACCTGCTGGCCGCTGCTTCTCTCCCGTGGTGTGAATGTTTACGGGATTCCGCGTCTGGCTTGCAGAACCAGGTTTCGGGCATTGCCGAGTAACTCGCGCTCCAAAGTTGCTAGCCGCGATGAATTGCCGGGAAGGTTTTCCCTGTCCCTTTTGAGTTTTCCATATCGCCCCTTGCCCTTGCTATTACGACGGTTGTTGTGGATGACCTACTACCTGCATGCCTTTTTGGCGCTTGGTTGGGTACCCTCCTGAAGAATTTCTTGACGAACTTTTGCCTCCCTCTCTGCCTCACTTCCCGCTCCCTGTTTCTGGCTGGTAGTTTGAAGGAGACAAATGCACACTCGAGCGTTTTCCCCTTCGTTTCCCGTTTCGATCAGCTACATACGGGCGAAGAAGATCCCGGAACAAGGTGCTCGGTCACCGGGCAAAAAGATAATTACACAGCTGCCTCGATACCGGGGCCACATTGATCGTTGGTGCGAAGTTTCAACTTTCCAGAACGTGACCTCCGGGACATGTCGGGACAACTTCCCTGGCCCCTGCCGCAGAGACACATGCCTGCTGCCCGCATCGATGCCCACATTCCGGGAGGACGAGATCGGTATCTCGGGTTCGACCTGACTGGCTCTGAAGACCGTCATCGACAACCCCGGGTTGAATATATTGGAAATGCTGAACCTTAACGGCCATGGAATGGTTTTGCCTTCTAGAATGACCAGGATGAGGTTGAGCTGCAAGATCGGACCCAGCGAACCACCGATCACGGAGTGCCATCGACAGTTCTAGCCCATTCTGCATAACTTGCCATCGTTCGATGATGTCGACAACAGTTCGCACCAGCCCATGATCGCCATACAATATGTGCATCTCTTCCTCAAGCTATCAGGGGGGTGTCAAGGTCCTGGTGGAGATGACTTACACCAAACCCCCTGGAAAAGATATACTCTTCCCCGAGCTCGGCCTCCGTGAAAGACAACACCAACGAAGCGAGCTCCTTCGAGAAATCGTACTCACAATCTGATCACATCGTCTATCTAGTGTCTGGAATTACAAATCCAGTCGACAGGCGAAAAGCCGCCAAGGCTACCAGCCCAACTCCCAGAGATCTGGGGAAGCACAAGGACCAGGGTTGCAAACGGACTTCGATAAGCGAGCCAGCCACACAGAGCACACGCCCCCACACCACACTGGCACACCCTCGCAGACGCCAAATGCAATCACGGACACGGACCACACCACCTTTCCTGCAAGAGCTGACGCCCCATCTCAAACTCGGTGTCGAGAGAACTGGAACTGGTGCCGTTTCAGGCAATTCCCCCCGCCCGACCTTGCGCACAGGTAGGACAAGGCATGAAGAAAGCTACCGCCAGAGCATCAGTCACTTGCTGGGACGTCTGTGCTGGCAAGACGTTAACTACGCCCTGTCTGTCAACATCTGGCAAACATGTCAATAAGCAAGCAAGTCAAGCACCAGCCAGTTGAGACACAAGCCACTCGTTTGCTGAAGTCGCATAGATCCCACCCCACCCGCACAAAGACAGCATTAATTTCGCTCTGCCCCCTCCAAGGACCGCCAGGATAAGCGGCAACGAGCATCTTTCCGCGCCACCTGACGTTGAACGCCCTGACGTTGTGCGCGCGCACAGCCTTCTCGCGACGACATTGTGTGAATAATCCTCCGGATTTGCAACCGATATGTCGTGTATGAACAGATCACCAAAGGAGAAAAAGGAGAAGGACAACACCCCAATTTCCCACCACTCGGCTGCGTCTTGCATGGAGCTACGAAACTCGATCGAACCGTGCCGAAAGGACCCTTCCCTGCGCTGGAGGCACCGCACCGGCACAGGCTCTTGCCGGGCCGGGCCGGGACCAGATGGACTCCACTCACTTTGTGTTCGGTGCTGTGTGTTTGCTTTGCTCCCGAGTCTTGAATCCCGAGTCTCGAGTCCCGTGTCCCGCGTTCCGTGTCCCAGAAAGATGTGCACTGCTTCAAACAATGTACCTACAAAATGATTGATAAGAATAGTAAAAGAAACGACACAAGCCGGGCCGTTATGTTGGTTGTTGACAACCTGGTTTTGTCATGGACGGATCGATGGATGGACAGACAGGCTGACAGACAGACAGACAGACAGACGGGATCACTCCGTCCCATCTGGGAAAGAGGCTGGTGGCAGAATCTCAGTAAAACTTCCAGTGACAAAACTGAAGAGCTGAAAATCTGACACCCGGCCCAGCTTGCACTTTGGTGGATCAAGGTGGATGGACTCGATGGATGTATGTACCATCTGTTAGAACAGCCAAGTTTATGTAAAATCATCCTCTCGACTACCCCCTCTTAACGACATTGACCTGAGACTCTCACCACAACTCGATGCAGCAGGCTGCAAGCTTGAAGGTATCGTGGGTTCTCCGTTCTCCGTAGTGATGGCGCATTTGATCCAAAGTCGTGATGGAGGCTGGTTCCAGGTTGCTTGGATGAAAGTTGGAGGCTGATCGATCGAGGCCTGCAGCAAGTTTGGCTTGGCTGCTGCCAGCCGTTTGGTTGGTTGCCGAAAGAAGCCCCACCCACAAACCGCACAGACATGGAATTTGTTGATTGCTTTTCTTGCAGCTGGTTTCCTGCAGCGGCCCACCGTGCCCACCAGTGCGGGGTACAGTACCTGGTACGGCCAAGCCGAGTTGGAGGTACTTGGATCCTTGGCTGCGGGTGTGTTTGCGCAATTGTCGTCAAAGTCCCGAAGGTACCTCGGTTGTTTGCATCTGCGCAGATCACCCATTGTTGATGAGGAAAATACAGTGAGAAGCTGAGATTATGATAGCTTCATGATTGAAGTGAATTAAAGCAGAACGACACTGATGAACCACGCAAGTCTTGCAAAAATAATGGAGGATCCGGGTTTGGTTTGGATGAGAGTGTTGCGACTGGGCCAACTCACTAACCGAAAGGAGCAGCCCTTCCTCGACCCCACACCATGGTGGCGCCTTGGAACACATCGATCAAGCTGGCCAAGACTCGGCACGGCTCCAGCTCCATCCAAAAAGTGCCATGGAGGCACACGCGAGATACCACCGTTGAGAGAGGGACGTCAACAACACCTTGTTCGAGTGCATTCGCGATTCCAGACTCGTCCATATTCAGCACCAATCTGCACGTCTGGGCTTGTTGTTTACCCGCACCGCGCTGAAGAGAGAGAGCCGGCGCGCGTCGAGAATCACCAACTGCCTGCCATCCAATTGGAGAAAAATTACGCGCACACATGACGCCTCACCACTGGTGATTGCAGCCGTCCAATCTCTGTCTCGACACTCATCACCAACGCTAGCGCCACCCTGAAGGCTGACGGCATTGCCAAGGGCCCTTGGGGGAAACTTAGCGTCGCCCGCTGCGTCGACCCGCGCATCTCGAAATCGTCCCCCCTGAAAAAGCAAGAGCAAAAAGACACTTTGAGAAAGTCGCGGGCTGTTTTCCCTCTCCGTCTGGGCAGTGAGGCTGGCGACACACATCAACAGCCAACCCGGGTTCAGGGACCGTTTGACGGCCTGCCAAGAGAAATTACCGGGCCGAAAGGTGGCTTGCAGGACGCTCAGCCTGGCGAGCTTGGCCAGCCAGTGACAAAAAAGGGCTTTGGCCTCGAAGTCACGACCCCCGCTCTGCCTTCGCACAAAACCCGATCCACCCCAAGCTCTGCGCGCCCTGAGGTCACGGAATCCTGCCAGGTTCTCTCCACCCCAGCCAGCCCCAGCCCCCCATCCCCCATCCGACGCTTTCCAGGTTTCCATCGGTCGGTCGAGGTACTTCTGCCGCCTCCAGTGGTCTTGAGCTGCGTCCCAAAGCCGCCTCCTGCTGGTCACTCGCGAGTATTTCGTACCTCGTCTTCCCTCCCAAAACACAGCGCGTTCTTCAGCGTGTTCTTTTTTTAAGTTTATGCAGCTCTGGCTGTTGACTCATCCGAACCGTAAGTGCCTTCTTTTTCTTGCTCTTTTTTCTCCTCGTCTCGAGAGCGAGCACCCGCGAGCGAGCCGTCGATTGCGCGCGCTGGACTGGACGCGTGCTGCATGAGACACGCAACTCGCTTTTGTTGCTGCACCAGAGAGCAACCGCGCACAAAACCGGTCAAGCTGCCCTGCTTGGTCTCTCCGCGCGGCTGAAGGATCGAATGGTACCGCGTGTCCACGGGTACCAGGCACTTTTGTTGTCGCCACGCCACGACAACAGAACAATCGCATTCTCCGTCGCAGCCAGCCAGACTCCAAACCGTCATAATAAACATCGAGTCTCACTCTCCTGCGCTTTTGCTCATTGGCACGACGCCATGTTGCACTTGAACCGTCGCTGACAACTTTTTTTTGACGCACCGCTAGGCAATGCATCAGTGGACAATCTCGCCCGTGCCGGAGTACCTCTACTCCAGCTCCACCAACCACCCCAATGAGCTTCAGTGAGTAACCTCGTCTGCTTGTACCTTTTTCGTATCTGGGCACGCCCGCCCCAGACACCATCCCCTTTCCCATCCTTCTTCCATCCCAACCCCCTTTCCCCATTTATGTACCCAATGTACTCCCTCTCGGGCCTTTGTCTTGCAAACCTGGGCCGGAGTAGATCTACCACGTTGGGGAGCATTCGGGAAAAAGACATCGCAAGCCCCTAAACAGTCCCATCTTTCCCTGCTCACTTCCCACACCCTCGTCTTGCGTTCACGTCCCGTCCGCGCGTCCCACTCCCCCAAAAAAGCCCGTACCCTCACTGGTGTCGTGGATCCCATTCCTGATCCTGGTGCTCCGCGCCCAGGCAGCCCCCGACAAACCGCCCTTCCCCGCCTGTGATGAAGAAGCAGCGGACGGCAAACACGGTTCAATCATGGCGTCCGCTGCAGACGACATCGATGTCCGCGCTGCAACACCAGCAGCAGCCATTGCAGCGGCAACAGCCGCAGCCGCAGCCGCAGCCTCAGCAACTGCAGCAGCAGCAGCAGCAACAACAACAACAGCAGCAGCAGCAGCAGTCAACGCCGAACCTGTTCGCTAACCATGCTGCTTGGTATAGTCAATCGCCTTACGCTGCCCAGCAGCAACAACAGCAGCAGCCGCCGCCGCAGCAGCAGCAACAGCCGCAACCTGACATGACTCGGCGCGAACAGCCGGTGGATTATCGAGCATACCCCACACAGCCACCGCAGCCGTCGCAGCCACAGCACTCGCACCAGCAGCCGCAGCAAGCGCAGCACCACGCCGCGCCGCCAGCGCAAGCTCATGCTCAGCAGGCCCAGGCTCCACCGCCACCACAACCACAACAGCCAACCCCGACTCCCGCTCCGGCACAATCAGGGAGACGGAAGCGTCCGGCTCCGGGTTCCCACCCGCCGGCCCATGCCCCTCAGCATGTACCGCAACACGCGCCCCAGCATCAACCTCAACACCCTCCCGCGCATGCTCCTCAACATGCTCCTCAGCACGCTCCCCAACATGCGCCTCAGCACCCTCAACATCCGGCCCAGCATGGTCCTCAACACCCCGCCCAACATGCTCCACAGCACATGACGGCGCCCCAGCCCGGCCAGCCGCAGCAGCAACAACAACAAGCTGCGCAGCCTGCGCCGATGGGGCCCCCTCAGCCAGGTTCCCAGCAACAACAGCAGCCGCCGCCGCAGCAGCAGCAACAGCAACACCCGCAGCCGTCACATCACCAGCAACACCCGCAACATCCCCAGCATCCACAACAGCAACAGCAGCCGCAGCAACCTGGCCAGGTTCCGGTCCCCGCTCCGGCCCCGACTCAAGCAGCTCCTGCACCGCCGCGGCCGGTTGTTGATGATGCGGCCTTGGCCCCGCCTCCGGCGAAGAAGAGCAGGACAAATACTCCCTGGACGCCGGCTGAGGAGCTTCGGCTGAAGCAGATGCGTGATGCTGGCAACAGCTGGGCTGAGATTGCCAAGGTAGGCATGGCGGTGCCCTCTGGATGGTCTAGATGAATGAGACTGACAACACACAGACGTTCCCGGCGCGGACAGAGGGTAGCGTCAAGAAGCACTGGTACAAGGACATGCACTACGCCGAGTTCGCCGAAGACGAGGTACTTGCCGCCCTCCTTTCTTTTTGTCTTTGTCGTCCTTCTCAGCCCGCTAACATGAGCGCTACAGAAAACCGCTCTGTTCTCTGCGATCAAGGAGTATGAGAACAACAAGTGGAAGGTGATCGGCCAGAAGGTTGGCAAGCCGGCCAAGGCCTGCGAGCAGTACGCGAAGGAGCATTTCCCTGGTAAGTCGTCGTCAAGCAGGTCCCTGGCTCGGATTTCACATGCTGACCAGCCTTGCGCAGAATTGTTCCCCCCGCAGAAGACCAGATAAGCGCGAGCACGCACGCCCCTTTGCGCATGTGTTCACGAGTCTTGGAAGTGATGGGATTGAGCCCCCGTCCACCCTCCTATGTGTTGAATCTGTTGCGGAATGTATTCGTTGTTTTACACCAGACAACAGCTCGAAAGTTGCTACGATCTATTCCGGCTCTTGCTCTTTTCTCTCTCCAGACGGGAAACACAACGTCGTCTTGTACTTTCATACTATGGTTGACCGATAACCCGCTGCCATGCCGGCTTAGCGGCGACGGGACGCGCTGCTCGCCCATGGATTTTTTTTTATCAACGCTTGATTGAGCGCTGGGGTGGTTTGGTCTTGTTGGACGAGTTTCTTTTTTTTTCGGGAGGGTGTTTTTGTCATGGAGTTTTCTCTGGGTTTCACACATACGTTGGCTGGAGTCGAGAGGGGTGTGAAGTCAATGGGCTGAGACTGGTATCTCTCTGTTTCGCTACGGTCTTGTTAGACTCACTCACTCTGGCCGCTTCTTATTAACGCGGATAGTCTACACTACACGGAGCCGGATGGCCAAAGTATGTTGAGCGAGTCAGTCATCATGGGCAGGCAGGCAGGCACAGATTGGGTGTTGGATTGGGTTGGGTTGGGTTGGGTTGGGTTGGGTGTTGGGCCAACTGGCGGTGGTGGTGCCGTCATTCTTCCTTGTACGGATTCCGATTCTTGCCCGGGCCTACCAGCACCAAGTGTCTCTTGTCTGCGTCTGCTGTTCCAAAGGTCGTTTGGGTGGGTGGGTGGTGATGACAGGAGTGTCTGTTCCAGTCATTGACTCTGTAGCTTGCTGCTGCCGCCGCTGTTGCTGCTGCTGTCTTGCTTCTCCCAGCGCGGCGCGGGACACCCCAGGAGAGAAAGGTTTGGTGGAGGCTGGGCTTGCGCGGCTTTTTTTTTTCGGATGTTGATGGAGATGGAGATTGATGATGGTCTGTAGGAAGTCGAGTTCTATTGTAGGTACGGGTATGGGTATGGGAACAGATTATTATTTTGTTTGAAGACAAAACATACTGCGTCTTGGCTTGGCTTTTCTCAGGCTGTCGTTTTGCCTGTTAGACAGGGGGGCTCTGGGAGTGGTGTTGATAATAACACCATTCCGTCCCACGACTTGACTTGCTTGTGGTGGATATCTGCTCTGATGAAGTCGGGATTCCTACATGTGTATTCCGTACAAGATATGTACAAGTGCGGTTGTCATATGCAGGGCAGCAGCATGGCGCACGCGATATCCGTATCCCGTACTGTGCAGCTGCAGGGAATTGAAGCAAAGGGACAACGGAGCACAAGCAAGGGACTGGGGTTTCTTCAACATGAAGAAATACGAAATCCGGGATGGGATATATCAACTTGCGGTATATGCACCCACAGATGGATTCGTTCCCCGTCTTGAAGAAATATTGCCACAAGAAAGTCACAAACATGGAGCCAGCTGACCTCTCGTTTGACCTCAGACGGTAAAGCAATCCTCATGTGAGAGAGAGATGAGCTTGCTGCAGTGGTGGGTAGTGGTATGGAAAAATACAAATACGAGACGCATCCTTGCATCATCGCCTTGAAATTCCCCTTTCACAACAGGAGCAAGCAAACCGATTTGCTGGAAGGGCGCCTGATGGAGGGGTGGGCTGGGCGCTGCCCAATCGAGGCCCGTGGCGTCATGTTCCGGAAAGGGCAAGCAGGAGAGACACAAACATGCAGCCAGCCGGGCCCCACATGGCTGGTGTGGGCGGGTGTGGGCGGGTGGACCGGACTCGGCCAATCTGGGGAACGGGGACCGCGCCCTGGGATTTCTGTGCTTGGCGTGGGCATGGCATGGTCCATCTGGCAACTGTCAGCCAGATGGAGCAGATGCAGGGTCACTTCATTTCTCTTGTTGTCGATGTGCATGTAAACCAGATGCAGACATCCATGCCTTGCGCGTTGTACAGTTATCCATAACGGACTGAAGCAAAGCAAGCTTAGTAGATGCAGTGTAATACAAAGGGGGGCTGATGTGGTGCGATCCCGTTGTGCAGCATCCTGTTTTTCGGCAGTCCGCATCATGTCAAGCGACAAGCGTCATGTTGGGTGTCATTGCTGAATTGGCGCGGCACAACGGTCTCGCATTTCAAGGCGCGAACATCAACACGAGATGGGTGGGTAACAGACATGCCAGGGTAGCTGTTTAGCTCCAGGAGCCCTGCGCGCTGCCCTGCGCCGGATGGTGAGGTTGCCTGCCCTGCCTGCCCGAGCCTGCCCTTTCTGGGACATCGACAGGTGGCCGCTCTCCACGCTCCACACCACCCTCCAGGAACCTGAGCTCCAGCAGCCAAGCATGGAAGTGGGCAGGTGGGCTAAAATTGATCCAGGGATCCGCTCGCAATTCGTGCCCCTTCCTCTTTTCCTGCTTTTCCAACCCCCTGAGAACCATTCCACGCCAATTCCTGGCACCTTGTTCCATCAAGAGCCCACTCTCTCCGAGAGCAACCTTCGTTTGACCTTTACCTTAAACCAACGCCGTGCCAACTTTGTTGGATCCTTCGTTTTTGCATACGCAGTAAAGGGACCGGACCCCGAAAACGGTCTCTTGTCCATTCGTTTCCACTCAATCAATCTATTAATCAGTAAATCGTGCATCTTGGCATCTTGCAGCCACGATCCGGTCCAACCTCCCGTCCTCGTCACACACGATCCGATCGTTCCAACGCTCGCGAAACGTCCGGACCGCCCCCATCTCGACCGACTGTGCACCTGTTCGTTTGCACTGCGAGGGCCGTGTCGACTTTCCACCGACCTGCCTATCGAAGAAGTCGTCGTCGGTGTGGTTCGAACGAGCACCACCCACGTTTGGTTTCTGCCGACTCGACATCTGAGCATTCCAAACACCCCGCATAAACCACTTGCCGCCGCAACCGGAAAGTGAACCGAAACCGGTCTCATTCTCCCGCCTTAAAGGACGTCGAGTTCTCGGCTTCTCGCGAGACATCTACCCTACCCCCAGCACGTACATTCTCCGCCACGGCTCGACACCCAACCACCATGGTGCGCTCTCTCCTCCCTTTGGGCGCCGCCCTCCTCGGAGCCACCGCCGTCCTGGCCGCCGACATCCCGACTTGCTCCCTTAACAAAAAGTGCCCTAAGGAGGCGCCTTGCTGTTCTCGTGAGTAGCCTCGAAACGGCTGGCCTGGCCTGCACATGATGTGCAAAATCTCTGCTCTGATGTGCCAATCGGGATGGCCCCACTGACATCGGCAACCTGCAGAATACAACGAATGTGGCGTCGGCGCATACTGCCTCGGCGGATGCGACCCGCGCATGTCCTTCTCGATCGACTCGTGCGTTCCGGCACCCGTGTGCAAGGACATGACGTACAAGATGGACTCGCTCGACCGGTACCAGGATATCGGCCACTACTTGGGCGACCCCAGCAAGGCGGACTGGGTCGGCCAGGGCGAGCCGGCCTTGTACGACGGCAATGTCCTGCTCACCATGCCGCCCAAGTCTGTCGGCACCGTCCTCGCCACCACCAGGTACATGTGGTATGGCAATGTCAAGGCCAGGATGAAGACGTCGCGCGGCCGCGGCGTCGTGACGGCCTTCATCTTGTTTAGCGATGTCAAGGACGAGATCGACTACGAGTTTGTGGGTGTCGATCTGAACACCGCCCAGACCAACTACTACTTCCAGGGCATTCCAAACTGTAAGCAGCTGTTTCCCCCCCCCCTCTGCAATGCCACCCTGATGCTGACAGTGTGCAGACGACAACTCTGGAAACATCACCGTCGATGATTCGTACAACAAGTTCCACGACTATGAGATCCAGTGGACGCCCGACGAGATCCGGTGGCTTGTGGATGGCAAGGTCGGCCGCACCAAGAAGAGGTCCGAGACATGGAATGCCACGTCGAACCAGTGGGCGTTTCCCCAGACGCCCTCCCGCGTGCAGATCTCCATCTGGCCCGGCGGCAAGGAGACCAACGGCCAGGGCACCATCGACTGGGCCGGCGGCATCATCGACTGGGATTCGGACGAGATCAAGAACTACGGCTACTACTTTGCCACCTTCAACGAGGTCACGGTCGAGTGCTACAAGACGAACAGCCCGCCCGGCACCAACAAAGGCGTCTCGTACTACTACAACAACGCCGCGGGCACCAACGACACTGTCGTCGACGGCAACAAGCCCACCATCCTCAAGTCGTTCCTCGGCACGGGCACCGACATGGACAAGGGCGACGGCACGTCGTCGGGCGACGCGAGCAGCACCTCGTCGGTCAACGCGATTCCGGGTGGCGGCTCCTCCCCGCCGAACCAGGTCCCCGGCGGCGGCAACCCGAACACCGGCTCCAGCAACAACAACGGCGGCGGCGGCAGCGGCAGCTCCGACAACGGATCGGGTAGCGGCAGCAACAGCGCGGCGGCGTGTGCGGCGACGGGCTTCTCGCAGTCGTGCGGCGAGACCTCGTCGAACGGGGGCAAGAAGCCGAATAACGGGGCGCGCGGCGTCGAGCGCACCCTGGGAGCTAGCGCGTTTGCCGTGGTTGTTGGCTTCGCGGGGCTGCTTTTGCTGTGAGCTGAGCTGACCCGGGAGCTTGGTTCGACTCGGCTCTTTGATCTGTCTTTTTTGCGTTGCCTTGGGATATGGATGCGGATGCGGATGGGATATGGATGCACATCTGGAGAAGCCGCCTCGCCTCGCCTTTTGCCTCCTCCAACCCTTTCTTGAGCGGGATATCATGGGACCTAATTCTTGGTTTTCTTTTCTTTTTTTTTCTCGTGCCATTTAATCTCTGGGACGACGACTTCTTGTATTTGATTTTGATACCAACCGAGTGGCTGACGCAGTACACGATGGTTCTTTTTTTTGGTCTGACTTTTCCATCCGTTGTGTATTTTCGCTCTTGAGGGTTGGGGGTTGGGTTGGGTTGGGGCTTGGAGGCCGAGGCTAGTGAATGGGAATGGGAAATGTTGATATTCATCACCATCGTCTTTTTTACACTTGCACGAGAGTTGCTGTTCATTGTTCCTTGGGCTTGTGTGCTCGATGGTTTGATGGTTGTTGGTGTTGGTGCTGCTGGGCTGGCTTCGGGGAGCTCATCGGGTCCAATGGCCGAGTGGCTTTTTTTTTTTTTTTTTTTTTTTTTGCCGTCCACTTCTTGTTGGTTGCTCGGAGGTTGAAGTTGGTGGGATTTGGTTGGTTTGGTGGTGGGACGTGAGGTGCAGATATCCCGGGGAGGGGCAGGGGAGGGAATACACGTGTAATGATGAGCGGTGCAGTGGAGAAGGGGGGTGTTTTTCAATGGAAACCCATATAACTAGTGCGAAGAGGGGGGAGTCTGATCAAGTGAGATGTGATGTTTCTGCGAGTGTTGTTTCTTCGTGGAGTGTGAGTGTTGTTTTCCGGTTTGGTTGTTGGTGTTCTCAACGTTTTGAGACCCGGTCTGAGGGCCCCAAACATATGACAATGACAATGACTCGCCATCGTCTTTATGATCCATGGTATCGAGTATTCCAACCTGTCCCTATCCTTGTCTGCGTAACGTTCTGCACGTCCAGAGAAACAAGCTTTTCCTGTGATACCTCACGCCGCCCCTGCGCGCAGCCGCCGCGCGGCCGCGCCG
>JAMAKR010000004.1:1086483-1137642 GCA_023628425.1 Chaetomiaceae sp. PYS4301M | reverse complement strand
TAGCTAGCTTATATATATGATGATTCCTTTATCCAAGTACCCTTTGTCACTTGGGTAGCTCTAGTCCGTTGGCTATCTACGATCGCTATGGGTAGCCAACTACCTGTTGCTACCTTTGATCGCCCTGGGTAGCCAGCTCTCCTGGGCTACCCGTTCTTGGCGCCTGCAGCCGCAGCTCTCGTTGATTGGCTTACGCTACGCCTTGCATGCTCCACTAGGCCTCTTTTTATGGTTGGTTCGTGACACCTGTCAAGCTTACCTCCTTACGGACTAAACTCTTTCAGAGTGGTCAGACCGGACGTTTCGTCACAGCTTGCTTGACCTAGTGAGCAGCCTAGAATTTGGTTGACCATGTGCGACCCGCACGAAGGAGCACTGGGAATCTATTTTTTTTTCTTTTTTTTTCTTTTGCCTAGCAGAGCTTTAGGCTAGCGGCCTAGCTAGTTGAAGCCACGGGCACTTCCAACGTGCGAGTGCAGTACCATGATACCCCAAACAGGTATAGAATATAGATTAGGTATTAATTATAACAATTCCAGGGTGGCGTTGTATGAGGGACGGGTGGTCTGTACACTACGAATTTAAGGATATGAAGGTATCAGAGACCAACTTCACTCTCGTCTCAGTCGCTGAAGTATTAATGTCATATGGTTTCTCGTCCTTAGTCCAGTATTTACCGATGATATCATCTCGTTCTTGGGTATTAGCTTTCCTCTAATTATTACCACCGTTGATTCATTCTTTCTTTCTCGTTTCCCTCGTTTTCTTTCCTCATCCATCCATTATGTTAATACTTTCATTCTTTCCTTGATTTCCATTCTTTTCCCCCTTCTTTTCCCTCTTTTCTTCCCTTTTTTTATCGGCTCGAGCAACGACCTTCAGCCCCTCTTATTCATGAACTTCTTACCGCGCCATCTGAAATGCCATCCTCGGCCCAAAGGGATTTATTCCCCTGGCCATCTCATGTTCTCCACCCGTCTAGCCCAGCCGGAACGCATTCCCGGCTCCCGCATTCGTATAAAACCCCCATGTCTTGGAGGCTTCCAGGATCTCTTTCAGGTAACATTCCGAGTTCGGGTGCAGCCTTATTACTGAGCCGCCCCGGGGTCCAGCGCAGGTTTGCATCTTGATCGACATGCTACTTACTGCGTAAGTTGACGCACATATGTCAAACCCCAACGCGGATATAATCCCCCAGACTCCAGAGATCAGCAATAGCGTGCAGGGGATCTGCTCGCTTATCGATGACTTTGGTAACACATGTGCATGTAAACTTGATGAATCCATCTCGGGCGACAACTCAACCGCCAGGAACGAAGCCGTGCGTGGTTTGATTATCCACAATGTTAGCCCCAACACAAAAGCAGGAGTGCACAAGGACCATGCCTCATAAGACGGTTGGCTAAGAACCAACATTCCAATAGCGTGGTCGCCAAATTTCGACAGCGATAACCTCATGGGTTCAGGGGCTGGCGGTTCCACTTCTTAGGGGAAGCGGGCCCAAAGAGATGACCAGGCAGGGCCCTTGAACCTGGTCAACGTTGAACGAGTGGATCAAACCCCATGGCGACCATGGTGGAGCGAGCTCGTGTCGGGTGCACCCGAAATGGGCAATGGGCACAAATCGTGGTTTTTCTGCTGATGAAAGTGGTCTGTGTGCAAGATACAAAAAGACCCTTGGGATCCGCTCGTGGCCCGGTTCCCGCTCCTTTTTCCTTTGCGCGACAACCCTCACGTTCCTTTATTTGTCCCCGACGCTCCTTTTACTACCCAAAGTAATCCCCAGCCGCCGATTTGGCAGCAGTCATTCGTTTATTTATTTTACCCAAAATAATCATCAACATGCGCTTCCTGTCGCTCCTCGCCCTCGCGGCCCCCCTGGTTTCGGCCATCGAGTTCACCGAGCCGTCGTACAACTCCACCCTGGCCAAGGGCTCGACCTACAGTGTCAAGTGGGACAGCGTCGACACGGATCCCACCGAGTTCAGCATCTACCTCGTCAACTTTGTGAACTGGCCTCCCTTCTACACCCAGGTCGCCTCCGGCGTCCAGACCGAGGACGGCGAGTACGACGTGACCGTGCCGTGCGACATTGACAGCTCGTGGGGCTTCCAATTGTGAGTTGTTCTGAGACATTACCCCTATTCCCCCGATGTGGGGGTGGGGAATTGAAGATTAAAAGAATCCACTCGCTGACTCTCCTCCCCTCTCACCAGCAACGCCATCAACGGCACCAACGTCTATGTCATCCACGCCCAGACCTCCAAGTTCTTCGTCGAGGACGGCGTCTGCTCGGGCGAGAACCCCGCCACCGCCCTGCCCAGCTGCGTCCCCGTGACCGAGACCGTCACCGTCACCGCCACCGCCGAGTCCTGCGCTGCCACCACCCTTGCCGTCCCCACCTCTGCCACCACTGCCGACGAGGTCGTCCCGACCGCCACCGAGACCGGCGTTGAGCCCCCTGCTCTTACTGCTGCCCCTTCGCTCGACGACGCCGAGGGCGGCGAGGAGGCCGTCACCAGCACCATCTTCTCGACCGTCTACAAGGACCTGTCTGAGGTCGAGGACTGCGTGCACCTGTGCCAGGCCTAAGTCATTCTCACGCTTGTGACGTGAATGAGTTGGGGAAGGAGACGGGGTGTTGTGATGTGCTGGATTGTGTATGATGAATCTGTGTGCAGGTACCTTATCTAGACACAGGTACATCAGGTACATGCGTATGCACCGTGGGGAAGAGGCTAGAGCAGGAGATAATGGGCGATGTTTTGATTCTGTGGCTGTGAGCTTTATAGACACCCGAATACCCCCGCTGGTTCTGAGACCCCTTCAACGCCGTGCAATATTGTGTATGGGTGTGGACGCCTTCAATGTTGAGCGCGGAGTACGCCTTCATTCATCTCGGGCGTCATGTGAGTCTGCCTTGGCTAATGATTGGGCACCGACGTGAGGGGCTTGGTCTAGATTATTCATGCGAGGGGAGAGCTTACCTGTGCGCAGGGGCTGTGCCTGAGCACGCGCTACCTGATATTAGCTCACAGATCAGCTTCACCAGGCTCACGACCTTCAGGGTTTCCTCCGTCGCTCCGTCAAAGCTGCCGTGCCCCGGCCCAAACAGCACGCTAATATGAGACTCCTCAATGTGCACACCAGAGAAATGAGCGAGTTTCTCGACGACACCAGCGCCGAGCCATACGCCATCCTCTCGCACACATGGGACAAGGAAGAAGTCAGCTTCGAGGACTATCAGTCTTTGCCCAAGAAGCTGCTCAGAGCGAAGAAGGGTTACGCAAAGATCGATCACTGCTGCAGGCAAGCGGTGGCAGACGGGTACGACTGGGTTTGGGTTGATACGTGCGTCTCCTTCGAAAAAAGCCGCCCCATTATTTCAGGCCGCTGACACGCTGCACAGGTGCTGTATCGACAAGCGGAGCAGTGCCGAGCTCTCCGAGGCCATCAACTCCATGTTTCGTTGGTATGCGCGCGCGGAGGTGTGCTATGCCTACTTTGCAGACGTGCAGCACACAGCTGGCGATGCCAGGGACGGTGATGGAATCTACATCGAGCTCCGCAGTGCGCGCTGGTTTACCCGGGGCTGGACCCTCCAGGAGCTGCTCGCACCCCGGGAGGTGATCCTGTACGCCCAGGACTGGCATCGCATCGGTACCCGATCCGCACTACGCAAGTCCGTAAGCAGGATCACGAGGATCGAAACCAAGTACCTCTGGGGTGATGGCGCCCTGGAGCGAGCTAGCGTGTCCAAGAGGATGTCGTGGGCCTCAAAACGGAACACATCTCGGGTAGAGGACATGGCCTACTGCCTGCTGGGCATCTTCGACATCAACATCCCTCTGCTCTACGGCGAGGGCAAGAAGGCCTTCCGCAGATTGCAGGAGGAGATCCTAAAGGCAAACCCTACCGACCACACCCTCTTCGCGTGGGGCGAGCTTCAACTCCTCTCCTGGCAGCGACTGGTCACCGATGACTCGCAGCTCAGGGGACTCGAAGAGATCCCCTGGGATGCTGCCGAAGCATCCGGCACGCTGGGAGGGCTGTTTGCCGAATCCCCCCGTGAGTTCGAGAAATCAGACAGATACTTCCCCTGGCGAGGTGCCGAAGCGTTTTATACCGCTTCCATGCGTGGTTCGGTGGCGCCAGTGCGCTACCCCGTAATCACGGGGGCAGGCGTCATGCTCGAGCTCCCAGTCCTGCGGCCCAACGCGCCTTCGGACATGTGGGCTTTCCACTGGTCGCAACCCCAGATTACCCAACTCCGCCCTCTCCTGTATGCCGTCCTGCTCTGCGGGTACAACGGTCCAGGGCCCCCTCTCATTCTGCTGCCTCTCCACCCCTGGGGTTGTGATCGATACGCTCGGGCCGGTGAGCTTCTGGTCACTCTACGGGACAACAACCTGAAGCACCTCGTCAACATGGCGCTCCACGTGCAGATCGAACCACAGATTCGCCGGGAACCGCAGCGGGGCGACTTTCTCGTCCGCCGCTGGGGTGAGACGTGGCTGTACGAAGTCGGCCTACACAACTACGACAGTGAGGTCCTGTTCACCCCGGCCGAGGGCATAGTCAGCGTGCCGTCCAGCTCCCTCTTCCACGAGCTTTGGGGCATGCACTGCCGGCTGAGCAGGTCGGAGACCAATTTCGGCTTTAGTATCGTCTTTGGCCGCCAGGACAGGCGCCACAGCCACATCGGACCCACGACCGTGTCCCTGACGACCGTATCCCTGATGCCCTTGCTGATTGACAAAGAAAAGACGGAGGACTTTAGAGTCGGGGAGGAAGACGGGCTTACTTGGACACATGAATCGAACGTAGCGGCTGGCCAACCGGGGTTCTTGTCTTGTCGAACCATGAAGGAGCCCGAGGATAGATGGGTATTGGATGTTGCGCCGTTCCCCTTGGTGCAAGTTTGCGTCAAAAGAATGCAGTGCGGGCCGCTCTCCGGTGATTTTTTTGACTTGGTAGACATTACCATATCAAAACGAGGGGTGAGCAGGCTGAGCCTGATATCTCGCGCAGAACGAGTGGTGGCGTCCACGGCGCACCCAACGAGATTTCTGATCTCCAGACAGTAAACATTAGGGACACAAGGAGAAATGTACGTCAGGTTTCCTACACTGGTTACCTCCATTCTCAGTCGGTACTTCTCTCGAAGCAAAGTCACTAGGCACTGATCATCATAATACCCAAGACGGAAATTGGTCATGCCGACTGTCACCCGAAAATTCCTTTCTTCGTCCATCTTATTACCTCGCAGCACCATCACCCGTAAGAAAAGGTAATATTTTGGGTAGTGATTCTATCACGCCAAATTCAAACACCTCCTTGATTACTTTTCCAACAGACTCTGACCCGAAAACTCCATTCTTTGAACATCTTGGCCCCTTTCTCTCCGAGCCCTCTTCCCCCTTTCTCTCCCCTTCCCCCCTTTCTCCCCCGCCACCACTATCACCAAGCCACCAGACCTCATCCCCTACCCGTCCCCTACCCACTACCCAAGCACCCACCCCCCCTATTTTTCCCTCAACACAAAGATCCCCCCACCCACCCATACGCCCTCCCCAACCGCCTCCCAATCCGCCTCGCAGCCGTAAACGGGATCTTCCCGACAGGATGCGGCTCATGGAACTGGATGCTGCGTTTAACATCAATCACCCCCGACGCCGGCTGGAAATGCCACACAGACCCGTACAGCTTCTCGGCGCGGAACAGGGCGGCGCCGCCGCCGCTGCTGCTTGTCATGGCGTGTAGGAAGTCGGTCCAGGATATCTCGCCTGGGGTGGAGGTTATGGAGGGGTGGTGGAAGAGGGTTCGGAAGACTTTGAGAGCGCGGGGGCCGAGGGGGATGGTGCGGTGTTGTTGGGGTTGGGTTTGGTCTGGGGTGGGGGGGTTGGTGGCGGCGGGTTGTTGTGTTTGGTTGGTGGTTGCGGTGCCGCGGGTTTTGACTTTTGTTTTGGGTTGGGATCCTGGTGTGCCTGGCTTTTCGGGGCCGGATGAGCCGAGTTCGAAGTACAGCGTCGATAA
The DNA here is from genome assembly GCA_023628425.1 of Chaetomiaceae sp. PYS4301M. NCBI lineage: Eukaryota > Fungi > Ascomycota > Sordariomycetes > Sordariales > Chaetomiaceae > Chaetomiaceae sp. PYS4301M. The sequence goes on along the minus strand of JAMAKR010000004.1, from coordinate 1,131,606 downwards.
GGGGCGATAGATGGCGTCGTCCTCGGGTAAGATTGCGGCGGGTTTTGTCGTCTTTGTCTTCGAGGAAGGGGGCGGCGCGACCCATTCTGGTGTCCGCTGCAGAGCGCGTTTTTTTGGCGAGGAGCTTGCCCACAGCCGTCTTGCTCAGATCTCCAGCTTTGGCGTAGAGGCACTTGTCGAACTTGTCCCAGAAGGCGTCGACTTTTGCTTCCGCCTGGCGTAGCACCTCGACCGTCTCCTTGGTCTGGCGCTTGTCAGTCGGGTAGAAGAACCGCTTGTCTGACGGGTCAGCCAGCTTGAAGTATGTCAGCATGGCCCACGACTTCGTGGTGCTGTGAATCCCGGCCCAGGTGTTCCTCCATGCCTCCAACTCCTTCTTGATGCCTTCTCCGCGGTCCACGCTTGCCGACGTCTAGGTCCCCAGGAGGTTGGGGACCTAGACCGCAGCGGCGGCACTTGCAAGCGACAGCCTTGTATTCTTCTCTCAGAAAGGGTTCTAAAAACCCTTGGGCAGCTTTCACACAAATCGGGCAGGGCCAAGAGTCGTACAGCAGACAGAACAAGCCAATCCCCATCCGTTTGTCCAGGCTCTGCAGCTGGGTGGTGAGTGCGGGGAAGCTTCATGTTCCCAACGCGCTTGATATCTCCGCGTCTTCAACACGGAGTGCTGTCTTCCAAAGCCATCATCGGTTTCGTCCTCCAACAGCGTGACAACATCGGTTTCGCCCGCCAACAGCGTGCACAGCATCGGATCGACAGAACGCCAGCCATGGATGCCGACAAGGTCTATGTTCTTCAAGAGGTCCACGGCAAGGGCCTGGGCCTCGTCTCCATCACCAAGATTCCGAAGGGCACGCGCATCCTCTCCGAACCCCCTTTGCTCCGGGTCCCCAGTTCTATAAATTCCAAGGGACGGCTAGGCGCATCTCTATCCAAGGAGATATCAGCGCTCAGCGACGACCAACGGCAAGCTTTCTTCGCCCTCCATAACGCCTTCGAGGATGAGACAAGCCAAGAGCTCGGCATTGTCCGCACGAACGCGCTGCCTCTCGGGTCCAACGCTTCGATGGGAGGCATCTTCCTCGACGCGTCGCGGATCAACCACGCCTGTATCCAGAACGCGCAGAATACCTGGAACGAGGCCCTCCAGCGGCTCACAATCCACGCCATCCGCGACATCAATAAAGGCGAGGAAATCACCATCGTGTACCTGCAAGATCGAGCGGACCGGTCTGCACGCCAGCTCGCCCTGCATAAAAATTTTCGCTTCACCTGCTCCTGTCCACTCTGCTCCCTCTCTGGGCCCCAACTGCATCTCAGCGACGCGCGGCTGAACGAGATCCTGCGACTGGACGAATCTATTGGCGACGGCCTACAGATTGTCGCTTCTCCCCTCCAGGCCCTGCACGATGTGCGAAAGCTGTTGAGACTCTGCGAGGAAGAGGGCATCGACGACGCGACCGTCCCCCGGGCTTACTATGATGCCTTCCAGATTGCCATCTTCAACGGCGACATGGCGCGGGCAACAGTCTTTGCCGGACGAGCCGCCACGGCTCGGGCGGTAATGGAAGGGGATGACAGCCCTACCGTGCACCAGCACCGGGAGCTGGCGCGGGATCCATCCCGGCACGCTTCCCACGGCTACGGTTCGCAGTGGGCAACGTCGATCAACGACGTTCCTTCGGGCATCTCGACCGAGGCATTCGCGGCTTGGCTGTGGAGGGAGGAGAACAAGACAGACAGTGCCCGCACTCAAAACCCCCCGCAGGAGGCGGGCCAGTATGCCGACCTTCGCAACGACGCCATGTTCCCTGGCTTCTCTGCGCTGCCCGGGAAGAATGAACTTGACTTCGACTTTCTCGAGGCCACCGACGGCTTCTCGTACCGCGCGCGCAAGCACTGGTGCTTTCTCGCTGAGATCGTCGACATCGAACAATTTATGCGCCTGAAACTCGTCGCGAAGGACAAAACCGGACTCGAAGTTCCTGTCGCGTTCTATACTCCTGACCGCGGAAACGAGCTCGATCCTCTCCGCGTGCAAAAGGGATCCACGCTGGCCGTTCTGGACGCGGAGCAACACGGATTTCTCGACATGACGGTCGGTATCCGCCACGAAGATCCCGCTTCGCTGAAGGTAAGCCTGCCTCTCCCTCTAGCGAGCCATTTTATCCCAGCTTGTGTTGAGTCTTGAGTCTGATAGATCTTCCCCGTTGCACTCGACGGATTGCTCAGCCTGAGCGACAGGGTGCAGCAGTACGCCACCCAGGCGAACGGTGCGAGGATGTGTCAAGGCTGCGGCCGCAAGGCAGACACGCTGAAGAAGTGCGCTCGGTGCAATTGGTTCTGGTACTGCGACAAGGTATGTAAATTTCCTGCCTCCTTCAAGGCTGGAGCGTGCTAACCCGCCGGACGACCAGGCCTGCCAGACGCTGGCGTGGAACGAGAAGGGCCATAAGGGAGATTGCAAACTGCTCAAGGACCCGGAGCTTAGGGGACTGTTTCTCCTGCCACAGGGCCGCTTCGTACAGCCCCATGAATTTTCCGTGAACTAGTCAGGCGGGTGATAGAAATCGAAGAGCTACGTAAAAACCTCAAAAAAAACGCGTGGTTAGTAGTTATTTGCAACTATCAACAGGTTCAGTATACCTTCGTAAAATAACGTATTATTAGGCTGCAACTGATCCTCTTTGATCTCACAACCCCTTTGAAGTTGGGGCTTGTTCTCGCCCTTCTTGTTGCTTCTCACCAAGCTGTCCAACGACCCACGACAGAGTCTCACCCCGAACGAGGGAAGTTGGGGCCTGGTTCAGCAGTTGCCGGAGACCATTCATGCCAAGCAGTCTTTCCCTTGCCAGGTCCACAGCGCGGCGAAGCTCCTCGGCCAGCTTCGACTGGGCAGCGTCGCACATAACCACCAATCTTGTGCCTGCAAGGGACGCGGCAAGCCACAGCAGAAGCATTTTGATGCCGGGGTTGCCACAGAAAGCGCCGCATCCCCAGAGTCCGGTCCGGATCTCTCTGAACGTGCCCGCCGAGAAGGCAGCGTAGGCCTTCCGGATCTCGCGCTTCATGTTTCCAGGCAGCAAATCCGGCAGCCCTTGGCCTGTCTCCGTGTCGGCCAGGTCCAACTCCAGGGCATCCATGAACAACATGGTTCTCTCCCGCCAAGCCGCCAGACCCCCCTCTGGCACTGGCATCTCCTCCACTCTGATATCCCGTCGCTGCCCCGTGATATTGGCCATCGCTTGTACACCACGGACAACCAACACCTGATCATCCTTCAACGGAGGTGTAAGCAGCACGGCTGGACACGCCTCGGGTGATGAGCCCACACACACCTCCTCCTGCGTCGCCGACTGTCCAAACCCAATGTACCGGTTCGCCGCCACAACCGCCGCACCACCCGGCATCCCCAAACTCTCGGGCGCGAGATCATACCGCTCAAGAAGCACCACCTCCAACTCCCCCAACGGCAAGCCCCCTTTCACTTCCAGAATCTCCTCAAACTCCCTATCCCCTACGGACCGCAACGTATACCCGACCACCCACTCCCCACCCCGTCCATCATCATCACCACCATTACCATCATCATCACCAACCCCACCCCCCAACCGACAAACAACCCCCCCAAAATACCCCATCAACGCCCTCAAATACCCCCTCACCGCACTCTCCTGCCCCTGCCCCTCCCCTCTCCCATACCAAACCCCAAAATCATGCAACACCCCACCACCCCCTTCCTCACACTCCTTCCACCCCGGCCCAGACAACGTCCTCAAGAACTGATGCACCACCAGACACGCCGCCTGCCGTCTCGTTAATTCCACACTGTCACCGTCACTGCCGCGGCCTAGGATGGGCAGCTCCCCCGAGGGGAAAAGTGTCGGCATGTCCAGCGCGAGGTTAATGACGCATGGCCAGACGGCGGTGAAGAATTCCGTTTCGGTTTTGAAATGGGTGGTGATGGCGTCGTGGAGGAGGGCGTAGTCGCCTGCTGGGTGAGCGGTGCCGCGGAGGGTGAGGGAGATTGTGTCGAGGAGAGTGGTGAGGGAGGGGAAGGTGGTGATTTTTTCTGTTGGGGTTGGGTTTGGCGGGGAGAGGAGGTGTTGGAGGAGTGGCCAGAGGGGGATGAGGCCGGAGGAGTCTTCTTCGATTGGGGTGGTGTCGGGGAGGAGGGAGAAGCGGTCGAGGACGCGCTGGGAGGGGTGGGAGGGGAGGTGGTAGGTTTGGGGGTTCGTGGTCATGGTGGTGGTGGTGGTGGTGTTTTGATTGCTAGTTAATATAAATTAGAAGAATTAGAGGTGTAGGGCTGATGAGATTTGTGAGAGGTTGAGACTGAGTTTTGTTTGGGATCGAGTTCAGAGAAACTGCCCTGGGGAGGCTTCAACCAAATTGGGTATCAACTGCGAGTGTCAAGCACAGCCTCTTTTCCCTTGGCAAGAGTGGCTCGGCCTGACTCACAATGATTGGATGAACTGATGGTTTATTATTCCTCAGATCAGGAGGTTTGAATCAGCAAAACAAGCGTAGCGTTAAATCAGGTCTTTCAGACATGGCATTGTGGTGAATTCATCCACTCCAGACAGAAACTCGGTGCCTTTGACCGGGAGCCTTCCAAGGGAGGTACATAATATGTGTACAATACATCTGGTGACCTCCCCTTTGATTGCCCGTTCCAGAGAGATATAACTAACTGACTCGAAGGTACCTATCCAAAACGAGTAGATCCCGGTCAGTCGCGAGATTCCAATTCTTGTCTTCCCGTTAGGAGCGTACCTCGAACGTCGGTCAAAAAGAGGCTGCCACTCCATCTCAGATGTTGCCCCCTGACTCCTGACCATCACCGGTGCCGCAATCTCAGGCTTCGCAGCAGCACCGGTCGAGGCTCACGCACGTCCCGTCCTTTCGAGTCTCCAAAATCCGCCCGGCTGGGACACAGAACGGTCAGTCATTCATAACGTCTGCGCAAACACGGGGCATGAGCCGATTAACTTACCAGGTTGGACACGTCGAGGAAAAGTTCAGCAGCCACTCGTCCACGCACGCTGGGTGGAAGATGTGGCTGCAGGGAAGCCGCCGAACATCGATGCCTGGGACAAAGTCCTCGGCGCAAACCACGCAGTCCTGCGGACGGGGAGGATGCTGGCTGTTGGCGGGCGGCGGGCTCTCTTCCGGCGCCGTCGACGGCATGGCCAGGGGGAGGAACCGCTTCCACGCCGGAACGGAGGGCTTCCCCATGGGCATCTGCCCGCCCATCTCGGGGTCGAACGGGATGACTGGCATCCCGTCGAGCGCCGGCTTGTTGAGGCCCTTGGGCCTCTCCTGAGCCTGACGACCCGCTGAGCACCGTTGGGCGATGCGGAAGCAGCAGGCCGTCAGAAAGATCGTGCCGAGGATGGCGGCGACGGACGCAAACGTGTTTATGGGTGTCCACGCCATTGTCAAGGAGCTTGAGGTCTGGCGGAAGTGGCGTGGACGGGTGAACAACGAGGGAAGATGGGAGACCGGAATAAGCCAGCTGAGGGCTTTTACGTCCGCAGAATCGAGGCCATGCACTGAGTGATCGTACACTTTCAGGACTGCGAGACGCGCATCGGGCCTCAAGAATGTCCCGTCTTTTGTGGCCGTGCAGTGCGTCTCTCGTTGAAGTATTTGATGCAGCGCATCTCCCCTCGAAGTATTTGGTGCGGCGCATCTCTGATCAAAGTCCACGGTGCAGCGCACCGGAAACTTGCATCCTCTCACGTCAGCTTCTTTTGGACACATGCGAGTTGGCGTTGCTGATGGAGAACATCGAGCTGACTTCGATCTGTCAGAACCTCAGATCGCTCGATCGGACTTAGGTAAGCTTCGAGGTTATATACCAAGGCTCTGTCCCCTTGCTAATCAGCACGTCGTGAGCAAGACGTTTAGTGCTGCTGTGGGCGGAAACGGGCTTCCTCTCCCCGGTTTCTGTGAAAGAGCAGGACGCCAGATTTCAAGGACTCGGTACAGGCAGCGGGATGTTCATAGGCTTTGCAGACTGCATGCCAAAATCCAGGTAGGATGCATGATGCAGCCCGCAATCTGCAGCACCGCCTCTGCCGGCGTCTTCGGGTCGCCCTATAAACCCGTCCAGCATCGTGTTGTAGAAAGAGCCCGAAAATGGGGGATGCGAGATAAAGCACAAGGTAACGAGCACCGGAATAATATAGCATCGGTGGTCTTGACATCAAACGAGGTGTTACTCTGTCGCTGTGATCGTGGCCAGAGCTTGAATTTCGTGCTCGCCACTGCATGCCTATCCAGTTTCCTTCGCGCTCTCATTGGTGATTTGAGACTTCTGATGGACCCTTTCTTTGCGCATACTCAAGCGATGCAGGAGTTCAGGCCTTTGCTGAGCTGAGACTTGCTGGGTTCGACAGCAACCGTGTCGAAACCGGCTGACTGTGAGCAGGCCAACAGGAGCCAACTACCTTATGGGCGGAGAAATGGAGAACACCAATACGGAAGCTGACTCTGGAACTGTCATTTTTGTAACGGCATCTGGAGCCAACGTCCCAGCCAAAGAAGCATGTTGTCGCATTAGAGGACGTTTTGATGATGTTCGGATTTGGAGTTGCGGGGTTGATCACCCCACCAAAACACTGAGCCTCACCCCGCCCGTTGCTGTGTGGAGCTTCGGGGCCTCGGTCCAATCAGAAGCTCTGGTTTCCATCGAAAGACATGGAAAGTCCAGAGCTTTCCATCACGGCAACCGCTGCCGTGCCTGGGCTGGGAGCTGAAATTCTGCAGCGAAGGCCCGATCCAACCATCCTTCGAGTAGAAAATAACCCAAAGCCTCAAGACCTTAAACACCAACAAAACAGATACCCGAAGCCAAGCCGTCCTCATTCCCAAACTCTGCTCGCCACAACTCCGCCAACATGTCGACCGCTGACGAGCTCAAGGCTCTGGGCAACAAGGCCATCGCCGCAAAGAACTTCGACGAAGCCATGTAAGTCGCCCGCTCACCCGCTCACCCGCAGCCCCGGGCAAAACAAGCATATCGGATTGCACCACCGGACGGAAGTTGACTCGGATTTCCAGCGACAAGTTCACACAGGCGATCGCCATCGACCCCAGCAACCACATCCTCTACAGCAACCGATCAGCAGCCTACGCCTCCAAGAAGGACTGGGACGGCGCCCTGAAAGATGCCGAGAAGACCACAGAGCTGAAGCCCGACTGGCCCAAGGGCTGGGGCCGCAAGGGAACCGCGCTGTACGGCCAGGGCGACCTCTTGGGGGCTCACGACGCCTACGAGGAGGGCCTCAAGATTGACCCCAACAATGCGGGCATGAAGAACGACCTGGCGTCGGTCAAGAGGGCCATGGAGCAAGAAGCTGGAGGTGCCGGTGAGTAACTACCACGCCGATGTCGAAATGTCCTCTGTGATGGTGGCTGACATTTGTTGCAAGGTGGCGGTTTTGACCCGACGGGCGGTCTCGGCAAGATGTTTACGGACCCCAACCTCATTCAGAAGCTCGCCAGCAACCCCAAGACCAGCTCGCTGCTTGCCGACCCCAGCTTCATGGCCAAGCTGCAGGCCATCAAGCAGAACCCCAACAACATGCAGGACCTCTTCAGCGACCCCCGGATGATCCAGGTGCTCGGTGTGCTGATGGGCGTCGACATGGAGATGCGGGATGCTGGCGAGGAAGTGCCCGGCGCGTCGGGCCCGCGGGTCGAGGCCGAGGAGGACGTTCAGATGCCGGATGCTCCCACCAGGAAGCCCGAGCCGGCGAAGAAGGCCCCCGCCCCGGAGCCGGAGCCGGAGGAGGTGGACGAGGAGGCCGAGGAGAAGAAGAAGGCCAAGGAGGCTGCTGACAAGGAGAAGGCTCTTGGTACCGAGAACTACAAGAAGCGCAACTTCGACGAGGCGATCAAGCACTACCAGGCTGCCTGGGACCTGCACAAGGACATCACGTACCTGAACAACCTCGGCGCCGCCTACTTTGAGAAGGGAGACTACCAGGCGTGCATCGACGCCTGCACACAGGCGGTGGAAGAGGGCCGCAACCTGTACGCCGACTTCAAGATTATCGCCAAGTCGTACGCCCGCATCGGTACGGCATACGAGAAGCAGGGCGACCTCGCGCAGGCCATCGACTTCTACAACAAGTCGCTGCGCGAGCACCGGACGCCGGATGTGGTCAACAAGGTGCGGGCCGCGGAGCGCAACAAGATCGAGGCCGCCCGCAAGGCCTACATCGACCCTGCCAAGGCCGAGGAGGCGCGTGAGGAGGGCAACAAGAAGTTCAAGGAGTCGGACTGGCCCGGCGCCGTCGCTGCCTACAGCGAGATGATCAAGCGTGCGCCCGAGGACCCTCGCGGGTACAGCAACCGCGCGGCGGCCTTCATCAAGCTGCTCGAGTTCCCCAGCGCCCTCGATGACTGCGCGACCGCCGTCAAGAAGGACCCCAAGTTCATCCGCGCGTACATCCGCAAGGCCCAGGCCTACTTTGGCATGCGCGAGTACAGCAAGTGTGTGGACGCGTGCACCGACGCGAACAACGTGGACTTGGAGCACCACAATGGCGCCAACGCCAAGGAGATTGAGCAGCAGCAGCAGAAGGCGTTTTCTGCCATGTACTCGGCCCGCGAGAACGAGACGGAGGAGCAGACGCGGGAGCGTTTGATGAAGGATCCTGAGGTGAGCTTGAACCGCAATTACTGTCCAATGGTAAACCAACTGCTAACGTTCGACAGATCATGGGCATCATGCAAGACCCCGTCATGCAGGCCATCCTGCAGCAAGCGCAGTCTGACCCTGCGGCGCTCGCGGAGCACATGAAGAACCCCAACGTGCGCAACAAGATCCAGAAGCTGATCGCCGCCGGGGTGATCCGCGTGGGTCGGTAAAGGGGTTGCTGTGACAGGATAGGGCATGATGGAGTTTTGGGATTTCGGGATTGGCATTTGACGTTTCGGGAAAGTTGGGAAAGGTCGGGCCATCCGCCGCGGTGGTGCCGCTTTTTAGTTCACTGTACCTTACACGGAGTAATGAATTGCAAATGAGCCACGATCAGGATTTGTTCATGCACATGGCTGTCGAATGCTGCGGGGGCTGTCGGACAATCACCACAGGTTCACAGTTGACATCCCTGGATTTCCACACATCACACTTTCTCGACCACAAACCAAAAAACTTCCCTACCGATCTCATCCTCCTGCCCCCCCCACAAATCTGCTCCCGGTCTTACCCTACACACACATCCACTCTCTTCACTCCCCAAACAACCTCCTCACCTCACCCCCCTCCCACCCAACAACCCTCACCCCCCTCCCCTCCATCTCCCGCTTACACGCCTCCCACCCGGCCGGATCCACCGCCCGCGTCGCCTCCTCGATCACGTACGTCTCAAACCCCTCGCGCGCCGCGTCCTCGGCCGTGCTCCGCACGCAGTAGTCCCCCGCCAGCCCCACCACGTACACGTGCGTCGTGCCCGTGGTGCGTAGGAGGTTCGCAAGCCCGCTGTCTGATGCTGCTAGCGGTGGGTTGTGCAAGGGCGCGTAGAAGGCGGAGTACATCTCGACGCGGGGGTCGGTGCCCTTCTCGATGGTGTGGGTGAGGTGGGTGGTGGAGAGTTCCGGGATGAGGGCGGCGCCTGGGGTGGATTGGATGCAGTGCGCTGGCCAGAGGCGGGTTGTGTATTGCTCCGCGGGGTTGGAGGGGTTGGTGATGGTTGTTGTGTCGAGGAAGGGGCGTTTCGGGCCCGGGTGGTTGGTCGCGAAGGAGATGTGGTCTGGGGGGTGCCAATCTTTGGTGGCGATCTTGAGGGGGATGGTGGGGAGGGCCAGGAGGGTGTTGATTAGCGGGGTGATGGTGCGGCCTTCGGGGACGGGGAGGGAGCCGTTCTGTTTGGGTTGGGGGTTAGTCTTTGCGGGTGATAGGTTGTGACGACGGGAAGGGGCGATGGATTGGGGTTCAGTGAAGTTGCGTCATGTTCATTCATCTGGTGCTTGAGACGAGTAGGTGATGTGATGAGGGAGGTGAGGCGGCATGAGACACTGGAATCATAGCAGCGTCAAGGTCTCACTCGTCCCTCAGCCTCAGGTTTCCCTGCCACTTAAATGCCGGGAACAGCCAAGATAAGAGCATTGCACGAGGGAAAAAGGTATGCGTCATGTAACATTGGAATGGGTTTACGGGAATGGGATTGGATCCGTGCAAATATCCCGTCGTATGGTGTGGTTGCTGCTTACCGGAGGGCAAAAGTCCTCTTGCATGTCAACCACCAGCAGCGCCGGGCGGAAGTTGGCGTCGGCGTCGGTCATGGTTGAGTGATGCGTCGGAGCCGATCGTTGCCGATTTCTGGTGTGACTTGGCTGTAAATCCGGGGAAATTAGAGATACTGCGTGTTTTACACAGCAATGTTCACCACGTGGAATCTCCGCCGCAAGTTTGATCCCCGAGTCCTGGATGGCCACGAGGCAAGACTGACACCAGACGACGAAGCTTGGGGATGGCTCCCATGTGAAATGGAGGGGTCCAGTGCGATAAGATAACTGGCAGGCCTGCTTGTCAGGCACCCTCGTGTGCTTGGCACATTGACAGAAACGGCCCGCTGTGCCTGGGGAATGTGCTCCATTGGGGAAAAAGACGCTACCGAGCCAACTGAGCCAAGACGGGTTCCGTTTTGAAAGCCGCAACGTGCCGAGATGGACCACAATGCTGGAATGGGACGAGACCGCACAAGGTCTACCTAGGTACCTACGGAATACGAGTATTCTGTGTAGATAATTCCTTCAAGGTAGTAATCTGTATGTGGCCATTAACCCTTCTGGTTCAACAGTCTGATCCACGCATGACGGTCTGTTGTATCCCCCCCTTTCAACAGAGGGCGGTGTGGTTCATGCAGTCATCAGGTTGTCATTACTCTCCGGACCAACGACGGGTCTGGGGGGTGGGAGAGACGCCCTTTTTTCGTTGGGTATTCGTACACTCTTTCGCGCTTGAAAGTCCAGACCCAGTGAACACAATTGCCCGCATACGCTGCGTGATCAGTGGACACGCACCGCATCAACGGTTGTGATGGTTACCTGGCAGTCGTGACGTCGTCATCGCTGATGAACAGTTGTGGCAGAGCAGGCTCGGCAGGTTCCATCCTGCTGCAAGCACCGTTGATCGTTGACCAGACCCCTGCCGCTTGTCCCGTTTCCAGAGTGGAGGCAAATGGACCAAACCCAACCCCAACGATCCACCACCGCCGCCATGCCAGCGCAGCATGGTCCCCTGCCATGCCGTTTAGGGCCTTGCTTCTTCAAGGCCTCCCTCCCGCCGTTCTGCAGGTTTGGAGCGTGCAGGTGAAAGCGAGTCCTCGAAGCCATGTGGTTCGACAATCCGGCATTTCTCAACAAAAGACGATCTAGGACAATATTAGGAGATCATCAAGACAATCATTACGTATCAAAGCCCGCCAACCGCCCCTCCACGCGCAACAAGACAAAGGGAGTGTTGGAAAAGGGCGAATGAGCAGCAGCACCCTTGCTCAGAAAAGGGACCGGAAAAGGGGCAATGACACGGAGAGATTGGACGACATCGTTGCCAAGACAAGCGTTTCCCAACCGCGCTAGCCGCTTTCAATCAAAACCGGGGCATCGAGCCAATGGTTCGTGGCGGTTGGCCACTGGACGGGGGATCTGGAACGCCCATTCTGCAAGGTCCCGAGCGCCGCAAGACCCTGCCTGTGGTGCAGAAAACGGTCACGTCCCCGTGCGACGGAACCCCATCCGACCGAAATCTTTTTTTAAGATCGATCACCGCCTCGGACAGCACACGCGAGAGGAGACTTGGGTCTTTGCTTTGGTGGTTTGCTCCCTCCCAGTCTCTCCAGACGTCCAATTCAACATTGCTATCCTTCCCCTGCGAGGACTTTCTCGCCGCGGCAGCAATCGCCTGGCACACAAGACCCGACGCCTTTGATTGCCTTCACCTTCTGGGTTGTTGGCCGCGCAATCGTCCGTGTTGGCCCGAGCTCGCGATAGTTCCTGATAGGAGACCCTACCTTGGCTCGCCGACGGGAGCTTCGACACCGCGCGCACGCACAACCCAACCTGCGAATCGGCATCCGGACGACACGCCAGCAGTACCGCCTAAGGGTGATTCCAATCCTGACGCATCGACCTGTCCCTCGGCACAACGCAGTAAGTTGCGATCCAATTCACTCACGCACCCCCTTTCCCAACTCCACCATGATTCCACACCCAAGCATCACGCCGCCGATGCCGGTGCCGCAGCACAGTCGGGTTTTGCGCAGCCTCGATAGGGGTACCATGCACTCGCGTGCTCCTAGCTCTCCAAATATCCCTCCATGTTGTCGACCGTAACTAACAAGCTCCCCAAACAGCTTCTCTTCCTGCTGCGCGTCAACACCGTCAATGTCACTCGAGCTCCGCTAGTCGTCTACTCCCTTTTGTCGCCATGATCGCCTCGAATCTCCTCCCGTCGCGGTTCCGCGGGGAACAGCCCCCTCAGTCGCAGAATGTGGCTCCCTCGTGGTTGAACAAGAAAATTACACCGCTCCTCCAGGTCCTCTCGCGGCTCACCTCGACGCACCCCATCCATACCATCGTCATTGTCGCCTTGCTGGCGAGCTCCTCCTACATTGGCCTCCTCGAAGAGAGCCTGTTCGATGCTACCATGAGCGTCAGGAAGGCGGAATGGTCCTCGCTTGTCGAGGGCAGCCGCCAGCTTCGCGCCGCCGAGGACACGGCTTGGAAGTGGCAGCCCTTCGATACCGACGCTCCGATTCCCGCAACCGCAGAGCACCTTGCTCTCCTGACGCTCATGTTTCCTGAATCGCTCTCCACGGACCCCTCCAAGGCGGCTCCCATGGTCAACTCGGTCCCGATCCCCCAGAACCTCTCGATCCGCTCGTTGCCCTCGACCTCGAACTCTATCTCGTCCTACTCGCAAGACAGCGCCCTGGCCTTCTCTCTCCCGTACGCTCAGGCCCCCGAGTTCCTCACCATTGCCCAGGAGATTCCCAACGACATCCCCTCGCAAGAGACGAGGGAGACGGAGCATGGGCGCGAGAAGAAAATGTGGATCATGAAGGCTGCGAGAGCGCAGACGAGGAGCAGCATCGCGAGATGGGTCCGCAACGCCTGGGTCGAGTTCATCGACCTCCTCAAGAACGCCGAGACTCTCGATATCGTCATCATGGCACTTGGCTACATTTCGATGCACCTCACCTTTGTGTCGCTGTTCCTCTCCATGCGCCGTATGGGATCCAACTTTTGGCTCGCCACAAGTGTCATCTTTTCGTCCATCTTCGCATTCCTCTTTGGCCTTTTTGTCACCACCAAACTCGGCGTTCCCATCTCCATGGTTCTTCTCTCCGAGGGCCTGCCGTTCTTGGTCGTGACCATTGGCTTCGAGAAGAACATCGTCCTGACCCGCGCCGTTCTGTCCCACGCCATCGAGCACCGCCGTCCCGAGAACGGATCCGGCAAGGGCTCCAAGAAGACCGACGTCGCTGGCAGCGTGATCCAGTCGGCCATTTACGTCGCAATCAAGGAGAAGGGCTTTGGCATTGTCAAGGACTACGCGATCGAGGTCGCCATCTTGGTTCTGGGTGCCGCATCGGGCGTGCAGGGTGGTCTGCAGCAGTTCTGCTTCCTCGCTGCCTGGATCTTGTTCTTCGATTGCATCCTGCTCTTCTCCTTCTACACGGCCATCCTCTGCATCAAGCTCGAGATCAACCGGATCAAGCGCCACGTCGAGATGCGCCGGGCCCTCGAAGACGACGGTGTCAGCCGCCGCGTGGCCGAGAACGTCGCGCAGAGCAACGACTGGCCCAGGGCTGATGGCAAGGATCAGCCGGGAACCACCATCTTTGGCCGCCAGATCAAGAGCACTTCTATTCCCAAGTTCAAGGTCCTCATGGTCTCGGGCTTCGTCCTCATCAATGCTCTCAACCTCTGCACCATCCCCTTCCGGAGCGCCAACTCGATCTCGCACATTTCCTCTTGGGCCCGTGGTTTGGGTGGTGTTGTCACGCCTCCCCCCGTTGATCCATTCAAGGTTGCCTCCAACGGCCTGGACATGGTCCTCGAAGCGGCCAAGGTTGAGGATCGCGAGACTATCGTGACTGTTCTGACCCCGATCCGCTACGAACTGGAATTCCCGTCCATCCACTACGACCTGCCTCAGAACGTCGGCAAGGGTGAGGACGAGACCTTTGGCGACCTCGGCGGCTATGGCATGGGCGGCCGGATGGTCGGCGGCATTCTCAAGAGTCTCGAGGATCCGATCCTGTCCAAGTGGATTGTCGTCGCGCTGGCCCTGAGCGTGGCGCTGAACGGATATCTCTTCAACGCAGCGAGGTGGGGCATCAAGGACCCCAACGTCCCCGACCATCCCATCGACCCCAAGGAACTGGCCGAGGCCGAAAAGTTCAACGATACCGCCTCGGCCACGCTCCCCGTTGGCGGGTATAACCGTCCCCCGCCGTCCCCGCCGTCGGTCCCCCCCACTCCCGCATTGACGGACGACGAAGCTGAGTCGTCGCACACGGCCGTGCCTGAACAGTCTCTTGTCCGACGCAGCAAGGATGAAATGGAAAAGATGCTTCTGGAGAAGCGCGCTCACGAACTCTGCGACGAAGATGTCATCGAGCTTTCGATGCGCGGCAAGATCCCCGGTTACGCATTGGAAAAGACGCTCAAGGACTTCACCCGCGCCGTCAAGGTCCGCCGGACTATCATCTCACGGACCAAGGCGACGGCGGATTTGACCAACGTTTTGGAAAGGTCCAAGCTTCCGTACCAGAACTACAACTGGGCTCAGGTCCACGGGGCGTGCTGTGAGAATGTCATTGGTTACATGCCACTGCCCGTCGGTGTTGCCGGGCCGCTGGTTATTGATGGCCAAAGCTTCTTCATCCCCATGGCCACGACCGAGGGTGTCCTGGTTGCCAGCACGAGCAGAGGCTGCAAGGCCATCAACTCCGGCGGCGGTGCGGTTACAGTCCTGACTGCCGACGGAATGACGCGCGGTCCCTGCGTTACCTTTGAGACGCTGGAGAGAGCCGGCGCCGCCAAGCTCTGGCTGGACTCGGAGAAGGGCCAATCGGTGATGAAGAAGGCCTTCAACTCGACCAGCCGCTTTGCCCGTCTCGAGAGCATGAAGACTGCCATCGCCGGAACCAACCTGTACATCCGCTTCAAGACGACGACTGGCGACGCCATGGGCATGAACATGATTTCCAAGGGTGTCGAGCACGCGCTGAGCGTCATGATGAACGAGGGCTTCGAGGACATGAACATCGTGTCGGTCAGCGGAAACTACTGCACCGACAAGAAGCCCGCGGCGATCAACTGGATCGACGGGCGCGGCAAGAGCGTGGTCGCCGAGGCCATCATCCCCGCCGAGGTGGTCAAGAACGTGCTCAAGACGGATGTCGACAGCATGGTGGAGCTGAACGTGAACAAGAACCTCATCGGCTCTGCCATGGCGGCTTCGGTTGGTGGCTTCAACGCGCACGCAGCAAATATTGTGGCTGCTGTCTTCCTCGCGACGGGTCAGGATCCGGCTCAAGTGGTGGAGAGCGCCAACTGCATCACCATCATGAAGAAGTGAGTTTTTTTTTTTTTTTTTTGCGCCACCAACCAAAAGCTCGGTAACCCCCTTGACGCTAACAAATGACCTTAGCCTGCGCGGATCCCTCCAAATCTCCGTCTCGATGCCCTCGCTCGAAGTCGGCACCCTCGGCGGCGGCACCATTCTCGAGCCGCAGTCGGCGATGCTCGACATGCTCGGCGTCCGCGGTCCCCACCCCACCAGTCCCGGCGAGAACGCGAGACGGTTGGCCCGCGTGGTCGCCGCCGCCGTCCTGGCCGGCGAGCTGTCGCTCTGCTCGGCCCTCGCGGCCGGCCACCTCGTCAGGGCCCACATGCAGCACAACCGGTCCGCCCCGCCCACGCGGAGCACCACGCCGGCTCCCATGGCTGCCGCCTCGGGCATGGAGAGGGCTGCGAGTTCCGCCGCGCTGAGCGCGGCTGCCATTTCGCGCGCGCGTCGCTAAAGTGTAGTCAGCACCACTCCCTCTTTTGTCTCGTTTCTGTCCGCTTTTTCTTGTACATAGCGGTGCGGAGTAATGTAGATGGTCGGATTGCATGGCAGTACCTAGAGAGTCTGTTTCTGAAGGCGTGGCGTGCGTGTTTTGAGAGAGGGCCAAACGGAGCAATGGTTGATAGAGAGGCGTGCGGCTTGTCTGTGTGTGTGTATTGCTCACCTTGATAATACTCGGCGGCAAACGTTTGCTTGGATGCTGGGACTACCAGAGACGAGACCCCCACCTATAGAAGCATGCTCTTTTCTTTTGAGAAACCCCCTAACAACCGCAAAACCTCAACCGTTTACCCTGTCATTCATTGTCTTGTTCATCCCATGCCTCGGCCTCGGTGTTCTTTCTCAGTGCATGGCTGGCCCCGGACCAGACCAGACCAGGTCGGTTTCCGGCGCAACCACACAAAGGAGGGATTACTCCGCCGTTCTCTCTCTCTCGTGTCAAAGCTACGGTCAGCTCATGAGTCACCATGCAATGCGATGCGCATGGAGCTGGTTTTACGTGATGGAGGATTGGAAATCAACTGCCGTCCCATCGGAATTAGACCGGATTTACGAGCGACGCTGGAGTGTCAGTCACACCGTGCCTCTCTGATCCAAGACCCGAATTCCATTTCCCGTGTCCACAATCCACAATGTTAACAAACTACGCCATTGACCGCCAACTCAAATGGGAAAAAAAAATGTGGAGGAAATTGGTGACATGCCAGAGATTCCCAATACCGGATTTTTTTCTGCTTCACAGGGGTCAGGGCTGCAATATCCGACACGGCGCTTACCTCCGGCCCTTGAGTCCCCGCCCGGGATCGGACCCGGCCGTCTCCACACCCCTTGCTCTCGGATCGGTTTTACCGCTTTTTAGCTTTTTAGGGGGGAGACGACGTCGAAAAGCATTTATCTGACCCAATGGCGCCTTTTGGTTTGACGGTGCCGTAATTGCGTTTTTGGCCTATTATTTATTTTTCCTATTAGTGCTTGTCGCCGGAGGAGTTGTTGAGTATTTTAAAACGAGAGCAGCAATCCCTTTTTCAGACTTTTGAGTTTCGAGAAGGCTGAAGATTGCATGCATTGCTAATTGGGCAAATCCGGTGTCTCAAAACGCCAGCGTTTTGTGTCTCACCCAGGAGTCAGCCTTCGGACTTGAGCCTCGCTCGGCACGACATGGCACCCGCTCCCGACGCCTCCCCGGCCGTCCTCGGCCCGGAGGACAAAGACCCGGAGTCTGCGGCGGTAACCGGCTCCGACGACACGGCCTCCTCTTCGGCCGCGACGCTCAACCAACCAACACCACCACACACAGACGCAAAAACGTCCACAACAGCAGTCACAACCACACCGACGACAAAACCAACAGATGCACCCCTCACAGACGATGGATCAGCAGCAGCAGCCCCCGAACCAACCTCAGCAGAACCCCCCGCGGCGCTCGCCCCCGAAGAAACCCGCACGCGCATGCAAACAACAGCCATCATCCTGGCCCTCGCCTCGGCGCTCTTCCTCTCAGCACTGGACGTGACGATCGTGACGGTCGCGGTCCCGACCATTGCGCTCGAGTTCCATTCGACGGCGGGCTACACGTGGATCGGGTCGGCGTACATGCTGGCGACGGCGGCGGCGGCGCCCATGTGGGGCAAGATCTCGGACATCTGGGGCCGGAAACCGATGATGCTGATCGCGGTCGGGGTGTTTTGGGTTGGGTCGTTGTTGAGTGCGGTTAGTGTTAATATGGGGATGTTGATTGTTGCGCGGGCGGTGCAGGGTGTGGGGGGTGGGGGGATTGTGATTTTGGTGAATATTTGTATTAGTGATTTGTTTTCGATGAGGAAGAGGGGTAAGTTTTTTCCTCTGCTAAACCCCCTTTTTTTTTTTTTTTTTGTTGTTGCATGGGTTTGCTGACGATAACGGACGGGCAGGCGTGTATTTCGGCGCCATGGGCATGGTTTGGGCTGTGGCTTCGGCCGTCGGACCCATTTTGGGAGGCGTCTTCACCAGCAAGGTGACGTGGAGGTGGTGTTTCTACATCAACCTGCCCATCTCGGGCGTGGGCATGGCCGTTCTGGCGTATGTGCTCAAGCTGCACAACCCAAGGACGCCGATGCGGCAGGGCTTGGCCGCCGTCGACTGGCTCGGGTCGGTGACGATCGTCGGCGCCACGCTGATGGTGATGCTCGGACTGGAGCTCGGCGGCGTGACGCATCCCTGGAGCTCGCCGACCGTCATTTGCCTGCTCGTGTTTGGCTTTGTTACAGCTGCCATCTTCGTCGTCATCGAGTGGAAGGTGGCCGAGTTCCCGCTTGTGCCGATTTACCTCTTCCAGAAGCGCTCCAGCGCCGCCGCCCTTGGAGTCGGCGCCATGCACGGGTTCGTTTTCGTCAGCGGCAGCTACTATCTCCCTCTGTACTTTCAGGCGGTGCTCGGCGCCTCGCCCCTGATGTCGGGTGTCTACATCCTGCCGTGGGTCATGTCTCTGTCGCTCGTGTCGGCCGGCACGGGCATCGTCATCAAGAAGACGGGCAAGTACCTGCCCTGCATCATTTTTGGCATGAGTGTCATGACGCTTGGGTTCGGGCTCCTCATCAGCCTCGAGCCCCGGGCGAACTGGGCCAAGATCATCATCTACCAGCTCATTGCCGGCGTCGGCGTCGGGCCATGCTTCCAGGCTCCTCTCATTGCGCTCCAGACGACCGTCGGGCCGCGGGATATGGCATCCGCCACCGGCACGTTTGCATTTGTGCGGCAGCTGTCCACGTCCATCTCGATTGTCATCGGCGGCGTCGTGTTCCAGAACGGCATGGAAAAGCAGTACCCGAAGCTGGTCGAGGAGCTCGGCCCGGAGGTTGGGAACCTCCTTTCCGGTAGCAATGCTGCCTCCAGCATCGGGCTCGTCGAACAGCTGCCTCCCGTGCAGCGGCAGCTTGCAAGAGACGCCTACTTTGAGAGCATGCGGTCCATGTTCATCCTGTACGTCGCGTTTGCAGGACTGGGCCTGCTCATCTCGTTCCTCGTTGGCTCGCGAACGCTGAGCAAGGACCACACCGAGCACAAGACCGGGCTGCAGCACATGAAGGCGTCAAAGGAGGAGCGCTTGGATGAACTGGCTGCAGGGGCATCGGGTGACGAGGAGAAAGGGAAGGTTGCCGAGGACTCGGACAAGGAAAAGACGGAAAAGGGACCATGATTCGGATTGTTCTTCCTGGCCGCAGTGGGCGGTGAAGCGAAGACCGAAGACCTGAGTTTTGGATATCCCATGGTTAGGTAGATAAGCTGTGCCGTTAGTTGTAGGTACGTAGTGTGTGTACTATACCCTTATTAATTTCCACTGTGTGTCCTTTATCTGAGATGCATCTGCATCTTCAGTCCGCACTGCTTCCCGCTCGCCTGCCGTCTTGCCCCTGGCCTGGTTCCCGGAACCGAAACACTGGCACCAGAAGGGAGACAAGTCCCGCGTCCCTGGTTGGCTTTTGGAAAGGAGGAGAAGGCCGGAAGATGATGAGGTGCAGAAACTAAGTATTCAGGCAAAAAACCGCGGCAGGCGGGGGTCCGTCGCGGTAGGACAGACAGCTACCGGGTTTCTGGGCTTTTTTCTTGTTTTCAGTGCGACGTCTTGGCTGCTCAGTCAGGGGTTCGACTTGCGATGCGACGCAGAGGTCGCTTCGACTGCGAGAAAGATCGCTTCCAGACTGCTTCCTCTCGCCCGGCCGACGAGGCTGTCATGCTGATCACAAAAGCGGTCGTCGGGATCAACCGTCTTGATGGATTTGCGTAGCATCGTGGTGTCTGTACGGAGTATTCCGTAGTGTAGCATTGCGGTCGGGTGTGTGTTTGTGTCTGAATTCTGAACGTGGAAGAAACGCACCTGGGGAAACCCACCGAAGAAACACAGCAGCCCGACTGGGGCGCTTCTGCAGCGGCCCCACCTTCCGCTGTGGGAAGTCATCTGAAATCCCGTCTTGCACCAAATCCCCGTCTTGAGCAGCAAACCTACACCCACTTCCTGCTTGAACCCAATCCATTTGCCCGCGGCAGCAACCGCCAAAGCAAACCAATGTTGAAATCGGATGTGTTGAAACAAAACACAATGGCTTCCCCCACGATGCCAAGTCGCACACGCCAAAACTTCTGCCGCGTCTAGCGTGTTCTAGAGCTGCACAAGAATGCGGTCGCTAACGTTAATCCGTGACCTTAATTCGTCGACGGAGGCTCCCACCGGATGGCTTTCGGGGCAGCAACTGTCCTTCAGCCATCAGCCTTCAGCCTTGAGTATCGCCTTTCGCCCGAAACACCCCCCGAGCATGCATCGGCCAGGCCGTGTGCGTGTGGGCGTGGGCATGGGTCGCTACCATCCCCTCCTCCCAAACCCCGTTCAAGGCTCAACTCCCGAAAATGCACACCCTGCTTGCTGTACGGAGTACCCTCGGCCTGTCGGAGGTTGACCGTCCGCAACAACCAAGTGATGCAGCCAGAACAGCCTCCCCATCTCCCCATGTCCCCATCTCCCCACCGGCAGTCCTGAAAGCGACCTCCTTGCGACAGTGCGATGATCCGCCAGCAAAAACATGCAAGCGTCGGTTCGGCAGTTGGCATGGCGGCAGGGAGGTCCAGGCCGGCGTGTTTGTGTGCAAGTGCACATATAAGAGCTCCGGGCCCACGCCGGAAAGCCGTACTCTGAACCGTGACGTCGACTACAACGACCAAGGATTCCACTCCGTCAGGCCAAGGCTCAAGCTCATCCTCTTCCAGGCCACTCCTCACCATGAAGTTCTCGGCACTTGCCTCGGGCCTCTTGGCCCTGGCCCCTTTCTCGGCCGCCGCTGAGATCGCCAAGCGGGCCACTCTCACCCAGGTGACCAACTTCGGCTCCAACCCGTCCGGTGCGAGGATGTACATCTATGTCCCCGACAAGCTGCAAACGAACCCGGCTGTCCTCACGGCCATTCACTACTGCACCGGCACCGCCAGTGCCTTCTACAACGGCACTCCGTATGCCCGCCTTGCCGACCAGTACGGCTTCATCGTCATCTACCCCGAGTCCCCCTACGACGGCGGCTGCTGGGACGTCTCGTCGAAAGAGACGCTCACCCACAATGGCGGCGCCAACAGCAACAGCATTGCCAACATGGTGACCTACACCATTGCCCAGTACAAGGCCGACACCAACCGCATCTTCGTCGCCGGCACGAGCTCGGGCGCCATGATGACCAACGTCTTGGCCGCCACCTACCCTGATCTGTTCAAGGCCGCCAGTGTGTATGCGGGTGTCCCTGCCGGCTGCTTCTACACGGGCACCGTCAATGGCTGGAACAGCAGCTGTGCCAACGGCCAGTCCATCCACACCCAGAGCGAGTGGGCCCAGACCGCCCTGAACATGTACCCCGGGTACACTGGACCGCGCCCCAAGATGCGGATCAACCACGGTGCTGCCGACACCACCATCTACCCTCCGGTAAGACAAACAAAACAGGAAGGCCTTCTTGAGTCCTGACGACGCCCGTGACTAATCCTTACCCTCCAGAACTTCAACGAGACCCTCAAGCAGTGGGCCGGTGTTTTCGGCTACACCTACGGCCAGCCCCAGCAGACTATCCCCGGCAAGCCGTCGTCCGAGTACACCACCTATGTGTACGGCCCGAACCTGATTGGCGTTTACGGCGCCGGCGTCACTCACAACATCCCTGTCAACGGCGCTGCCGATATGGAGTGGTTCGGCATTACGGGCGGCTCCAGCACCACGACCACCAGCACGTCCACCAAGCCCACCACCACCACGCCTCCCCCGTCCAGCACCAAGACGACGAGCACCACCACCACCTCGACGGCCGACCCCTCGGGCTGTGCCGCGGAACGATGGGGCCAGTGTGCTGGTATCGGCTTCACTGGGTGCAAACGGTGCGCCAGCCCTTGGACCTGCACCTACGCCAATGACTGGTACTCGCAGTGTCTCTAAGTCAGGGGTGGGATGGGGGGTTGAGAGGAGATAAGGAGGAGCGTGCATTCTTGCCGACCCATGTTTCATTGTATATAAGATGTTTTGTCCTGTATATACAAACAAAATGACAACATGAAACTGAATCTGAGCAGGATGCATCAACCCTGTGTCATGAAAGGGCAAGCTCACCAACACCAGATCTCAAGCACCCCTGAGCGGGAACCCTATCGCTCAAGGCTGCAGGTTGAACGCGGCTTGTGGGTTGCCTAAGGGTGGCAATATTCAAGACGCTGACAAACATGGCACTGGCACCAGCGGCCCTGCATTGCAGTCTCGTCAAGCATGCCAAGCTCATAGTTATCTCTCGCCCAAACTCCATCACTGCTTTCCTGCGACCGCTATGCGGGGGACATGCAGGTGACTGATCCTTTGGGCGCCAGTGAAGCGGTTCACAACCATGCATGGGGACCACCTCGGCCCAGTGCGGCACCGTTCAGCCCCAACTCTCACTCCCTCAGCTGGGTGGTGCCTTCACTTCCAGCGTCAGCAGCGGATGATCAATCAGCCGAGATACAGCACACTAACACCAAAGGCAGACAGTGCATGAGGACCTGGCGTCAGTGAATCGTGCCTGGTTGGTGGCAAATTCGGAGGATGGCGTAGGCGGTTGGAGCCTTGTTGGGCGTGGTTGTCTAAGGAGTTGTGATTCTCTTTTCATATACCTGTTAAGAATCTACTATATGATTCTCACCTCCTGCTTATTGACACTCTCGAGACATACAAGCTCTGTCCCTGTTGACAACTCGGAATCAGGAACCCCTTTTACTCCAGGCCAACTTCGATTTCAACTGGAACCATGGCCACCCAGACCGGCATCACCATCGACGGCCCCAACAAGCCCTACACCGTGGTCAACAGCATCCCCCGCCCGACCCCAGGCCCGAAACAAGCCCTCGTCAAGTGCCTCGCAGTCGGCCTCAACCCGGTGTAATTAAGCCACAACCCTTCCCCATCCCAACTTCACTTCAAAGAAAGTCCCTTCTCTAACCCCCGCCCAGCGAACCCCTCCAACACCACACCGGCCTCCTGATCAACGAATGGCCCGCCATCATCGGCAGCGACTGCGCCGGCGTGGTCCTCGAAGTCGGTCCCGAGTCCACCAAACTCAAGCCGGGCGACCATGTATATGGCTGTGCGCCGCTCGGCCAGAACAAGTTCACGCCCTTCCAGGAGACGTTTCTCGTTGATGAGGGTTTGTTTGTTAAGAGGAGCGGTAATGTCTCCGTTGAGGAGGGGGCGACTGTTGGCGCGGGGTTGTTGGTATGTACCCTGCCCTGGTTGACCGTGCTGTTCGCGGGTATTTTCCGGTCATGGGTTTTCGGGGATGACTTTGGCTGTTGCATCTGAGCTGACCTGGATGTGATATTGCGTGTGTTAGACCGCCGGTCTGTGTCTCCTGGCCGGCATGGAACTGGAGCTATCCGAGGACGGCGCTAAGGCGCCCGAGAAAGACGAGTGGGTTGTTGTGTTGGGCGGTTCCGGAACGGTGGGCCAGTTCGCCGTGCAGATCGCCCACGTTTGCGGCTACAAGGTGCTCGCGTCGTCTTCCCCGTCCAAGGCAGCTGTATGTTTTATGTCTCATAAGCCTGTGTCGTCTGGTGTTGGGTGTGGGTGTGCTGACGGCATCTCAAGATTGCGGAGCAGAACGGGGCAACGGCAACCTTCAACAACCGAGCCACCGTTGACGAGCAGCTGGCTGAAATCAAGAACATCACCGGCGGCAACTTTGCACGGATCTTTGATGCCACTGCGTACGGCTACGAGCTGATGGTCAAGGCGCTCGAGACCTGCTCTACGGCGGCCACCAAGTATCTGACGTCTGTTGATGACTGGTAAGTGATCTGATTTCTCAAAGCAGAAGATATTAATATATGGGATCACTGACCCTCCCTCCGGGAACCAGGACCCCGTTCAACACGCCCGCCACAATCAAAGAGTATCGGGCCGAGCTCGGCCACCTCGGCCGTCTGGACGAGGCCATCGGTGCTGCTGTGACAAGGGATGTTGTCAGATGGATCCCGACGTTTGAGACCCATCTCGCCGCCGGCACGCTGAAGCCCATCGAGTACCAGGTCGTGGATGGGGTGGGGTGGGAGAAGGTCATCCAGGGCATTCAGGAGCTTGAGGGAGGCAAGGCGGCGAAGAAGATTGTGGTGCGGACGCAGGAGGAGTAGGTACATGCCTTATAAGGTGATATGGGTCATGAGGGTCTACATGAATAGGTGCCAGGGGCACTGGGGGATAGTTCGTCTTATCAACTGCCATTCGCAGCCCCCTGATGCGTTGACTACCTAATTATCTGGACGGTTGCACGGTTGGGGGGTGATATTGTGATGGTGCATAATTGCCTACCTGGATACGGGGATTCCTCTGACACCATAGACGCCATGGAGATAAAACAGTTCACAATATACAGATTGCATTAAGTCGATGTAATCGATCCAAGAATATACACATCACCTCTATCCTACTCTCCAACGTCAAGGCATCTCAGGGAGGGTCCTCGGCGTCCCCCAGTCAGCCTCGACCGCCATCGGACCCGCCGGCTTCTCATGCACCTGATGCGGCAGGGAATACATCTCGGGGAGCGGGTATTGCACCGGTACAGGCTCGGTCGTCATCTCATAGGCGCTGTGCCTGCGCCGTCTCCTCAGGTTGAACATGATACACACGGCCGAAGCAACGAGAGCCACAGCCCCGGCCACGGCCCCGATGACAATGCCCACGATTGCCCCTGTGGAGAGTCCTATCAAGTCTTGGTATAAGTCATCCACAATCCCTGTTCTATGTCTCACGAAAAAGGGAGGTAAAGACGAAACTCACCTGAACTCTGCTGAGCCGTTCCGGACGGTGTGGTGTTAGGAGACGACGAGGTCTGGGCGGCAGTACCACCAGTCGATTGGGTCTCGAGAACAGCACTACTTCTTCCAGTAGTGCTCGTGCCAGTAGTCTGCGCAGTGACAGCAGTACTCTGAAGCCGCATGGGCAGTCCAGCAGCCGAGCAGTAGCCGCCATAGACACTCAATGCGGCCTCGACTTGCGGTGCGTCCACGGCCGTGGAGCATCTGACGGCGACACACATTGACAAGAAGGCATCGGCAGTGCTGCCCCGTTCCGCGTCACACAGACAGGCGTTGTCCCAGGGGGCGCCGCACCCGATGGCGGGCATCAGGTCGCCTACGGCGGAGACATGTGCCGTGTGTGTGTTGTTCCAGACGCAGCCCTGGACGCACCTTGGCTGGGCGCCGTAGGCCGAGAACGACTGGATGGAGACGAGGGCGGGGATGGAGAAGCCGTTGGAGGAGCAGTAGTCGTTGTAGGCGGACACGGCGCTGGTGACGGCCGGGGCGGTTCTTGGGGCGGTGCAGCGGCTGGCGACGCAGACCGAGAGAAAGTTGGCGGCGCTGCTCGCCAGCTCGGGGAGGCAGAAGCATTCGTTTACCCAGGGCGGGCTGCAGCCAATGTTGGCAATGAGGTCGTCGAGGGTGTTGTCCTGCCACAGACACTGTTTGACGCAGTCTCGCTGGTCGAGGTAGGCCGGGTAGGATGAGAAGGAGACGTGCACGGCTGCTTTGACGTGGAGAGCACGAAACCCCAATGCGATCAAGAGAAAGAAAGTGGTGGCCACCGACATGTTGAACGCATGTCGTGGCTGGTATTAGAAATAAGGTAGCGACTGGGAGAGTTGATGATGGCCGGATCCAGAGGCCAGGACTCGCAATAGAGGGAAAGGTGAAGGAGAGTCAGGAGTTTCAGC
Organism: Chaetomiaceae sp. PYS4301M; assembly: GCA_023628425.1. NCBI lineage: Eukaryota > Fungi > Ascomycota > Sordariomycetes > Sordariales > Chaetomiaceae > Chaetomiaceae sp. PYS4301M. Next base: position 1,105,767 of record JAMAKR010000004.1, on the reverse strand, counting down.
TACCCCTCGTCAAAAAGAAGGATTGACGTTGGTGATACGGTATGCGCGGCGTCGAGTAAACGCGCCGTTGACGTGCCGCAGCTGCCGTCGCATTCTTGCTCCACAAAGGGAGAGGCACGGAACTGAACATGAAAAAGAGGGCCAGTCGCGCTACCCCTTCTGAAATGACTCCACGTGTGCGTCTTTCAACATCCTTAATCACTCATTCTTGAATGTACCTCGGGCCAGGGGGGGTTATGGGGTTTAGAGCTGCGGTGTAACATTGACCGGGATTCCACCCAAATCAAGACACGACAGATCGGCGGGCTCATTATCGAGGGCCTTCTTTTTGCTTCAACGTCATACCTGCTCTGTTAAATCATGGATAACATAGGTAGGCAAGGGACCTAACGTTGAGGGGGCTAGCCCAAATGCCATGTGCTAATCCATGTCCCTCGTGTCACGCGTGCGGTACGATTGATATAAGTGACTGCTCCGAGTACCGTACCCAAGGCAGAAATGTGAGGGCATATCACATACCTTAGACGGCACAACCCAGTTGGAAATTCTAAAACAAGTCAATTCCGCCTGGCTGTTCAATCTGTGACTCGGATCCTCCGGTTGAAGAACGAGTGATCTGATGGTCGCAGTTCTGTGGTGGGCACAAGTGAACATATCGGATCAGCTAATAGTACCCGACCCAAGTAGGCATTGGCAGGGTTTTAGAGTCCGTATTTGCTATAACTAATCACTCGACTGTTCTAGTGTCCTATAATATTGCAGCAAGTCTGAACGACGGTTCTTCCAACAGACATGAGGATGTGATGTTTTCCTTGTTCTTTTTTTCTCTTGCATACATTAGAGAACGATTTATTTTCTAACCTGTGTCACTTCAATAATTCAGCTCCGCGTACTTCCCCAAACCTCCGGGTTATTATTCTCAATTTTGGTGTGAGAAAACTGAAATGCCAACCGAAAGTCAGAGTCGCACACAGTCAGAGAGCAGCCGCAATTCGGCGTGGCAACCAGAGTGGAAAAGCCCCTGAAAACCGCCTATTGGTAAGTACCCCACTAATCCACAACCGTCCAACCCCGAAAACCTCAGAGCCAGGGAAAATTTTCGGATTCCAGGTTGGGGCCGGTTGGGCTGCCTCCCGCCCTCCCCCTGCCTAAGCGGTGAGCACCTCAGTGAGCATCTCCAACCTGGAAGTGAGCCATCTGAACACACCGGACCTCCCTCCCCGGAAAAAGTCATACCCTTCACTTTCGTTTTTTTTTTTTAAATTCATTTTTCATTTTTTATTCCCTTCACAACCACGGCACCATGAATTCCATCGGCTCAGAGACACAGCAGCAGCGCGATGCCCTCGCCGAGGGCCGCCGCATCTACCTGGGCAACCTGCTCTACTCGGTCAAGCCCGCCGACGTCGAGGACCTGCTGCGCCAGACGGGCTTCGACCAGTCCTTTGAGAACCTGCACATCTCGATCGACCCCGTGAGCGGCCGGAACCCGGGCTACTGCTTTGTCGAGTTCACGACCCGCGAGGAGGCCGACCGCGCCCTGGAGGCCCTCCCCGGCGCTTCGCTGTTCAACCGCGCCGTCAAGGTCGGCCCGTGCCACCCCAAGTCGTCTTCCCAGCGGGAGTCTCGCTGGGGCTCGAGCCGCGGCGGGGACTCGGGCTCCGGCTCCGGCACAGGCTCGGGCTACAAGCCGACCTTCCAGAGGTGGGGGGATTGGAAGGGGGCCGATGATGCGCAGTCCAGCCCGCGCCGCGAGGGGGAGCAGGGCCCGCAGGGGGCCATACGCCATCTGGACGCCAGGAGCCGCCGCGAGTCCGACAAGGCCCAGCTGTACATTGGCGGGCTCGGCGTGATGGTCAACCAGGAGCAGCACGAGACTGAGATGCAGGAGATTCTCGCCGGCTTTGAATAGTACGTGTGGCTCGATATTCCCATGCATCGTTTGTAAGGTGCCTCATACTAACAAGACACAGCGTCGCCATCGGCAAGCGCATCACGCCGCGCGTCGAGACGCGCTCGGCCCCGGGCAACTACCACTACTGCTTTGTCGACTTCAGCTCGGCCGACGAGGCCGAGCGCGCGCTCAACGAGCTCAACGGCACGCCGTACCAGGGCGGCAGCCTGCGCGTCTCGTTCCCGCGGTCCAAGGGCCCGGCCTTCGAGTCGACCGAGTCCAACCACGGCTGGCGGGGCTCGTCGGGTTCTCCCGCGCCGGCCAGGCGCCACGACAACCGCAGGCAGGACAGCGGCGGCCAGGACGGCCAGGCTCCTCAGGACGGGCAGGAGAGGCAGGAGAGGCCGGAGCGGAGGGAGCCCACCGAGAAGCAGCGCACCATCATGACCTCCAACAACTGGCGGTCACGAGCTGGCGCGAACTAGGGAGCCTAGTGACGGGTGAAAAGTAACCGCGCATGAGACGTTTTATTTGTTCTGTTCAGACGGGTTAGGATTGGGGTTGGGGTTTGGCCCGTCCGGGTTCGGCCAGTGATGACACGTACTCGCAAACCAAGAGATACCCTTGCGTCGAGTTTTGTCGGGTCTAGATGTCGAGGCTCATGATTCTCTTTCATAACGAACACCAATGAAATTATGGTAGCAATGGATCCAGTTTCATATGCCCTCAGGGGCTTGGGAGGCTGGCACGTTCTCTATGTCGTATGGATAATTCAACTGAACGCAGCTAGCTCGTAGCTATTATTATACACGCCTCGTGTAGATCCTTTCCAGTTTAAGATCTAGGGCACCTGAAATTAAGGTAGTTCTAGATCTGTCACTAGCGGTCCTGCGTTCAAGGCGATGTAACTTACCGCACGTCTGCCCCTGACAAGATCCATGGATATCACGACAACAACTTTCCATGTCTCCATGTCGGTGACAGCTCCCTCGACACCTCCCGATGAAGATCCCCAAGACCCTTTATCCACCATTCCAAATCCCAGACACGCAGACGCACACCCCGCCAACATCAACATCAACATCAACCATCACCATCACTCCTCCCCCCACCCCACACCTCACCCCCCACCACCCCCGAAAACAGCCCCCTGGCAAGCACACCCACACCCCCCATGCCGCACCCGCAACAGCAACAACTCATCCCTAAGCCGCCCCACCTCCTCGCGCAGCTCGCCGGCACAGGCCAGCAGCGACTGGTGGCGGCGGCTGGCAGCACGCTCCTCGGCCTCGAGGTGTGCGTGGGCGGCCTGCGTCTTGGCGCGGTACCGGCTTGCTGCTGCGCGGTTGCGGTTGCGGGCTGTGGCTATTTTGCTGCTGCTGTGGGGGGTTATGGTGCTGCTGTGGGGGGTTATGGTGCTGCTGCGGGTGGTGGTCGCAGCGGTGGTGGTGGTTGTGGTCGTCCTTCGTTGTTTCTTGGGCGGTGGGGGTTTGGGTGTTTGTGAATGGTTGGTTTCGTGCTCTTCTTGTGGGCTTGGGGGGGTTGGCGGGGCGGGGGTTTTGGTTGCTGTCCCGCCGCTGGTGAAGGGGTGGTGAATGTCGTTGAAGGTCAGGGCTGTTGTTCTGGTGGGCGGGGAGGTGGCGGAGCTTGTGGTTGAGGCCGAGTCTTGTCTGAAGACGGGGGGGGGAACATATCTTGGGAGGTAAGGGTCGAGGTCTTGCGTCGAGATCGACGGGCGCCGCTCGTCTTGTCTGGGTGTTTCCTCTTCCGCGCCGGGAGGCGGTTGCATCCTTCTCCTTTTCCTGCTTCCCAAGTCGTACTCACTGGACAAGTGGAGCTGGTAGCTTGACGGTCCTACCTGCTCGTCATGATGCCAGTGCGTCCGCGGATGGCCGCTCGTCGGGCCGTCCTCGAGGGGCGTGAGAGGGTAGTTTTCGGCATCGCTCGATCGAAACAGGGAGCTGTGGGTTGTGTGCTCGCTGGTGCTGGGTGTGGATATACTCGGGGACCATGATACCGGACCCGACGGGTTGGGGCGGAAGCTGTCATTCACAATGCTGCTGCCAGAGTGGTGATTCGAGAGTTCGAGCCAATAGGTCGAAGCAGGAGCATACACGCAAGTGTCAGATCCATCGGTACCTGTTGCGTCCAGCATGGTCGGCGTCACCGTGGAGGCTTGTTGGGCCCATTCCATTTCCCCCGCCGTGACAGTGTCCTCACGCCGCTCACGGGTACCATCGGCCTCATCAGGTTGGAGCTCCCGGCCGGCGAGGGACAGAGTTGCATTTTGGTATTGAAATGCGGTGTGTGGAGTTGACCTCAAGGTCCTTGTTTCCACGGGAGCTTCGGGCCATCCGGGCAGCGTCAGGTTGTGGGCAGTGAAATGTCGTTTCATTGTGACTGGCTGTGCCCCGTTGATGTTCACGTTTCCTGTTCGTTGAGGCGAAGGGGAACTTCAAGAAATACGGTCTAAGTACATGTAATAGGTGTCTTTGAATCCAGCAGGTTGGAACAAGGAAAGTCAAAAGCAGGCAGCGTGGAACCAACGGCCGATCTGTTGTTTAGCTAACGGCGGGCAACGGCTAATTAATGGCACCGAACGGGAATCCGGATGGGCGTCGGGCGGGTTGCCTCGAACGCGAAACGGCATTGCCGACAGCCACTGCGGGATCGCACAGAAATGCTCCAGCCATTACAAGATGCCCAGACAGCTTGCGGGAAGGCAACGCAGCCAAGGACAGAGGGGCGAATGTGGTTGCTCACTTGAAGCCCGGACAAGGAACAGAGCAGGAACGAACAATCGGATGGAGCGGGAGATTGCCCAGCTCAGCCCGGCTTTTGAGATGGCGCTCCGTTGATTGGGTGCGGGATGAACATGGGCTCCATATTTTTATGCTTTCCCCGCTTGGTCAACGGCCAGCCAAGAGAGCTGCCGACGTTTCCTGATTTTTCCTGTGTTCTCTCAGTTGCTCACACACAGTTCCGATCATCGAGTCTCAAGGTGACATGCCGGCATGGTGGCGGTGCATGTACATGTACACCTAGGCCTCCGGCAACAGAGTCAGCTGTCCCCTCTCCTCAAGCCTGTCCTGGTCGCCGAGCATTTCTGGAGCACCACGTCTCCTACGACCAAGCGACGGTGCATCCCTTCTCATGCGACTCCCTCGCGAGCTCAATGATCCTCAGCCCGTCTCTCGCCGTCTCCGCCGTGACAAAGACCTCCTCCTGTCCGCGGATGGCAGCCGACACGTTCTCATAATACCCCCTGTACCAGCCCCGCAGGCTGGGGTACTTCGCGATGAACTTCTTGCTCTCCTCATCGAACCGCTGGCTCTCGGGCGCAAATTCCGCCGTGGTCGTCAGCGTGCCCCAGATGCGTTCGTCCTCGACGCCGAATTCGGGGCTTGTTGCCGGTTGGCCCGGGGCGGCAATGGCCTGGCTTTCTTGCGGGCAGGTTCCGAACTGTCTGCGATGAGCATAGTTTCTTGAGAGATGTCAACCGAATATCAGGTAGGTATGCTAACCTTGAGGTAAGTGCCCTTGGTGCCCCGGACAAAGAACTTCAGCTGGTCCTTCATGTGCGTGACAATGGCCGTCTTGACTGTCACCAGCAGGTTCTTCTTCTCCCCGGAATACTGCAGGATGATGGTGAAAGTGTCGTCGATGTCGCTATCAACGCCGCGGTTGGACCTCAGAAAGCCCGTTACCGAGCTCGGGCGCCCAAAGAGGTAGAGAGCTTGGTCGAGCGTGTGGGTGCCTAGCGTCGAGGTTTAAGACTCTGCTTCCTAGGATTCTTGTTCTTGGGAGAACGACGTACCGAGTCCAAAGGTCATTCCCTCGCCGAGGATGTACTCCTTTTGCGTCCATCCGGAAATCCAGCCTGGGTCCGGGTAGTCGAAGTGGAGGTCGGCTTCAAGGACATCTCCCAAAGCACCCTGGCTCACGAGATGATTGAGAGTACGGAAGTCGCTGTCGAATCGTCGGTCTAGAGGCGATGGGTGAGCACGAGAAGGGGAGCGGACACCAGGGCCGGGAACCAAAGGAACTAATACTGACTGTGGAACACGGTCAAAATCTTGCCCTTCTCTTTTGCCAGGGCAATGAGTCTATCCGCCTCGGCACTCGTTGTGACGAACGGTTTCTCGACGACAACTAATACAACGTGGTTAGCATTGTGTGTTGGTAGCACATCGGAACGGCGTGGACACCCACCATGCTTCCCCGCAAGCAGCGCCTTCTCAACAAACTCCTCATGCGACGAAGTACACACCACAACAAGCTCAATCTGGCCATCGGCGTAGAACTCATCGGCTGTCCGGTAGTGCTTGGCCTGGGGGAAGTCGATGGTGCAATGGCCCCAGTTGGGCGTCGGCGTCGTGTCGCTGGGAGGGGCTGCCCGCTGGAGGAAAGCGTAGACCTCCAGGTCCGCGTTGGGCAGGATGTAAGGCAGGTGGAAGCATTTCGTCGAGAAGCCGTAGCCGACAATGCCGACCTTGATTGGAGCCATTTTGGTCGGCTCAGGGGTGAGTCGAGCTGTCTAAGGTAGACGTTGGGATCGAACCGTAAGTTGTGAAGGGGGGTTGTTGAGGGGATGTTGAAGAGAGGGGTTGAAGACAGCCCACAGTTGGTTAATAGTGGTGCTATTAGTAATGCCGGAATACCTGCGTGAAAGACCAGAACTTGCTGTCTCACTGACCCAATGCGGAGTCTCGTTGTTGCCCTCAGAAATCTCCCGTTTAGCCGGGTTCAAACCATTGGCTCTACTTGCCTGTGCCATGCCCTAAACAGCAAGTCCTGATTCAGGAGACGGAGCCAGGGCGGTCGAGGAACTGGCTGATTTTAGTACCCAGAGATGAACTCAGTTCAGTATCATTCAGTCGTCTGCTGAGTGGCTCTCCTTTAATAATAGGTGCCCAGTGACAGCTCCGAGGAGAGAGGATCAAGATTATACAACAACCGGGCCCAACTTACATCCCTCTCTCGTCTCTCTTCTATCAAGCAAATGCCTATTAATGGTTACAATTGAGAGATTCTATCATCAATCCCCTCAAACGCCATGCCATGCCGCAAAAATGCCCCTGTTCCGAGTCCTTGAACAACAACAAAACAACCAAAAATAAAACCCCAAACCTCTTCAGACATTTAGTCCCCAGATAAACAATCAACTCCCCTCCCTCTCCCACACACTCGACGCCCAGTTCCCGCCACAATTCTCCGCCACCCCCCACCGCCCCTTGCACTGCTGGTTGCACATCCACTCGGGCGCCGCGTGGCTGGCCAGCGCCGCGTCCGACACGGACCCGCAGAAGCACTGCGTGCCGTGCTGCGTGCCAAAGTTCCGCGCCTTGGCCGTGGTCGAGCTCGTGCAGAGCTCCCCGCACGCCGCGTTGGTCATGTTGTCGCGCGAGGTAAACGCGTCCGGCAGCAGCCGGACCTCGCCGTCGTAGAAGCATCCGAGGTAGGTCCAGCCCGAGACGAGGATTGTGGGCGGGGTGGGGGTTGTTTTCGCTGCGCTTGAGTTGTTGGTGGTGGTGGTGTTATTATCTGAGTTGGGGGTGTTGTTTGCTGGGTTGGAGGAGGTGGTGGTGTTGTTGTTGTTGATGGCCGCCAGGGCGAGGGAAGGGATAGACTTTTCGAGATGGCTGATTTTGGAGCCCAGCAACCCGCTTGCTATGATCAGGGCCGCTGTGACGAGTAAAAGGGCACAGGAGAGGGCAAAGACTGGGATGCTGAGGTTGAAGAACTTGTGCTCTGCTGGATCTGCGTTCCGGCTCTGGCTCTCCAGCCTGCCCGGTTCGTCATCATCCTCAGATGGCAGCCTCCGCCACGGATGCGTCCCGGGGAGCTGTTGCTGGTAGTGGTAGACCTCCATCGTGCCGCCGTTGTTGCGCTCGCGGTTTGGGATGGGGAGGTTTCTGCCCTGGAGAGTTTGTGTTAGTCTTGAATTCAAGGCATTTCAGGAGTAGGGATTTCTCACATCGTCGATGTTTACCATGTTGGCGTAATTATCAAAAATAATCAGTGTGGATGCCACGCGTTCATGTGAACGAGAACTGGTCGAACTGTCAAGATCAAGCCTCTTGGCACTTGGCCAGACAGTGAGGATCACGACTTTCGAGACTTCATCTTTATTATACATAACATGATTTGGACCAGGAACACGGCACAGACGCCCTAAGCGCGGCGAGTGTAACCTAAGCTGACGCCCCTGACCACCCTTGAACAGGCACCAATCCTACCTCTTCAGCTGTCCGCTTGCCGCAGTCAGAGCCAAACAGGGCGCAGCAACTGCAAGGTTCCCCCCGAGCGCGAAAGTTGCCCAATCACCGCCCTGGAGTCCAGACAATGCCACCACAACCACAGCGAGCTCAGGGGCTGTTCTCAACGACCACTGGACGGGAAAGCGGAATGGATTTGACTGCCAAGCTGCTGCTACCTAAATGAATCCTCCGCAGCATGCCGTCGGCCAGGACTCGTCGTGTCTTCGATGGGACAAAGATCCGAGCTTTGCACGCGACATGCACCTAAAGTCCAAGCAGTTGGCGATTGTATTAATGTGCCAGTCGCCAACAACCGGTTCAGCGTGGAAGACAAGAAGAGAAGGACGTTTTCTGGCCTGACCAGCAAGCCCAAGACCCGTTAAAAGAGTCAATCTACCCTGGAGACTTCCCTTGTATGTAACACCGTCTGTGACAGAGTGCGCCAGGCATGCCCACCTCTATGATTGAGGAAAATGCAACGCGCCAGAAAACAGCAATTGAGCCCATGCCAGATATGCACCCCAGAGCATAAAGAAGCCGAAGCCGACCAAAGAACGAAAACAAACTGGCAAAAAAAGCCAGGGACGAGAAAAGAAAACAGAAAGGAAAAAGGCAAGGAAAAGAAAGTGCCCAGAGACCACGCCACATGACTGCACTTACTCCTCTCTGTGCCACACCCCCCGGCCGCGGACACCCTGGGCACCCTGATATCCGGTCTCCTCCTCACCGACTCCTCCCACGTCACAGTCAACCCCCAGCCTCCTCCCTTCATCCTCGCCAGCCAAAACCCCATAGAAGTATCGCTTTCCCATCTCCATCACCCGCCGCTCCCTCTCCTTCCCGTCCAGCTGCGAGACCCCCTCAAAGTCGGCCAGCATCCGGCTCTTGGAGACATACCACAACAGCCCGGCCACGGACCGCGGGTCGACCGGCATGGGCGGGTACCGCACGAAAAAGGACGCGCCGAGCACGGTCAGCATGAATCCGAGGAAGAGACAGCTCAGGACCGCGCAGACGGTCGCCGCGGTGCCCGTCTGCGCGAGGTTGAAGGGCACGTTGGAGAGGATGACGGGGAGGAACTCGGAGAGGATGGCCGCGAGGGAGACGACGAAGAGGAAGAGCTGGCGGTGGCGGACGGCTGAATAGATGCCCGAAAAGGGGTTGGTGGACGGGGTGAAGAGGATGGATGATCGCGGGGGCTGGGTGCGGAGGGACAGAAGGAGGAAGGGTGTCATGGCGCTGACGCCTGTTGAACAGATGGGTTAGTCTCCCGATTCATAAATACTGCGTCGTGGGGGATGAGGACTTACTGAGAAAGAACGACTGCCAACAAAAGGCAATGACCACGCCGATAATGGCCGAGACGAAGCGCACGCCAAAGGTGTTGGAATTGAGAAACACCCACAGTCGACCGTCATCGTGAATACCGCCGCGGTAATACGCGATGTAGTAGATGACGAAGATGAGGACAGCCAGCTGGAAGACACCAAACGTGATCCGCCACGGATGCCGCAGCGGCATGAACGGCAGCTGTCGACTTCCACCGCCCCATTTCGCCGCTGCCGCGGTCGCCGGATCATCAAACACCTCCGACTCACTATCACCCGCACCCAGACCCGCCCCCTCACCACGCAATCCCCTCCCAGCCTCATCCAGCAACACAATCCCATACTCCTCCCTCCCCGCCCCATTCAAAAACCACCCCAACCCATACACCCTCTCCCCCACGGCCCTCCTCATCCCCGCCTCCCCCTCCTGCACCACCCTGACACCCTCACTCCACCCAAGCGACGCAACCCCCGCCAAACTCCACGGATTCGCATACACCCCCGTCACCCACCGCCCAAGCAACCAAACCACCAACCCCAACATCCCCACTACGGCCGCCAACAACCCCACCAACGCATGCGCCGGCGCGGGACTCACCCCCAGCGCGGGCCCGCACGTCTCGCTCGCCGTGTTGAGGTAGCACTCGCCGTGCAGCTTGAGCCCGACGGCCTCGGTGGCCAGCGGCACCATGAAAGACGCGCAGCCGACCATTAGGGTCGTGAGGAAGGGCACGGATCCGGCTCCGTGTAGGAGGGTTAGGAGGGGGTTGATGAAGGACATGAGGCCGGTGTATTGGAGGAGGAGGGTTTGGTCGGCGCTTGGAGATGTGGCTGCTGCTCCCCAGGTAGAGGGGGGGTTGGTGGTGATGGAGGTGGAGGCGAGGGCTTGGAAGGGCTGGTAGAGCTTTGCGTTGAGGTCGATTATGCGGAGGGGGATGACTAGGGCTACGCCGAGGAGGGGGGGGAGGAAGGTGCCGATGAAGATGTCGGCTTCTGTCCAGCGGAAGATGCGCGTCGAGGAGATGACGGTGGGGTGGGTGTTGGGCGGGGAGGTGGCGGTTGCGGTTGGCGTCGCTGTCGAGATGTATGTGCGGGTGGACGGGGGACGTGTGGAGATGATGGTGCGTGGGGGAGGGGTCGAGGTTATGGTTCGCAGGACGCCGGAGATGGTGGTCAAGAAGGTGGTGGCAGGGAAGGTGGTGGTGAAGGTGCTGAGGGAGGGCTCAAGCGTTGACAGAAAGGTGAGGGTAAAGGGTCCCGTCCCGGTCGGGGTGGTGACCACAATCTCTGTCGTCAGTGTGCCGCCCACCGTCGTCGTGAAGCTAGTTACCGGCGGAGTAGTGACTCGGGTGACGGGGGTTCCGTTAATGGTTTCAACGATGGTTGTGGGGGCCGGAGTCACGGTGACTACGGTTGGGGTGCCGCCAACCATGGTCGTGATGGTGAAAGTCACCGGCTGGAACGCACCTGGGGGGGCGGTGACCACCTCGACCTGCGTGACCGGTGTCCCTCCGACAACATCGACAGCGGTAATAGTGATGGGTTGGCCAGGGGCGCCGGTTGGCGTGGTGACGATAACCTCCGTGGTAAAGGTCCCACCTCCCGCATCTCGCACAACGGTATACGAGATGGGTTGGAAAGGCGGCCCAGCAGGGGTGGTAACGATGACACGAGTGACGGGTGTGCCGCCGACGTTGTTGACGACGGTGTTTGTAATAAGTTGCCCAGCAACGATAGTGCTCACAACACCGCCTTGCATCGTAACAATCGTTTGAGGAGGTGGCGTCTCAATGATGGTGCGCTGCACACCATCCACCACCGTCACCTCAGTCACCGGGTCCGGGCGGTTGACGACCGTCACCGGCGTCCCGCCAACGGTGGTCACAACCTGGACCGGATCGGGCCCTCTTGTAGGGGTGAATACCACGATGTTTGTGACGACCGACCCTCCAACCCGTTCCACGCCCGTGCTGACCTGCTGGCCAACAACCACGGTCTCGACTTTGTCTGACGATACCGCCAAGATGACAGGACCCTGCGTCTGTACGACGCCCACGGTACCCCCATCGACGACCTCAACACTCGTCACCTTCACTGGGCCCGCGGGCTCGGTCACGGCCATCTCGCCGCCCCCGGGGCCTCCTGCGGGGGGTATTGTGCTGTAGTACGTGATGGTCACCTCTCCCACGCTGGGGATGACGACACCGGTAATGGTGCTTGTCGCAGTGACGGTGCCGGTTGCAGTCGAAGTCGAGACGCCCACAACTGCGGACGTGATGCTTGAAGTCAGCGTGACAACCGTCGTTTGAGTAAGCGTCGCCGTTCCGAGAGGGGAGCTGGTCAGGGTTCCATTGGCCGTAATCTGGGTGTGGAACGTGGTCGGGATGAGGTTGGTGATAGTGGTTACAACGAGGGTCGGAGAGGCAGTCTCGCCGGTGAATGTGAATGTCAGGGTCTCAACGAACACCGTCGTGTAGGTCACTGTTGTCACAGGGATCGTGATGTTGGTGGTAAACTTCGAAACCGAGGTAGAGATCGGCACCACCAACGCGCCGTTGGGGAGGTGAAGTATGGGTGTGCTGGTTGTCTGCGCGGTGCTGGAGGAGGATGGCAGGAGTACCGCAGTATTCGCAAGACGATGGATGGAAGAGGTGGTTGTCTGTGTAGTGCTGGAAGAGACTGGCACCTCGAGCACGTCGCTCGGGAGAGAATGTGTGGAAGAGCTGCTTGTCTGTGTAGTGCTGGAAGAGACAGCCCCCTCGAGTACGTATGTCGGGAGACGTTGGAAAGGACTGGTAGGCGTCAGTGTACTGCTCGAAGAGGCCGACACAACCAGCACAGCACCCGGGAGGACACGTCCGGAACTGGCAGTCGACTGTGTAGTGCTCGGGGAGACGGCCCCAGTGCTGGTGGAGACCAGTGAGGTGCTTGATGACGAGTTCGTGGTGACCATCTGGGCGTTGATCTCGGTGCCGTCGAGACTGTGCAAGGAGGGAACCGTGGGTGCCAAGGTTCCCGAAGTGCTGGATGAAGCAGGCGAGACTGTTGTGGTCGCCCCAAGAGTGGCAGAGAGAGTCGTTGTGGTGTCTGTGGTTCGTACATCGGCAGAAACTGACTCGTTGGTCAAAGCCCGGGCCAGCCGAACAGGCTGTGAGGCATTTGGATGGAGGCCGAGGATCGTTACACTAGTGTCCGAGTCTGGCATCTTCTTCTCGGCGACGACGACCAACACGATGGCCACCAGCAGGAGTCCCATGACCGCGCTGATGAATGGCCAGCGCAGCGGCGTTGGCTTGTAGTTTGGTGAGCCTCCCGACCTCCATACGGGCGATTCCCGCCCCCGACCGCCGTCCTCTGTCGGACTCGGTGCCGCATGGTGGTCTTCTGTGGCCTGGATGGTGTATTCGTACGTGGGGCGGTCGTCTCGGGGGTGGATCAGGGGTTGCTGCATGTCTTTCTCGGGTCTCTCGCCGTCGAACAAGAAGTCTTCCCGAATCTGGGAGCTGGATGATGAAATCCTGTTGTTGAGCCGTCGCTTGTGGTTGTGTTTGTTGTTGTTGTTGTTGTTGCTGTCCCCTTCTCCTCACCAAAGTCAACATCAAGCTTTTCTGTCACTCCCACACAACATTTCACGAGGCGTTGATCCAAATCGGGAATGCAGGTGCGCCTGCAAGCCCGGGGATCGCAGCACTCATATTGGGCACATGAGGCCTGCTTGGCTGCTCGTGAGTCTTGCAAACCCGAGCGGATGCATGTGCGGCTGAGGACCAACCCTCACCGTCTCTCCACTGTCTTGTTGCTCCGATCACTTTAACAGCCGCACTCGATTGGCGATGGCGGTGGCTGCGATCGGGCTAGGCCCCGACGCCAAATGCCGAGCCACGCCTCTGGTCGTCTCGGATCTCCGCTGTCGTGTCGGGATTGGCGACCTGCTCATGAGCTAACAGTCACCGGTGGGTAGCACACCCTTGACCGCCACCAGTCAAATGACGAACACATTCGCGTCCCTGCGGCAGCCTTTAGCACCGTCAAGCACATTCCCGTCGTCGTACGCTCCTGTCACAAGGCGGATCTCCCCGACGGGTCCGGCTTGCATGGTTTGCAGTTGAACGCCTTGGAGGTTCGCCAGTCCAGTTCAGGATGGCCATTGGAGACCCGAGAAACCTGAGAAGCGTTAGCTCAACTTCAAAAGGACAGCAACACAATGACATGCCCTGGACATCAAGAGACATGAGCCGCGGAAGTTCTCTCCCTCGAACCTGTGTGCACCCATATCTGTTCTTTGACTTTTTGTCCTACAAAAAAATGGACAAACGGCTTGGCATTCGGCATTTGACAGCTACGGGGGTGCCATCTTTCTTTCTCCCTCCACGAGTTTGCCGGTCAAGGCCGGCCAAGACACCAAAGCTTGCGGGCGCCAAACACCGGATGCGCGGGAACCAGAAGCATAAATCGTGAATAAAAGCGCAGACGAAACGCCCCGAGGATGGTATTGTGCTTGTTGTTCCACGTCCCGAACCACCCATGCCCATGTACATGTTCCTCTATGCCCGTTTTTCCCCATGTCAAAGTAGAAATCGCTTTCTGGATTCCCTCTGCGCGGCGGGCAGGGCCATGCAAGGCCAGCTTCCGAAAAACCAGAGCCGTGTCCTCATTCCGTCACCACCAACTTCGCCGACCGCAAGGCGCTTAGAACACAAGGGCGGCACCCTTGGTCTTCTTGTCACCACTGTTTCGAGTGTCAGAATCTGTCCTCCACGATATTTTGCGCGAGTGTGTTAGGAGGGACCGCCGTGCCGAAGTCGTCGCGAGGAGCCGTGGGTCGGAACAAGCCGCAAGGTTGATCTCACGAATACCGCGTGAGACTACCGATACGGCAAAGGTAGACCGTCCGTGATCGGATCCGCCATGGCAGCAGCGCTCAAACTGACGCCAACGTCCACGCCGTGCTGCGGAATCCGAAAGAGTTGGCGCTTCCTGATCCTCCGCCCCCAAAAATCCCCCCTGCCAAAACTCAACCGCTGCCATAGCCCGAGAAATCGTCGACGTCTGTTGCACAATCCTCTGTCTTCGATGATGCTGATCTGCAGAGTAGCGCTGGTTGAGAGCTCGAAGTGCCACGGGTGGCGGTCGACGGAATCGGATGTCTCGAATCGAACGGTTCGGCGGTCCCTCACAAATCTCCAAACTCATGGTACGGGTCGCGGGGAAACTTACCCAAGCTCGAAGTGCTTGCAGCGCTTCAGCGGGAGCTGCTTCTTGGTCTTGCAAGACGAGCATTCCTGTCCGATCCAGTTTAGCAACCCCTCCCCCGCATCCAAATCTTCGCCAATGGGCCAAATCTCACCAGACGGAGAACGATCTTCTTGGTGGTCTTCGCCTTCTTGTGGAAGACGGGCTTGGTCTGACCACCATAACCGGACTGCTTGCGGTCGTAACGGCGCTTGCCCTGCGCGAAGGACGAGGCCTTGCCGGCCTTGTACTGAGTGACCTTGTGCAGGGTGTGCTTGCCGCACTCGCGGCCCTTGCAGAAGGTCTTCCGGGTCTTGGGAACGTTCACCATTTTGGCGGCTGGATCCGGTCGTGGTGTGGTGAGGGTGGTGGTCGTGCGGTGTCGTCGTTCGGGTCGGTCCCTCTCGTAGGTTTTCGCCGAATTTGCAAATTTCGGCCAGGGCTGCCGTGCGTGTGTGGGCGCACGGTCGAAAGATGACCCGCGCCGCTTGGTGCCGGCTGGCAGGGGACCTCGAGCTTGGCTTCGGTGGGGCCTTGAAAAGGGCATGAAAAGAGCCCCACCCAACCCCCGCCAAAACTGCGCCAAGGTCGAGAGCCAGAGAGCTTGGGCTTCTCACATTTCCACTCCACTCGACAGCAAGCTGAGATGGCACCTGCATCTCTGATTCGCCATGCATCACAACCAGCTCGCAGCCCCATCTCGAAATGGTTGCGCCCAGTTTCAACTTTTACTTTTATGTCTGAAACGAGACGGCTCCGAACGATGCCAACAAAAAGATATGTCTCACCAGATCAGTTATATTTTACGGAATTACTTTATGATTTATCAAACAATCAACGAAGTCTTTGACTTAACGTTAAGCTGACCAGAAATGCGAGCCAGCAACTCTCACACGCCCGACCGGCGCACCTCACAACAGGGGTTGTCGTCTCGCCAATTGCAAGCGCAAAAATATAGCCGCGGGGGCGGGTGGCTGGGCCAAGCCCCCTCAACTTGCAGGGCACTCTCGCTGGCACCTTTCGCCTGAGAATTGGATGCAAGAATAAGGCGCTGGAGGACACCCAGGCAGCAAGGCTTGAAATAAATCCATATTAAACGCTCCGCCCCAACTATACCAGGCTTTCTTCTGGAACATTTCCTTGAGCTCCAGACACATCAGTTGCGGAGTCTAACTTGAACTCCTTCTCTGCTCCTGCAAGCGTGCCTCATCTTCTGCAGTCACCAGTGCCATCTCTATATATTATTAACATTATTATTCTTATTACCAGTGTTGCTGTTGTTCGATCATCCACGATCTAGGTGACCACCATGCTATCAAAACCGCAGATGCGCATCCTCGAGCCATGTGAGTGATCTCCCGTGGTCCAGACCGCGGCTGCATGTTTAAGACATGTCTCGATACCGGCAGCCTTGAACTGACAGCCTGGGGACAGCCGAGGAGGGAGATGAGTGGGTGCTAAGCAAGAGCGCCTTTTCTCTTGACGCGGTGAGCAAAAACTACCTCACTGAAGCAAACGAAAGACCGAGGAGGGAACTAACTTACCTCCAGCTGGAAGATCTACCCAGCCGTTGCTATGTGTAAGTCATATTCCATCGCTCTGATAATCAACCTGGTGGGATGCTAATCTACAGTCAGGTTTCTCGATGTGGACGACTACCCCCCTGCAGATGGCCGTCGCGAAAAGCTACTCGCCCACTTCAACGTGCCCGAGTTTGTAGCAAACCGGACATGCTTCGAACTGAATGGCTACTTTGGCAACAAGGTAACCTATGGCGGGCAGGATGTCCAAAACTACGTTACTAGCTGCAGTAAGCTCCCCACCCCGCACTGGGTATGCCCAACCCGCAGGCTAACACGTCTCAACAGCAACCTGGTTCCGCTGCCTGGTCAAGATGGTCAAGAAAGTGGACAACGACCCTCATGATAACGACCCAGAATATGTCACAGGGAAGAAGGACTACAAGTGGTTCGAGATGTCCTTCTTCACACGCTGGGACTCCCCAGGCACATGCCAAGTCTTGTGCGTCGACACGCCACTGGATTTTCCCGACGAACTGAAGAGTCTCCTCGAGAAGCGGACTGGCCCGCTCGACTTTCGGGACCCTTTTGCCATGCACGTCAACCTGGTGGACCAGATAGTTGTCCACGCAGATGTCTCGGTCTGGAGGGTGCGAGATCCAGTAAGGCTACTGGAAAAGGTGAGTAGCTATTATCCACGCCCCATCCCGTGGTCCAGTCTCATATATTATCTGCCCTGTGCTAACCAACGCCCTTGTAGTCTCGCATGCGCATAGGTGCCATCTTTGGCCCCATCCACGAGGTGTCTCGCCACGCCATCCACACCGCCGAGATCCTCCAAGCCACCATAGACACGCTCAAAGACATGCAGAGCCGCCAGAAGGCAGTACACGAGAGGCTCTGCGACGACTTGGGTGATACGTACAAGGAACAGGCCCAGGACTACGCCCAGTTTCAGATCTCGCTGCTCAAGAGTTTGAAACTGAGATCTGACTCGAACCAAGAGCGTCTCAAGAATGAAATCAACCTGGTATGTGGATGGGATCCGTCTTATTTCCGAACTGGTGGTCATGATGGGTGCTGACCTGCCCGTAACAGGCCTTCAACAACCTGGCTCGCCAGGACAACAGCGTCATGAAGTCGATTGCGCTCCTCACCATGATCTTTCTGCCAGCAACCTTCATCTCGGTATGTAATAATCAGAGGACCGTTTGTCAAAGTTGCATGCCTCTGACAGAGCAATAATCAGGCCGTCTTCAGCACAACCTTCTTCAACCTCAATGACGAGGGAGCCTGGGTGGTGTCAGACAAGCTGTGGATCTATTGGGCAACGACCGTTCCGGCCACCATTGCAGTCGTGGTGCTCTGGCGGATCTGGCTGGCCAACAGCGATCCCATCACGCACTTTGTAAAGAATTGGTCGAAGTGGGCCAGCGACTCGTGGGGGAAGATGAAGGCGCCTCGAAAGCGTGGCTCTGTGAAAGCCGGGCAGCCCTGACCGTTTCACGTTGACGTCAATAGCGCATGCGCCTTTCTCAGCAGCTTTCTGGACGGGGTTTCTTTTCTCTCTTTTTCCCCTCTATATAGGTTCTTTGACTCTTGAAGTCCTGAATGTGTCTTGAGCATGAGTGCCCCCCAATGCTTCCCGCCATTCCTCTCAACTAATACCTACCTCAAACAAACAGCACAACGACGTCATCCTCGAACCCTATCTGTTGCATCAAGCCCGCGCCATCCTCTCTTTTCTTGCTTCCAACTTTGTCTCAACCAATTGCACACAACATGGACCCGGCCCTCACTGACTTCCAACGCGCCATCACGGCCGACCGACAGACGGTCCTTCGCTTTTTACGAGATATTCCTCCGCCCGTTGCACCCGTTCACGACTACATCACCGACCTCGACGAACGATGTGGTCTTTTCGGCGAGATGCAGCGGCTGCACCGAGACGGAGGCGCTGCAATAATGCCGAGTGCGGTGGTATTGGGATGCTTCATGGTGGCACCCACGTCAGAGCTTCGAGAGTTTCTGCACCATGTCCGGGACCTCCCTCCTTATCACAGAGCGGAATTTCTGGAAAATTTGAGCTTATACAGCCAAGAAGCAATGAGCTCTTGTATGCTTCGTTCTCCACATTGCCCAACGTGATCTAATATTTCCTAGACATTCCGACGAACCGTTCCTCAGTTTCTGAACCATCAGAACCCTTCCGCGACCAAGGCGACGTAGAGAGCAAGGCCGCAGCCAACCATGCAAGAGCTACATGATCCATCAAACCAGCTAGGCTCTGTTTCCTAACAAGGTTTTGAAGGCTAAAGATCGGGATGGGAATGTTCGCCCCCTCTCTGGGATGAGCGATCCTGAAGCGGCACACATCTTCCCTTTCGCAACCAGCAAGGGCACAAGATTCGGATTTCTCAACACGCTACTCCAGCACTTCTGGGGTAAAGAGAAGGCTTTAGTCTGGAGCAAGCTTTACCAGGACCCTGCGATCACACCGTCTCCGCCAATTACCTCACCCTTGGCCGTCAGCTTCATTTCTGGTTAACAAGGCGAGGTTCGCCTTCAAGCCCCTCTCCCGAACACCAACCAGTATCACTCTCCAGTTCCACTGGCTGCGGCAAACCAACCTCTTGCCGATGACCGAAATACACGCCAGCAAGGAGGCCCTTTTGGGTTGCTTGAGAACTCCCCCCACGACGTGGGGTTCATGCCTCGCACACCGAGCAAGTGGCGTGCCAATCCGAACTGGCCAAACATTCGTTATTCGCACAAAGAACCCCAATAACCTGCCCAGCTTTGAACTGCTAGAATTACAATGGAATTTGCTCCGAGTAGCTGCCATTTGTGGAGCGGCTGAGGAGCCTGACTCTGATGACGACTGGTGATAATCACTCAGGTGGGAATGGATTTCGAAGATATGGTACTTGATCTGGCAGATTCACAAAAAGAAAGAAGAGAAGATAAGAGGAAAGAAGAGGAAGAATAGATGGTGAAAAAAAAGAAAAAGAAAGGAGAAAAAAAGAGAAAAGGAGAAACTCTACATTCTT
>JAMAKR010000004.1:785651-1086383 GCA_023628425.1 Chaetomiaceae sp. PYS4301M | reverse complement strand
CTCTCTTCTCTCTTCTCTCTTCTCTCTTCTCTCTTCTCTCTTCTCTCTTCTCTCTTCTCTCTTCTCTCTTCTCTCTTCTCTCTTTTCTCTTCTCTTCTATTCTTGTCCTCGATGTTGTTCAGAGAGTGCCGTTTCTATCCTTCTAGTAGCTCCCAGTTCTCGTCCCTCCTAAGCAGACAGGGAACTGTTAATAAGTAAAGGGAAAAGCTGATTTAAACTTCCAATCTATGGGCCTCATAAATTAAGTTGATAACCAACACCAAAACTCCGAGCAGAGCACCCTCCCTTTCTTATGCATAGCTCACGCTGACAAGGACGCGCCCCATTCTACTTTCCGACATCCCCAACCCGAACCCAAGGCAGACCATCCATCTCCCGCATGACCTCCTCCAGCAGCGCATACCTCGACACGCCGGCCAACGGCAGATGCCAATTCGCACCATCCAACCCCTCCACATGCTCCGCCAGGACCTTCCCGACCGTCTTCCTCCCAAACCTGCTCTCCTCATCCGCAAACCCTTCCTTCTCCGCGGCCCTCCAATACGCCACGGGCGCGGTAACGCCCCTCGACACGCCCACCTTCCACTCCCACTCCCCGCTCGTCAGATGTTTCCCTTGTGATCCGTCCTGCGCCGGCAGCAGCGGAATCCGGCACAGCACAACAACCCCGTAATCCACCGGCTCTACGCTTTCATGGCCCTCCTCATCATGACCAGGCTGTCGCATGATGAAGTTCTCCACGGCGCCCACAATCACTGTGCCAATCCCCCGCTGGACTATCACGCCCGCATACCCTGGCTCCTCATTCGCTGCGAGCTTCTTGGCGGCGTTGATGACGCGGTTGAAAGCTCCTTCCGGCCCGGCCGAGTCGTAGGGCTGTTCGCCCACGCCTGACTCGGCGGGGATGGTCAAGGCGGTGGTGGTGGTGGTGTTGGAGGCGAGGTGGGCGGTGAGGAGTTTGGTCTTGAATTTGTTGTCCGTGGGGATGACGAGGAGGATGTTGTTTGCATCTTGGGGTTGCTGCTGTTGTTGCTGGTTTTTTTGATCTTGGTTGGAAGGAGACGAGCGGAAGGAGAGGGTGGGCGGATTGCGGGGGATGTGAGGGCTGCAGAGGTTGATGGCGTCGAGGGCGGGACGGGTTTCTTGTCGGAGGTCTGGGATGGCGGTGGGCAGCATGGGAATGGTTGATGCTGGGTTGGATGGTGTTGCCTGATTGGTGGCTGTCTGCGCTTGGGGGGTTGTTGCAGGTGCCGTGTCTGCAAAGTCGGCGTCGTATGAGCCGGGCTGTGACATGGTTGCTGGGATGTTGATTCGGTATAATGGAGAATGACTTGAGAATGTGGAAAACCGAGGAATGCAATGGCAAGCCGGAGAGACTGAGATGAGAGCGTGGGTAGAGATTTATGAATTTTGCAAGCGCCTTTCGGTTCCCAGATGGTCGAGTTTGGTTGGTTTTCTTTGTGAAGTTGGCTGGCAAACACCAAGAAAGATGGTTCCGGGGAGTATCAGGACCAACTTTGTCAAAACAAAGACTGTTCGATGGCTAAGGTATGGTATGTATGTAAATGGTTGTTCAAAGGGCACATTTGGATGGAGGTTGGTAATTGGTCATGCAGAATTGGGAGTTTGGGAACTGTCGAGGCCGCCCCGAAACTGAAAGTCGTTGGCTGGCTGCCAGGATCGGCCGCTGAGGCGCAGTGCGTCGCAGCCTGTCCCACGGGCTGACATGGTCTTTGGCCATCGAAAAGGCAGAACTTCTGGCGTTGCGCGACACGAACGTTGACTAACTGACTCAGCAAACATGTTTCTGGCCTCTGCAAGAGGTGAGGGCAGGATTTGGTATTTTTTTTTCTTTCCTTTGAGGGTTGAATGGCATGGTTGTCGGGGGCAAGAATGGAAGCCAGCGAGGAGCGCCCAACCAGAGCCCGAAAATAATAATATCCCCATGTCCACCAAAGCTCCTTCGCTTTTTCTTGATGCTCGCTCATGCCATCGTGTCGTGGTCTCTACGCCGGTCGCTCCCTTTCTCACCCCAACCTTAGGGCAGGACTTTCTCGCATGATGACGGGATCGCTGACAGTGGGAGCCTAGAGGTTCCACCTGGCCACCATCGGTCAAGCTGACGCAACAGCCACGAGGCAGTTTCAAATGTCAATGGACTGGGAAATGTAATTAATGCACCTTGTCAGAAGGCCGACATTAACCACCTCAACTCATGTGACAGATTTTGCTGGTTTCCCTGGAATTTGCTTTTTTGTCCAACCTGCCACGGGCTGACTTTGATTCTTTGAACAGAGCCTCCCATCCAAACATGGACCCAACACCCAACACCCAAACACCCAAACACCCAAACACCCGACCCAAGGGCCAATACCCAGCAACCACCACCCACCGCTCCCACGCGGCGGGCATAATTCACTGGCGTAATTTTATCCCTGGGTCTGGGTTGCCTCGACCTTTTTGAGCGTAGCACACGCGATCCGCGCAGAACTCCCGTCGTGGAAGACAACGGCTCGGTTGCCGATGTAGCCCAGCTGGATGATGTTCAAGGCAGTGTACGGGTCGTTGAACCTGGTAATAGTTGGATTGGGTAAGTAAGGCAAGTTCTCGGTGAGTAACGCTGCATCTGGTTTTGTGTGGTTACTTACTCCTTCTTGACATCAGGCCCAGCCACCGTCCCGTACTTTCCCGACAGGTCGCCCACTTCGCACGTCTGGGGCAGCGCGCTGTCGCAAGGCGGCGAGTCCCCGCGCACGTACGAGTCGAGATGGCCTCCCGTGTCGGTGCAGTTGCCGCTATCCGGGACAGCGCGGAGGTGGATGTGGTACTCTGACACAGGTTGGGTCAAGTCAGCATCATGACTTGTGTGTCACAATCCACCTGATTGTCTCAGGAAGCCACGCACTGTAGGGTCCCTTGTCCGCCGCCAGCCCCGTCACGTCGATGGTGTAGTTGATGCCCACGGTGCTGGCGACCGCCGTGAAAGTGCCCTTGACGGCACTCGAGTCGAACTTCGCGACCCACGTCTCTCCAATAACGGGATTGTTCCTGACCGGCCTCGCGTCCCCGAGCGCTCCGGTGGTGACATTTGTTCCCTGGGCGGCAACAAGGACGGCAGCACCCAGAAGGGTGACGAGAGTAGGGAGCTGCATCGTCACAAGGGTATTCAACAAAGATGTTTCGACAGTTTCCGGGCAGAGGAGACACGCTCCAGCAAGGCGGCAGACGAGATGTGACGGGATTGCTAAGCCCCAGCATCACTGTCGTCCCTCACCTGCCCACTTATATGCCTAACAACCGCCGAGAATTTCCCATCACCAGCTCCAAGAATTGCATTCTGATCAAAGAGTGGCAGCTAATATCGAGTTGGGGGTCCGCGACGACAATCCCGACCCTCTCCCACCCAAACACCAAGCCCTCCCCCGCCCGGCTGTATGGATAAGTTGCGCGTTCGGTGCCGAACTTTTGAGTGCCAAGCAGGGGTAAGGCGCTGTTCCTGAACATTTGAATTGAGTGATGCCTCGCTACGAGCCGTTTTTCCATTTAACGATGCATCGTCCCCAATATCGACATCTCTTGGGCGACGGACTCCCGGATAGCCTCCTGCCCACTTCACCATGATTCAACCAGGATGCTTCGGAAAACCCAGCTCTACAGCCACGGCAACTCCAATCGGCATACAGGTGGGTGACAATTTAATTGTATGTACTCTCCGCTAAACACTACTGACACCCAAATAGTCTAATGGAGTATTCCAACCTGGATACTTACGTCTTACGACGAGCGCCAGCCCTGGATCTCATCCAAGGTGAGAACATAGTCGCTGGTATAGATCTGGATCATATGTGTCAGCTTCAAGCCCTGCTCTCCCATCTGATTTGCAGAGAAGACAAAAGGACTCACCGTCTTCAGGTTAGCCGGCGAGTTCCAGTCGGCGTTGTTGATGAAGGTATCGCCCCAAACGGCGAACCACAGCCAGTGCGCCTCGTACGCCTGCAGCA
The DNA here is from genome assembly GCA_023628425.1 of Chaetomiaceae sp. PYS4301M. Lineage (NCBI taxonomy): Eukaryota > Fungi > Ascomycota > Sordariomycetes > Sordariales > Chaetomiaceae > Chaetomiaceae sp. PYS4301M. The sequence goes on along the minus strand of JAMAKR010000004.1, from coordinate 1,082,382 downwards.
GGTCGGGAAGAGGAGCAGCGCCGACCTCGGCGGCCGCAATCATCTTCTTGTCCTTGCCCAGGTCGATGAGCTGGTTATACTGGGTGGACATGGGCTATTTTTGCGGAGAGATGGTCAGTCAGCTTGCTCTCGCTCTCTCCTTGCTTCATCTCCTCAGGGAATCAGGTTCCTGCACTTACGCCATTGCCCTGGGCGTACACGTCGGCGCTGAGGATGTCGACGGTGGCATCGCCCGGGTACCACTCGGGAAGCAGCGAGTTCCAGACCCAGATGAGGTTGTTGATGCCGTGGTAGTTGGTCAGACGGTCATACAGGATGCCGTACAGCTTCTTGCACGGCTCGGGGCCCTTCGCGCCCCACCAGAACCAGGCGCCCTCGGCCTCGTGCAGCGGGCGGAACAGGACAGGCACGTTGGCCGTCTGCAGGCGCTTGAGCTGCACGGCGATGGCGTCGATGTCGCGGATCAGCAGCGTGTAATTGGCGTTGGTGGTCGAGCTCAGCGCCGCGGCGATGTCGAAGTCGGTCGCGTCCGTGTAGAAGCCGCTCCACCACTTGTGCGCGTCCGTGTCGTACAGACCCGTCGGCGCGTTCCAGTGCCACAGCACCGACACGATGCCGCCGCGGTTGGCGTGCGTGATGGCCTCCTCCACCGACGTGCCCACCGTGCCGCGCTCGACGCGCGACGGCGAGTAGTCCATCAGGTCGACCGCCACGAGCGCGGGGGTCTTGCCTGTCTGCTGGGCGATCCAGTTGGACCACGAGAGCTCCTGCTGGCCCGAGAGGATCTTCTTGCCGTAGATAGAGCGGAGGTACTTGTACAGCGCCTTGGCGTCGGCGTTGGCCGCCGGGTTGACGGGCGCCGCGTTGATCTGGTGGGCCGGACGGGGCGCCGACGGGGTGATGGTGATGTAGTCGATGAGGTACCAGCCCCAGTTGTTGACGATGTCGATGGTGTTGACACCCTGGTTGAGCAGCAGCTGACCGGCCGAAACGGTGGCCCAGGTGTCGCTGGCGGCGAAGAAGACTTCGCTGCTGGCACCGCCGTTGAGGATCACCGACGTGCGCTTGTCGCCGTAGATGGCGGCCACGCGGATGCTGAGGTCATAGAGCTGAACTCCGGGGCTGTTGACCTTGAAGGTAATCTTGTCAGACGACTCGTCAAATCCAGTCACATAGCCAGTGCCTGGAAGAACGATGGAGGATTAGCATGGGATGAAATAGAGCTTGGGGCGATGCGCGTTGAGGGTATTGGGCACGCACCGGAAAAGCCGGCCAGGGCCGTGTCGACAGTCGTCCCCGACAGGATAGCATTCTCAGCCTCAAAAGTCTGAGGACCAGTCACGGCGGTGGAACTGGGGATCGCCGAGGAGGAGGTTGATGAGGGCTTCACCGACGAAGTTGACGAGGGCTTCGCGGAGGAGGAAGTCGTCGAGGGACGCGTCGCGGGACACCACGGGGCGGCGTTGGCGGTGGCCGCCAAGGCGACAACGCCGTAGAGAAGTTGTTTGAGAGTTGCACCCATTGTTGAATCCGTGCTGGATATGCACTGCGTCTCAATCCAGGGTCGTCCGGGTTACCCAGTCTCACCTGCCACTGTGAAAAGGGGGAACGGGACGGGATGGCGGCCATTTAAGTAATACCGTACTGACGGGTGTAGCATCGCAACCGAAGCACTCTATCGCATCACCAATACCTAGCATCCCCAGAACAATGCTCTCATGGCTTCTGGTTTGTGGGGTTTGAGACCCAATGTCGGAGGGGAATGCTCCGGCCGCCGCAGTCCGGCTCGGCGCGCCGGGGGGGGCCTCTGAACACATCACCGCATTCGTGGGGAATTGGCCAATCGCCCCCCTCTCTCAATCGCTTGGCAGGACAGTCGAGCGGAAGGAGAGCACGGATTGGGATAGGTTTTGTTGCTGTGTTCCGGAATGCAAACCACTTGCTGCCGTCGCAAGCAACCACTTCTTTCAGTTTCTCCCTGCAAGCTTCCGGTCTCTTGCGCTGTAAACATGCAGGCCGAGAAGAACGAACACAACTGCCCAGAATTGGAAAAAGGGCAGAAAATACTGAGCCCCTTTCCCCAATCTCAGCGACTTGGGGTCGCCTCCGGCCCGCTGCGTCCCGCTGCGTCGGGTCCGGGGTAATCATGCATTTACTACTACTACAGTAGGACCAACAGTGGGCCAAGTCCTAATAGTTAGCCCTTCTTCTAAAAAGCATCAGAATACCCAGGAATATGTCCAAATAGCAGAAGATTCATAGCAGTCTGCAAGGAGCATCTGCTCTCATCACGACATCAATTCTTAGCGAACCCTCCGGTCGGCAGCTCTCTTGCAATGTTCCGTAAACGCGTGTTTATATCTCCTACCCTCCGAGTCGAACTGCAACCCCCTGTCTCCTAAGCGCGCTAGCAGCGAGTTGGGTGTGTCGGCCGGAGACAATCGTCATCGCCAAGTGAATCTCGGCGGTGTCCCTGGAGAGAGGGCGGAGTTTGGCTGCCCGCTGATGAGGAGTTGGGCTTTCGAGTTTCCCGTACTTTAGTTCGATGGAATCTCAAGGTCGTATGTACCTTATGTACATGTAGTGAGATGTTGGGGTTGTCGACAAGAGTAGGTACTTACTTATCTAGTTAATCAAGCTCTCAAGCGGTAATTAGTAACATGAAACAGCTCAATGCATGGTGCCTCCACGTGGTTGGTGTCAAATGTTGTTGAATTAGCATGCTTGCAACTGCATGTGACGAGGTACTGAGCTCTGGGTCCCAACATGGACCTATGCCTGAGAATAAACTCGGAATATCCTGCTAATGTTCTCTATGGATGACTTCTGGTGCTGGAACATCTGCGAGAAATGATTATTAATTGGACTCTGTCCATCATCTAGTAAGTATCACTATACCAGACCCACCAATATCGCCTAAACTACCCAGACACCAGAATAAAAGGATATCTTCGTTCAGAGTTAGCTTCACTGGGGCTCACTGGAGATAGCAAGGAGAATGTTGGAAATCAACGGATCTCAGCGTGCTCATAGGTTCCATGTCTGCATGAACTGACTTGCCTCTGTTAAGGCCGTATTGATTATCCACAGGAAACAAGCTCTGTACGACTCGGGAAAGTTATGAGGTTGTGTCAAGTCGCGCCACCTCTAGAAATAGATTGACTCGACGCTTTGGCTAGAACTGGAGCTGTTCACCTTCCTGAGCCAAAAGACGAGTCAGATTTGAAACTTACAACAGGGAGCTCATTCAGGCACTAACATGACCTAATTACCTACACCCTATTTTTAGGATACAGATTACATGTGATTAGGTGGCAAAGGTGGCTTGAGGATGAGCCAATAACAGCCCGACACTCACTCACCTCGTGTTAGTTAACTGTAACCAGTACGAAATAGGGACAGAACTACATGTGTCCAACTACAGCATAGGAAAGGAGCTGCATCGTACATGCATCATTTGAATGTCTCTCGCGATTACCTTCCCCTGATACTTCTTGAGTGGGTCTGCTTGAAAGTTAATAAGACGTTAAACATTGAAGAGCTCTCACACACCAACCTCTCCGCTTTGCTGAACCCCTGACTAATTACCTATTCAGAACGACTTCGAGGTTCGAATCTCCCCGTTCAGCATCAGGAATGATTAATATAAATACTCTACATGAAGTCTTCCATCACATACAGTCCGGCGAAAGTGACCCATTGTGACTGACGAGGATTGCGGAATAATTGGGGGGGAAAGCATCGAAGGATCCTTGCTGTTCACCCATTGGCATTAATAATACTTAAAGACGCCCCTCGAGTTTGGGCTCGCGGGTGTACTAAGAGCGATTCGCACAGCCATTGACGTATTCACGTTAAATTCTGAGAAGGTAATACCCAAGATCCCATTTTATTCTTCATCATCCAACATTCATGGTATCAATAACTCGAGAAAAACAAAGAAAAATAAAGATAAACACAAGAAAACACAAGAATTACATGCCGCCCACCCTGTCTTATTCTAACGGTCTGTAGTCATAGTAAAGTCCCTCTTGACCTCAATCCCCCTCTCAGACGACTGCCACGACGCCTGAGGCGAGGGCGAGCCGACCTTGATCTCGGTGCGCACCGTGGGCTTCAGCCCCAGCTTGAGCCTGTCCATCCTGGTGTACTGCTGGCTATTACTGGCGGCGCCCCCCGCCGCCTCGTTCTGGCGATCGACCGTCACGCGGATCTGCTTGTCGGAGCGGTCGTCGCTCTGGAGCTCGACGTCCTCCGGGTAGATGATGCCCCTGCTGCTGCCGTTCTCGTCGGTGCTCTTGAGGCGGCTGGCGTGGGAGATGTCGCGCCCCGAGGAGCGCTTGTAGTAGTTGTTGTCGCTCGGCCCCCCCGTCTGCGAGCGCATGCCGGGGAACCAGCCCGAGAGGAGAGGGCGGAGGGTGGGCAGGCAGGCGCAGGTGATGCCCGAGCAGATTTCGCCGATGGACCAGCAGGCCGAGGTGATGTTGTCCCATGTGACGTCGTCGCTGAGCTTGAGGTACTGGATGCGGATGACCGAGATGGCGCACGTCTGCAGGCAGTGTTAGTCGCGGGCTCTCCTGTAGAGGGGAGGAGCGGAGTGAGAGGGGCATGGCCCAATACTTACGAAGAAACCCAGGCTGAAGACGCCAATGAGGCCAAACTTTTGTGTTCTTCGGAGGTTGAGGCGGGTCAGCGCCGGGAGGGGCAAGACAAAAACGGTAACGTCGGTGACAATGTTCCCCGCCGCGTTGATGTACCAAAACGGCAGGTTTGGGATGCACGTGCCCGGCGTTTCAGGGAGCCAGAACTTGGGGATGGGCGAGCAGTTAAAAGTGGCGACGAGGAGCTGTGATATCGACCAGGCGCCTACGAACACAAAGGCAACGATGATGACCTTCCGCATCTGGCCTGTCCCCATGATGCGGTAGTACTGGAGGAGAAAGGTGAATTTCGTCGAGGTCAAAGAGGCGTTGTAAAGCACGATCGAGATGTAAAAGGTCTGAAAATGGGCCCGTTTAGTCCGGCGTCGGTGTGTTGGAGTTGATGAATAGATATAGGGGTCTTACCCTGAAGTATTTGGGGAGAAGAGCCGGGTCCACCGTTTGCACATGTCTGCCTTGGCCGTAGAGAGTGTCTGGAGGGGAACGGTCAGTTTGACCGGCCAATGACGGTGTTTTGGAGACGCAGTTGAAAGGGGTGAAGTATGTACGCACTCGTGGCGATCATTAGCCCGCTACCTATAGCGAAGAGGACGGCAAGGATGGCGACCCAGTCATCGTAGCCGAACTGGCGGATCAGGACAGCGCGAGCATATGTGCGCAGGACCACAGCCGTGAGGGAAACTACGAGGCAGACGGTGGTGACGGCGATGGCGACCCCAGCCCGTGACTCGTTGGGGTCTAGCGGTGCGGCGGCGGCTTCCGACATTGTGTTCGCGTTCGAGTATCCGTATGTCTCTTGGAAGGGGAGGTGGGAGGCGGTCGATGTTGACGATTCCCTCTGGATGGTGGAGAGACGAGTCGCAAAGCTGGCGGGGGTCCACGGCGGGAGCTATTTGCGGGAGGGTGGCACCATGATATACCGAAGCCGGGACTGATGGAATGTAACGCCCACCACGGACCTCTCCGAACGGTCAGGGCGGCGAGGAGGGAGGGTGTGAGGGTGTGTGTCGTTGTGGTGATGGGCTGGCTCGGGGTGCAGCTGGAGGAAGGGTTTCGTTGCTGTCGCCTACGCAGCCGATGCGCCTCTCGGGGGACATCCTGGGTACATAAGGTGAGCTGCAGCAACGGTCCCAGCGCAGGGCGCCCACGGGAGAAGCGTGGGCGGCTCCCCGGATTCGCAGGCCGACTGTCTGCACGCTCTGCGCTCTGCGCTCTGCACTCTGCACGCTCGGATATCGGAACAATCTGGAGGTGCCCCACGGTGATGCTCCTTGCTGGAACCCTTGCTGGGCAAATTGTCCTTGGCCTCATTCTGGCCGTTCTTCTGGACACTCTGGTAGCACACACACTAGCCTGGCTAGTCCCTGCGGGACGACCGCAGTGGATCGTTGCATGCATCCCTGCCAGGGTCCTGCCGTTGCCGATTGCTGTGTGCCTCATGCGCAGGGTGTGTTGTCTGTGTGTCTCTGTCCCGGACACAACACTACGCACAAACAGTATTAGCAGTGTCGCATCCGTGATGCCGCGCTCTCTCGCGTTAAACTAGCTTGGTGCTTGGGTGTGTGGTGTGTGTGGGCGGTTTCCAAACTCTGTGGTCACACCAGAGTGGAACTGGCTGCGCCTAGTCACTTTATCCGGGCCTCACGGCCGCGTTCCTGATACTCGCTTCTGTGGGAGGCGAGCATCGCTCCTCTGGGCGATGATTCCCATGGCGATCCATCATTCCGGACGGAAAATGTAGTGTAGGTTGTCGTGCTGGGTCAGGTCAGCGCTGCGCGACCGTCAGGTCAGGCAGGGGCGGTTTCTGTCGGGCTTTCAACTCCGCGTCTTGGGCAGGCCGCGATTCCAGAACACGCCACCAATGCCACATGCGTTCCTCGGTCGAACTGTGCTGGCAAGCGGCAAGGGTGGTCGGCCTGGCCCAAGAACCCGGTTCGCGCGAGTGGCACAGAACGGGAATGGCGGTTTGGGGGCGGGCAGGAGTCGCAGGAGGCGCAGGGAAAAAATGGGAAGCGAGAGCACCAGTTCGCAGATTGGACGGGTCGGGCTGCAGGGATGGGTTCCATGGCTGGCTTCCATTTGTTCGACCTTGGGCCGCCAGGAGGAAAGGAGCCCTGGAAGTTGGAACACTGGATCCAACACTGGAACAGCGGGAAACGCCACAGGGATAAATGCCAGGTAGGGATGCAGTAAAGGTTACACGCAACCACAACATCGTCCTGGGGGAAACAGGGGGGAAAGCCTGTGTTGAACAACCTGGAAGTGCTGCAAGGTCTGGTGTGGTTGATCGTCCCATCGTCCCAACCGTCGTGTGCACTGCAAGGTGACCCCAGGGAACGAGGGAACGACGGGACGGGAGGGAACGGAGGGGCCAAGTGTTTTCTCCCTCCTCCACGGTCCCGTCTGTGCACACGGCTGGCTCTGGGGCCCACCCAATCTCGGCCTCGCCTTCAACAAACGCTTCCAAATCGAGCAACAGCACCCTTCAACCAGGGAAGGAGCAAACGAACGCCCACGCCCACGCCCAACCCCAACCCCAACCCCAAACACACACGAATACGCGCCAAGATCAATGCGTGCAGGTGCGGGAGTGCAGAGAACCTGGTTTTTGTTCCAAAACAGAACCAAGCTTCGAGACAGCGCAGTCAGGCTGTGGCGTCGAGCAAACCCGCGGTTTGACCACCAACGCAGGTCGCTGGCGCCATGGGGAGAAGAAACACACTGGCTGGCGTTCTGGACGCTACGGAATTCAAGACTGCAACCAATGAAATCCTCGCGCAAGCTTACCCTTCTCTTGGCAAGGCAAAAGTCAGTGCGCGCATACGAGGTGGGTGCGGGGAGGAAACGCCTTCAGCTGCTCCGGAGACGGGAACACTTCCCGCTGACATCGGCTGCTCCGTAGCGGCCTTCACCTTTCTCCCCTCCGATTCCCGCTTGGACGGATTAACTATTTGTAGTGTAAGCTCGGGGGACCAGTCAGCGACTCTGTCGGTCGATTGAGCCGAAACTCCTGCGTCGATCAACCACGATCAGCCCAGCTTTCACGGCCGTCGAGGGTCGTCGATCGTCGATCAACGGTGGACTGCTCCGTCGAAACTCTGGGGGAGGAGTTCAAAATAATCCGGACCCTTGTGTTCTCGAACCTGGCCAGGTTGTGCTTCGAACACTCATGATGCACACCAGGTCACACAGATCGATAGGGCAGTCCCCCCCTCCTCGCTAAAATTCTCAGGCCCCCCCCCTTGGCGAAGCAGCTAAGCTAACCGCATCACGTTAACGAGGGCCGTGTCCTAAGACGGGCTAAGTTAGTGCATCCCACTTGGTAACAAGGGGAGGCGAGATGAGGGAGCTGCTCCTCGGAACGGGACCCCACGAAGATCGAGAAGGTGACAGATCTTGAAGATCACCGGCAGGCCCCTTACGCCACAGACAAACTAACTCAAAGCCACCTGTCCCCCATCCCGAACACGGACAGGTGATGGCGGCGCGAGGTTAGACGTCGACTTAGTGTACGTGCACACAGAATCTCGCAAGAACGTCCCTGTTCCAGGCTTGATTCCCGAGGAAGATTTCCCGCATCGGCTCCTTAGTGCACTCCCGGCTCACATCCCGCGTCCATAGTTCACGTCGTTTCTCACAAGCTTGGTTTCTCACAAGCTCCCGCAGCTGAGTGCAATGGTCGCATCGCCTGTGCCCCAGCATCGCTGACGGCTCGTTTACTGGAGAAATAGGGGGCAAAAATGGTAATAGCGCCCCAGTTGCTTGGCTGCTAACATGTGCCCCCCCACCCCCCTGCGTCCCGGTACCAGTATCTCCAGATCTCGAGTGTCTCTTGGGAAAAACTAGCTTGCGCCAAGTCACCGAATTTGCCGTGCCATGTCACTCGCTTTTCCCCTTTTCAACAAGAAAATTCGGTTCGCGGGTGGTGGCTAAAAGAAAGAGGAGGGGAAAAAGAAAAAGAAAAACCGCTCGGCTGGGACCATTGGCTTACACGGGTTTTGATCACGGCTGGGACGAAACTTGTTTGAAACGACGTACACTATCGAGACTAGTTTGGAACAGCGTCCTGTAGTGTGTGCACCCCCCCGATCTAGAATGTGGATGCTGGTGTTGATGCAGGTGCTGCTGAGCTGCAAGATGGCGATACTATCTAGCCAACTAACGTTCGTGATCCTCTGGGCAGCGGTCTGTGCAAACGGGAAGGGCCTGGTTTCCCGTCATGAGGATCTTCTTGTCACATCCCAGCTCAAAATCTTTCCGAGGGGGTCCGCTGAGTTTGGGGGGCTCGATCAAGGGACCTCTGGAAGAGGCCTGGGTCCAACTTCTCTGTTGCTGATGCTGGTGCTGACCTGGTCAAATCGCCGAGGTGACTCCTGAGTGCCGCATCAGATACTCCGGACCTTACATAACGCCCATCTTCAGCTCGGTCAATGCTTCTTCACCTGCCTCACTGGGACATCCATCCCGATCGCTGGCGCGCAACCTCTCCATCACCAACACAATCGTTCACTAAATACCATTTACGCTGTTAGGCAACCCAATGGTGAGACTTTTAAGACAAAAGATACTAATACCGTGATCTTGCTGGCACAAAACACCGCCTCCTGCCCCCTCAATAGAACCCCATCAGGAGAATTCGGTGTGTTAAAATTACATGACCTTGACGTCGTGCCGTGACAGCGCGGACACCAAGAATTCGGGCCGCTGGTGCCCGTTATTAGCTCAACCAAGCACACAGCTGCCTCCGTGCGCAATGTGTGCTCTCTCTGGTCTGGTGGCATGACATCTCTGATGGCATGATATTGCGAAAACGACTGTGCTCCGTCACAGACATGGACAGGACAGCACCGTCAGCCCAACACCAACTACTGAATTAGGTTTGTAGAAACCCCAGCCACTGCTGTGGGTTTCCATCCATGTCAGATGTCGGAGAATTTGTTCGCCAGGGTGACACCAGACCGCCAGACAAGGGAATTGTGGACATCTACATGCACCCCACACACCAAGCCTTGTGCGAAGACGTGATCGGAAAGCCAAGTCTGTCACCTTGATTTTAGCGTTGCGTCCTTCCAGCTGGTTGAAAAGATAAGTAGGTATGCTGCTGAGCTCAAAGTCATGATCAACCTTGACGGCCAACCCCGTTGCCTTGATTCCTGGATCTGAAGGGCACGGAGTGATTCCGGTTGGCTGCATCGCTGATCGGCAGGGTGGGACTTGTTGCTGAGTTGTTGGCCTGACAGTCATGCGAAGCTGGGCTGATGCTGAATAATTAAGCATTTTCTGTGATTGTGAGGTAGTATTTCAAGTCACTGATCAGTCTGCTCATTTCCGGTGATTTTCCACCCAAGAGAGACAGAAGGGGCTTGTTGTTGTTGAGTTCTGGACTGACATCTGACAGTAGAGGACCACGTGCAGACACGGTAGGGGATCCGTAGAGCTGTCAAATGTGTGAACAAGGTTAGCATTACTGCCATACTGAAAACAGTACCTGGGCATAACTGCCCGTCTGGAAGGTACCCCATGCTCAGAATGTCAGCCCGTTGACTTGGTATGTTGTGACAAGGGCGGACTGTCTACAACTAGGGCCTCATCTACCCCTTGGGTAACTTAACTGAGCTCAAATCGGAATTTACCAGTAGGGTTTGATTAAGTCGATTCTTACACCTGTTTCCGGGCTTTGTATGGTTTCTTAAGCTAATTACAGTTCTCTCAGCACCACTTGGACGGGATTGATATCACCAAATCAGCACCGAGGTAGACTAACAGGCAGATCTGTATAGGTTGTTGGCTGGATTCTTACAAACTATCTGCTTACAACCCTTGGAACTTTTGAAAGGTCCAGCTCAAAATCAGGATGTTTTGCCCACCGGACATGAAATCCAAACTCTTTCCGTCTTGAGCCCGCACCCCGAAGCTATTGATGAATAATTATTAATTATCATCTTCCCTGGCACTAGCTAAGGTTTACTATGAAATTAACTAGATTACTCAGACCAGTGACGAAACCCTTCAAGAAAGCCGGTAAAGGTGATGGTCTTTGGGACTCCCTGGTCGTGAGCAACAATTCTGTGTAGATAGAAGTCGACAAAGACGGCGCCAGGGTACTGTACCACTTCACGTAGTACGAACCCCAAGTATGGTACAGATCATCGTGTGACGTTGAAACTGAGATGTGCAATGCCGTTTTTGGATTAATTAAGGTAGCCATGCCGTTGCCACGCGGCGACGGTGCCGTGTTGCGTCGGCAGTTGAAATCTGCCCGGGGCACCCTCCCGGCAGTTGGGCCGTTGCCTGAGCCCCCCCCTCCCGTTGCAAATCCAATTACCAACTTCAAACCATGCAGGATCCGTTCATTCCAGGGCGTCTGGGGTGTGGCTGGCAAGATCCGGATCTGCACATGGAGCTTTGGGTAAGGCTGGTCTCGACCCGGTTCTCGGTCTTCCTCTGGGGTGGCTCCCCCGGGATTCCAACGGTCTGGATCATGAATTGAGTTGCACTACATGTACCCATCTACGTTATCCTTGGGCACGGCCAGGGCATCATGACAAGTCATCACTCTTGACACCCCAAGTCGGTGGCCGTGATATGTGCGAGAATACCCCAAGAAGTTGGGATTGCCAGTAGTCACATCTTGAGTCTCAGCAACTTGAGGGTTTGTTTGCCTGTTTCAAACACTCAACTTCTCCTCTCACGGCTTCATGTTCCATCTGGACGACCAACAAATCCATCTGTCCCTTCCTCACTTCAACAGAAAATCTTCCTCGCCATCCTTCAACGAGATCCCGGCTAATATTCCCTTCATGGCCAATGGGAAAGCACACCTCTTTTCCCGAAACCCCTGAAGTTGTTGTTTCCCCTTGAGCTGAGCGGCACGGCTGCAACTTTTGCACCCGAACCCGAGCACCCGGCACCAAATTCTGCACTCGGGCCCGAGCCCCGGCACCAAATGTATATCCGTGTATGCCGCACAAAACTGCCTTCTTCCCTCACAAAGCAAGACTCCCAAACACCCACCCCTAGGGGTTCAATACCAGTAACACCAGTAACACCAGTCACACGCCCAAGAAGCCAATACCGGCCGCGAATGTCATGGTCGAGGCAACTGCGGTAGCATCCCAACACGCATATTGTCGAAACGATCGTTTCCAGCTTCTCCTTCTCCGAGACCAGCACGGCGTTGGCAATGGTTGCCCATCGGGAGAGACGTCGGTGATCTGGACGTAGCGGCTTCGACGAATCGCGATCGGAAGGATGGATCTTGGACGAGACTTGGATGTCGGGGCCGGGGCCTTGGGAGTGAAAAACATCTGGGATGAGTCCCAAACAGACAGTGCGCGTGCATTTGGTGGTATTGATCGTCTCGTCGTCAACTCCATGGTCCGTCTGGACCCAGAGTTCTCCATGTCAAGTTGCAGTGGCCATCGCAGGATCCCGGACCAGAGACGTCGTCTTTGCCTCCCGCTGGGGCCAGGGCATTTATTATCACGGAGGTCTCCCAGGAGCAATTCCTCCGTGGCTGCTCTCTAGATGAGGAGATGCAGGCATTTGATGGCATGCTCCTTTTCTGTCTGTGTCTGTGCTAGTACCGTATCTCCCAGTAGCCCGACTTGTCTCAAGCAAAGATATCTCGAGTCAAAACACCGGGGATAGCTATCGGGAATGCGAAGAAACAGATGGCCCCCCACATCCCGAGAGCCTGTCCCGGTAGGTAGTTCGTCGGCGTCAAGCACGTTTGCGGCGTCTTTGCGGGCTCGGGTTCGCTTTGCTCGCCAGTCAATGCAGTCCTCATCCAACACCAAGCTTCTCCCACGTGCAGCGTGCATATGCGCATGCATAAATAGAGGGCGCTTGCACTGAAATCGACCGAATCTGAGCATGTCGCAATTGCTGCTAGAATTACATCAAGCACCACTCCGTCGGTGGTTGGCCCGGCTTATAAGTGTTGCACCCAGCCCCGCGGAGCATGATGGCGTGCCGGCCCACGTCGATGGCATCAAGCCCACTAGCGACAAGTCACCCCCGGCACTGTCTCCCACAACCCTCCCCCAAACCACCCAGAGAACGGGGACTCTTTCAAAACAGCCGAAGAAACCCCAACCTGCCCAGGGCTTGGACATGTTGTCATTGGTTCCAGATACAATAATGCAGAGACGTTGCGGAGCTGCCAACCATCACGCAAGTCGGGGGACAGGGACAAGATAGAAAAAAAAATGTTCAAGGACATGGGACTGATGGGTCCAGGCCCTGCAACAGGATTCTCGAAGTGTGGACAGAGCACTATATTTACAAAGTTGTTTGCTCTCCTTGTCTCAGTTCCCAGTTCCGCCATTCATTGTGTCGTATCCACTGTTGTCATTTGTTTCTGACCTTGCAACTTCAACAACCCAGCAGGTATCAGTCATAATTACTCCGACTTATTCCTGATAACGGCGACCGCCGTCAAACATCAGGAACAATGGCGGAAGAGAAGTTCACTTCCGAGAAGAACGTTGCCGAGTTGTCCGAGAGTCAGCTCACCCGGAGCGATGACGAGGGCCAGGAGATAACATGGACAGAGGAAGAGGAGAAGGCGCTGGTTCGCCGGTAAATATTATCTCAATTACCACAGTCTAGAACTTCTCTTGACTGTCGATATTGGAAATGTTGAAAGGGGGATTACTAACACCAGACATCAACCAGACTCGACTGCATCGTGATGCCGCTATTGACACTTGCATTCTTTGCCCTGCAACTTGACCGAGGAAACATGTAAGTTCACTTTGAAATCAACCACGGTATTCCTTTGAAAAAGACTTGGGCTGACTGGAGATTCTAGTGGCAATGCCATGACCGACTTCTTCCTCCGGGATGTCGGCATCACACAGTTCCAATTCAATGTCGGCCAGCAGCTGCTGTCTGCTGGTATCGTCATTCTCGAAGTCAGTTCCTTTTTTTGTTTCTGCCCGTCAATCGAAGTACTTGACACTAACCCAGCACCAGATCCCAAGCAACGTCGTCCTCTACAGAGTTGGGCCAACCCTCTGGCTCGGCGGGCAGATCATTGCATGGTGAGACGCACTGATCCCCTAATACCTTCAAAGCTGGGAGTCGCGTAGCTGACACGGATTGAAATACATAGGGGTTTTGTGGCTGCTTTCCAGGCATTTCAAAAAGGTCTTGGCCCCTATCTGGCCACTCGTCTGCTGCTTGGGTATGTTCCCTGAACTTTGAGAAGTGCCACGTCTACACTGGCTTGCTAACCCTCCTCCAGACTCTGCGAGGCCGGTTTTATTCCCGCCGGACTGTTTACCATCACCCGCTGGTATAAGCGTGGGGAGACAACCAAGCGGTTTGCCGTCTACTTCCTCGGTAACATGTTCGCGGCTGCCTGCAGCGGTCTTGTTGCGTATGGAATGTGAGTTGTTCAGCTATGCACTATCACGCGACACCAGACAACCCTTGGACTGGAAATACTAACATCTGAGCCAGCCTACACATGAGAGGCATCCGCGGGCTCGCAGGATGGCAATGGCTGTTCTTGGTAAGCCTCTCCCCGCTCTCCAATCTCTCATGTCTACCAGAGCGCAAATCATTTTCCTAACACCCAAGGTCAAACAGATCGAAGGCCTCTTCACCATCCTGGTCGGCATCCTGTTCATCGCCTTCTTCCCGCTCTCGTCCGCAAAGCCGGTCTCGCTCCTGGGCTTCCGCTACTTCAGCGAGCGCGAGTCACAGATCCTCCAGCAACGAGTGCTCCGTGACGACCCGAGCAAGGCGCAGCCCCGCCAAAACGTCACCTGGGGCGAGGTCAAGGATACTGTCAGTCCTTTTGGTTCCCTCCCCCCTCTCTGTCTTTGTTTGATTAATCAAAAAACAAAAATGCTGACTTGGTTTCCCCCTCCAGCTCACCAACTGGCGGCTGCTTCCTCACTTCTTCATGACCATCCTCGGCATGGCGCCCGCCCATACCATGGGGTCCTACGCCCCGTTGATGATCGTGTCGTTTGGGTTTGACCGCCTCAAGTCCAACGCTATGCTGTCGATCGGAGCCTGGTGCTTGGTTGTCACCAACCTGGTGTGGGGCTTTGTGGCCGACAAGACAAAGCTCCGAGGCCCGATGGTGTTGTTGGGTGTTCTGTGTCTTTGGGGCCTCACAGTACGTTTTGTCTCCTCTCAAACACGTCCCATGACTTTAAGTGTCCCGACCAGATGGGCTAACCTCGACTCCAGATTGGAAACCGCATGCTCATCGACTCGAAAAACGGCAACCTCCGATTCGGCGTCCTGGCAACGGCCACTGCGTTCCAGGCAAACTGGCGTAAGTCCAACTCACCTAGACTGACTCAACCACTCAAGCCACAAAAACCTAACCCCCACGTTACAGACTCGGTAAACGGCGCGTGGCTGGCCCTCAACGCGCGGACGGCGGCCGAGCGGTCCATTACCATGGCCATCTTCGTCATGAGCGCCAACATCGCGGGCATCATCGGCAGCCAGATCTTCCAGGCGCCCGACGCGCCGCTGTACCGCACGGGCTGGACCGTCATCACGGCGCTGCTCTCGGTCGCGCTGCTCATGGCCATCCTGGCCAATCTGCAGTACTGGCTGCTCAACCGCTTCCAGAAGAGGAAGGGCGAGGCGAGGTATCATTATTAAGCGGGGGTTTGCTGGTAGACTACGTAATACCGAGGGGGGCTGTAACTAATTTCCTGCGAGTGATGAAGATAAAATGAATAACTAGAGATGATGTATATACAAAGTTTATCTACATGCTCCAAGACTAGACAGAAGTTGCCCAGCCGCGATTGGCTTCATGATATGTCTGATCCAGTCATCCTTGGACGTTCCCAGTTTCAGAGTTATTTCAACCTCCTTGTCTTGCAAGGAAATAGGAATCACAATTTGATTTTCAAGTCATGGACACTTGCTAGGTGCCTTGCCTAGGTAATTAGACAGTCTTTAGTGTAAACCATCTGTACTGTTGATTTCAAGTTCTACCCTTCTGGTAGATGTGTTGGGGCCCCTGACCCGCTCCGACATTGCCCCTGACATTCCTTTGGCCGTTACCAGATCCCAGAACTGCATCACGCTGGGTGTAGGTAATTACTTGAGAATGGCATGGCAGCGAACCAAAATCACAAGAGAGGGCTTATACCGTCCAGCTCATAACGATTCCACCAGTAGAAGGTCAGCTTAACGGAGAAGAAAGATTGAGACCCTCTTTGTCTACCTCTAGTTAGTAAGCCCTATCCAATACCTACACCCTCTGAGCATCTCAAGACCTAAACCGCTTACTAGCCTCAGTAAACGTCATCCCCTTCTGGATCTCAACAGCCATCTGTGAGTCAGCCTCGACCTGCTTCGCCATAAGCGGCAGAGCCTGTTCCGCCAACCCCTTTGGCAGCACAACCACCCCGTTCACATCTCCAATCAAATAGTCCCCGGGATTGATCGTGATGTCCTGGTCATCATTACGGACCCTAACCGGCTCATTGACAGCGACGACCTTGAACAGCGGGCCGGGAGGGGTGGTGCCGACGTCGCGGGCAAAAACCTGTTCTCCTGTTTCAGTCTGGCTTTCTTTGATTCCCCCACCGATATGGTGGAGAGTGGGGAAACAGAAACACAAAACGCACCGGGTATCCCAGATCCCTCTGCTCCTGGACGTCCCGGAAGCGACCGTCAATCACGGAGCCCACGGCGCCGCTGGCCTTGGCTCGAGTGCTCATCAGCCCGCCGTAGAGCGCGTTGGACGTGCCGGGGCTGCAAGTGACATAGACGACGGCACCGGCCGGGACAGAGTCAATCTAATAGTCGAGCGAGATTCAATAATCAACACAAACGATTCAGTCCACGACAGTGACACGCCTGAGAGTCCTGAGAAAAACCCGCAACTTGAACAAACCGGAAGTCAGACAGACGTACGTAGTGGCTCGGCCACTTGGGCCGCTCATCATCCTTAGGCGCGTACTGGACCGTGTAGGCCGGGCCGACTATCTTGGTCTCGCCGTCCTGGCGCTGGGGCGACCAGAGCGTGATCCCTGGGATGAAGCCGCCGTTGGGGACTTTGAGCTTGACGAGGGCGTCTGAGACGTCGCATCTACGCGGCATTTGTGAACATTCTTTTCTTCTTTCAAGCAAGTTTCTCTAGTTCTGGTGGGTGTTGGCTCTTCTCCATACGTTGTGTACTCTTGCAGCGCTTTCACGATGGGATCCTCCGAGTCCGTGTTTGGAGCCATGGTCGAGTGTTTGGTTGTCTCGGGAATAGCCGAGGTCCGGGAGTGCGGTGGATTCAAGATGCAATTATGGGTGCGCCAATGCTGAAGAAGTAGACAGAGCTAGGTAGGATATAACTAGGGGTGAATGTCTCGGAAGTGAAGATACACCAAGACAGTTTCCAGGTTGATGGTTGTCAAAGGGACGGAATGATGCAACACTTCGAATCGGGCATCAAACAAAAGGGTGGGGCCGTCCATCCGGTCCGGTCCGGTCCGGCTCGGCCTCTTCACATGCTCCAGTCGGACCCGGGATTCCGCCGCCTACTTTCCATCCCACGCCGAGTCACCGACGCTCATCAAGAAGGCTTTGGTAGATGTGTGGTTCGCAGTGCGCCGCGAATAGTTACGGCCTTTTTAGACAATCGCACACATTGAGACGAGATGACGGCTGACAAGGAGCAGAGTTCGGTACCACTCTGAAATGGTCCATGTACAAATAATCGAGCTTCATTTCGGGAATGGAGTATACCGTCTCAAATATATAGAGAACCCACCTGCAAACTGGAGGCGGACGTGGGAAATTTGGCAATGACCTGGCCTCGTCAACGGCATCACCACCGACCAGCTGGTCAGCAAACTTCGGCCGGTTCAGACACAACCAGCGATTGGGCAGCAGCCGACCCGAGCTGCAAGGGGATGGCCGATGCGACACCCCAGCATGGCCCCGAGGTCTCGCATCGCAGCCCTGCTCACGGATTGGTCCGCTGGCTGGTGAGTGCTGGCCGCGAAGGATGGGCCGCATCCAGGCTCGGCAGCTGACGCGATGCGAACGATGCGAAGGGCAGTTTTGGAGGGTGGGCGAGGTGGCATCCGAATCTTGTTTGTGTTGCGGGATCTGAGACCCGACCTGGTTGCTGACAGGTACGAATTGGACCAGACAACACTCTCAGGGGCTCAGGGGAGAATGGGAAGGTGGAAGGGTTGCCTCCTGACAGCGCAGCAAGGAGGAGCGCCGGCAGAGTGGCGGTACGGTGGGCGATGCGGCTGCTGCTGACGTCCCAGCCACACGGAACTAAACGTCAGACAATTTAGGCGCCCTGATCGGCAGACGCTCTTCGTAATGAAGGACGCAAGGCAGACAGCAGACTTAGGCGACCGGATCCTGGGGCCGCACCTGTAACAGGGTGGGTTTGTTGTGTTGTGCTCTTGCGCCCATAGGGAAGCAGTCGCCGAAGTGAAGTTGCAGGACTGCACACTGAACCCTGGAATTCCACTCCAATGTGGAATTTTGAGCTTGGGGATTTCTTCGCTGGCTGGAAGAGCTTGGAGGGAAGGGAAAGAATGACCAGGGTGCGGCAGGTGGGGTCCTGTGCTGACTAGCGCCGGAGTGTGCAACCGTTTCGTTCTTGGCTGGAGCATCCGCGGAATTTCTCCATTGTTCAACCGATCAGGGCATCTCGAGTCAAGGTCCGGTTGACCCTCTCATCGGAATCAATTCTTCCCGGGATTTTTTGGACGACAAAGGTTAGATGGCTAACATCGACGTGTTCTCGAAATCCCAGCAGAATAACTTATCGGCCAGGGTCCGGATTGCGTCTGCAGGGCGTTCGTTCGTTTAAGCGCCTGGAACTTGGAAGGCTGGAACTGGCTGATTGATGCAGTGAAGTGGCCCAGCAGCCCAGCTTTTCTGCTTGCAGGGGTGAAATCAAGACCGAAACCAGACCCGTGGAGCTTCTGTGGGTTCTGCCTTTCTTCGCTGATTGAGATTCCCGCGATGGCCGGACGCTGGCCAGGACCCTGGTCTCTCGTCCCGAGCATGGCCCAGCAACCCCAGCAACCCAGCCCAGCCTTACCGGATGAAGCGGCCAGACTTGGCAGCTGTGCACCTCAAACCTCGCAGGCAAAAAGACGGTGCAGGTGCCGTCAGGGCTGACCTCTCCCTCTTTGATTCCCAATCAATCCCATTGTTTGTGTGCTCCCGTCCTCGCTGTCGATTCGATTCCACGCAGTCAACGTCCAAATCATCGTCACCACCGATCCGCTGCCGTGTTTGCCCCGACGCTTGCGTGACCCTGATTTACACAGAGCAGCGAACAGCGAACAGCGAACAGTGAACTGCTGACGACAACCCCTCCTTGGGGTCGCCCCAAAACCGCACCAGGATCTCGTGCAAGGTACCTTACGGAGTACAGATCCGTACATCTTACGTACCACGCCCAGAGTTCAACCAACCGGCCGACAAACACCACCTCCCCCCCTCGTGGGGAAGCGCACAATGCCGACGAGGCCCTGCGCTTCGCAGCAGAGCAGATAACCTTCGACTCGATCAATCTAAGAAGCGTCGAACTTACCCGTTTCTGTCGCTCCCGCCACAATGGCCCCGCCATTATTTCGAATACCCGTTCCCATCCTGGAGCCGCTGCGGCCAGCCGACGACGTGCCCAATCTGTCCGTCTCGACGCTGCAATCCCGCAATCAGGATGGGCAAGGGGATGGGAACGGGAAAGGGAACCCGACCCAAATTAAGGTGCGTGCAACAGCCTAGCCTCGACTTTTTTTTCTTACCGGGCTGCCTGCTGACCCCCCCGGTGTATCTACAGATCGTAGTGTTCGTGCTAGCCGGCGTCGCTGGCATCATCATCCTCGGGTTTCTTTTCCGCCACTTCTACCGTAGATATCGCCGCCAACATACATACCAACAAGCAGGCCACGAAGACGACAGCCCCACCACCCGCCAGATTCACCGGCGAACCCAAGACAACCTCGAAGACGCACTCACCGAAGCCCAGGCGCGGAACGGCGGAACCAATGCCGCGCGATCAGCCACGACGACGACGACGACGTCAGGCGCCGCCGGCGAGCCCGGCGTCGACCGAAACACCTCGATCCGGAGCGTCATGACGCTCCCCGTGTACCGCCCCAAAGCGACCGAGAACGAGCTCGTCCTCGGCCGCGAGGGCGAGCGCGACGGAATCGACATTGTGGTGGAGATGCGCACGGCCGAGGATGAAGAGGCGATGCGCGACGAGGAGATGGAAGCTCTGTACCAGATCCGGGCGGCGCGGCGGCGGCAGGTGGCGGAGCGGGAGGAGCGGCGGCGGGCGCGGCGCGAGGCCCGCGAGGCGCACGACATGGTGGCGCTGCGGCAGCTGCGCGAGCGCGCCCAGGGCAGCGCGTCGCGCAACGTCGACGAGATCGAGGGCCTGCGGTCCGAGCACGACCGCATCCGCGAGACGCGCCAGCGCGCCGTCAGCAGCGTCTCGTACGCCGACGTCGGCATCGCCCGCGCCGACGGCACCCGCGTGCGCGCCAACAGCACCGAGAGCACCGAGCGCGTCGGCCTGCTGTCCGACACGGCCAGCATCGCCGCCGAGAGCCTGTTCCGCCGCCGCGACCGGAGCGCCAGCGCCACCCTGAGCATCGACACCGCCCGCACGATGCAGGACCGGCCCGAGTCGCCGGGTCTGATCGCCACGGGAGGGAGCGGCGCGTATAGCCTGGCCAGCGCGGGCCGGGCGAGGTCGAGGTCCAGAGCGGATTCCGCAGCAACCACGCTTGGGTTCCCAACCCCCAGCCCCGGCACCACGCCCCGGGCCGGGTCGCCGCCAGAGATCATCGAGCCCGAGGATGCCGACCTGGGCGACGCGGGGATGCCGCCACCGGGCTACGACGAAGTCAGCCTGGATGAGGTAACGCCGATGCACTCGCGCCGAAACTCGGACGCCTCGGGGCGGGTCAGCCCGTATCCGGATCCGCCGCCGGAGTATCCGGGCTCGGGGCCGAGCCCGGCGGAGACGAGGAACAACCGGTTGTCGGCGCACATGGGGGATCTGGCGGCCCATGCGCAGGGGGAAACCGGGACGGGAACGGGGACGGGTCCGAGAGCGAGGTCTGGCGTTCCGAGGCTGCCTAGTCTGCGGCTGGATCAGGTCCCGCAGATCGTGATTGAACCGTCGAGTGCGAGGCCTTGAGAGTGGTAGGTCTCTTGAAGGGGGGAGGAGGAGGGAAGCGTCGGTGTTTATGACATGCTGTTAATGCAGCCACGACCAGGGGCACGGCTTTTTTTTTTTATTACGACGATGTCTAGGAGGCGGGGAGGCGGCTGGATGATGGATGGGCGGTTGGATACCCTGGGACTGGCGTGTCTTCCACGGCATGTGTGTGTGCATATATATATATATATTCGCGGATATCTTTCCTGGCTTTTCTTGTCGATTTTGGGAGCGTTGGGTCTGGCTGGAATCATGCTTGGACGTTGGGGAGTTAATACTGGCAGGGGGGGTCATGTGCATGCTGGGACTCCATCTTGGATTGCTACTTTTCGGTTCGAAAAACGCATATTTTGTCGTACTGCTGCGCTCTTGCTGGGATTGACTGCCTACCTGTGTATATACATGTTGTATCTCTGCTTCGAGCCATCCCGTTTTGATCCTTTGTTTTACACCGCACCACTGATCCTGTGCTGAGACGTTTCTGTTCAGTTATCTCCGCAACCGCTTGACCATGGATCGCCAAGAGACGCCCCCAATAGCACGGTTGTCATCATCCAGAGCCCCTGAAGTGAAACACAGTCGCTCACAACCACGTGTTTGCCCACATGGCATGTGACGCCACAGTTTAAACGACAGACGAAAAGAAAAATAAAACAAAAAAATACGGAAAACATCAAATTGGTTCAAGACTGGTAGCTGCCGTTCCAAGACGGTCCTGCCGGGATCAATGACCGGCTCGGCGACCCACAAGTCCGCCGCCGCCCCGCGGGCCGGGCAGGTTCGCCGCCGGAGACGGGCCGGTCCGACGGGGAAACCGGGGGTGGGAAGTCAACTTATACGTATTCCGTAGTGTACAAATAGCACGGAGTACTGTGGTTTGTCTGCCTACACCACAGCTCGAAACACAGTCGCGTCTCATGGCTCTACACGCAATCGGCGCTTGCCCCGATCTTCGGGATGCATCAAGCCGAACATGTTTAGTAATGGTATCCATATCACTAAACACAAAGCCAACCATCTCGGCTCCCGCACACGGGGTGGGGCACAGATGCTCGGAGTGTTCTAATCACTGGAACCCTGTTCATCAAGCTTCCTCGGCAAATGGGGATTCTCAGTCCCCCTTTTGGTGGCAAACCTCGAATATTATTACAGCGCGGCCAAGTTTGAGTTATTGGGGGCAGCGTTGGATCTGACCGTAGATGACAAACACACATGGTTCTGTAATAGAGAACTGTACTGACTCACACCCCCTTTGAGTGTGTCTTGTCAGTACACTGTAAGCCTTCCAGCGAAATCATCAAGCCGAAGACCGAGCCGCTCCAAAGCGCCAATCAGGGCACCGCGTGCTAACCCTGTTGAGGATGCGGTTACGCCTTAGCTTGAACCAATGCGGGGGGGAAGAGGGAAGCTTGCCATCTTGGGGCGGATAGCCTACCTACACCCTGGTTATATCCGAACAACTGGGTTCAGAGAACAACCGCGCCCTTCGTGTTTTGCGGTGCTTTGGTAAGTTGGTAGAATAAAAAGAGGTCCGCCTCCCCCAGTAGAAAGTGCAAAGTGGAATCGGGAACACACAACCATCCAGTCCCAGTACATACGTGTGTGTGTGCGTGAATCATCGTGAGACGGGGGGAACCTCCACGCCCATCCGTTGGTGACAGTTGACTTCCCAAACCGCACGCAGTAAACTTACCCGACAACTTCTTCTCTCGTCGGAAGCCATATTAATAGCCCGTTATCGATACCGGGAAACCCCCAAGAGAGCCAAGTCGGACCGGCCCGATATCAGATCCCGAAGCCAAGTCGGGCCTCCCGAACCCGCAGCCATGGACAAGGACATAGAGAAAAGCGCCTACACGTCCGAGTCGGATCGGAACGAAGAAGCCCCCTCGATCCAGATCCAGGACGACCTGACCGACGACAAGATCCGCGATGCCACCGGCACCGGCACAAACCCAACCGCCGCCACGCCGGCCGCCGTCACGCTCACAAAGCCTGAACCATCTACACCACCGCCGGACGCGGTACCCGACGGCGGACTGACAGCCTGGCTGCAAGTCGTGGGGTCGGCCGCGGTGCTGGTCAACACGTGGGGCGTCATCAACATGTTCGGCGTGTTCCAGTCCTACTACGAGACGGACCTGCTCAAGGAGCACTCGGCGTCCGAGATCTCGTGGATCGGGTCCACGCAAGCGGCGCTTCTGTTCCTGGTCGGCGTGTTCGCGGGCCCCTTCTACGACGCGGGCTACTTCCGGCACCTGCTGATGGTGGGCCTGTTCCTGATCGTGTTCGGCCAGTTCATGACGTCGCTGTGTACCTCCTACTGGCAGGTCATGCTGGCGCAGGGAATCACGATGGGCGCGGGCATGGGCATGACCTTTCTGCCGTCGGCGGCCATCCTGGGGCAGTACTTCTCGCGGCACCGGGCGCTGGCGCTGGGACTGTCCAGCGTTGGGTCGCCCGTCGCGGGTAGCGTCTTCCCCATTCTGTTCACCCGGGTCGAGCCGCAAATCGGGTTCGGCTGGGCCACGCGCGCCATCGCCTTCATCCTGCTGGCCATGTCGGTGCCGCCCATCGTCTTCATGCGCACGCGCGTGCCGCCGACGGGCAAGGCGCGCGCCATCATCGACCGCAGCGCGCTGCGCGACGTGCCGTACCTGCTCTTCGTGGCCGGCGGCCTGTTCGCCTTCCTGACGCTGTACGTGGCCTTCTTCTACATCACGCTGTACGCGCGCTCGCACCACACGGCCAGCGAGAGCTTCGCGCCGTACCTGGTCACGCTGCTCAACGCCGGGTCCATCGTCGGCCGCATCGTCCCCAACGCGCTGGCCGACCGGTGGGGGTCGCTGAACCTGGCCACTGCGTGCACTTTTGCCAGTGCCATCCTGGCCTTCGGCTGGCTGGGCGTGCACAACCTCGGAGGGTCTGTGGTGTTTGTCCTGCTCTACGGCGCGTTTTCCGGCGCCGTCGTCAGCCTGACGCCCAGCGTCATCGTCGGGCTCTCGCCTGATATGGGCCGCGTCGGGACCAGGCTGGGCATGACCTTTGTCGTCTCGGGCGTCGCCATCCTCGTGGGGACCCCGATCGCCGGAGCGATCTTGGGCAACGAGGAGGATCCCCAGTGGGTGGGTACCATCCTGTACTCTGCGTTTGGACTGATCGCGGCGACCGTGCTCTATGTAGCAGCGAGGTTCTCGTTGTACAAGCGCAACGGCAAGTTGAAGGCTTGAGTTGTGCGGGGTGGCTGTTGCTATCTGTGGTTCTTGTCATGGGCTCGGAGTTAAAGGTTTCTTGGTTTTTGACGTTTTTGGCGGGATTTGGATAAAGGCGCAGAGTGTATAGAGCTGGACAGAATAAAACAATGACTGCATCCATCTGGAAGGAAGTGTTTGGGTTTCGAAAACGAAGCCAACACATACCCGTGCCATGGCTCCTCCCTTTTCCGACTCTGCTGTGTATGGCTCCGTTGGGACCCTGATTTCCCCCCCTGTGTCTCCATCACGGTGCGGATCCTGTCGAGGCCTGCGTGCACTAAATATTCGAGTGATGTTGGGTAATCCCACGCCAAGTTCTAGCCAGCGTTGTTGCTGACTGATGCCCCTTTGGGGATGTCTAATGCTTCGTCGGTGTTGCTCTATAGCCCGTCAAAGGGGATCCGTTCTGGTGGGACGCAGTCTTGAGTGGGGTTGTGCCGTGTCCCTCAAACATTGTCTGCACATGCCACACAGCGATCAAGCGTCAATTGTGCAATGGTCACCTTCAATGCAACCACGAGGTCCTGGCGGGAAATCGGGGGTTGTTGGCGACGCAGGTGTGATGCAAGTGAATCTGCACAACAGACTGGCCGGACGCCGCCGTCGAGCTGGACAAAGCTTTGCGTTGGCTGAGGTTGGGTCTGGAGCATCAAGGGCGGCTCCGCTGTCTCCCGGTCGTGGGTCGGGCTGTAGGGACTGCCGAACGAATCAGACAGATTTGTCAGTGTGACTAATGGCTGCGGAAAAAAAGGAGACCTCAAGCAGTGGTGGTGACTTGTCAGCGACATCGACATGGTGTGTTTCTGCAGCTCTTGTTGCTGTCGCTTGCTGTAAGCCCTTACTCAGCGACATTTGATAAACGTGGAGACAGTCGGCAGTGGGGTACGAGTGCGGGGAGATGGTGCAAGCAGGAGGTGATGAGGTCCCAGGAACTCGGCGGGACCTTGAGAGAAACATCCCTACCACCTCGGAAGCGTCCGAACCGTGGCGGGCGAAGTGGCGGTTCGGGCGTTCAAGGAACCTGAGAAGTTATGAGTGTTGTACTCTACACGTGTACTTCGTACCTGCTGTGGTATGGAGAGTGCACCTGGCGAATCGCCAATCGTCTTGTGTTGCAGCATGGAACCCCTGCTTCTGTTTCTGGCTGCCCCTCCCTTGTCCCCTGTACGAGTCTCCGAGATCGAGACAATGGCCGTGCTTTGATGCGGATTATCCCACCATGACGAATGCAAACGGGTGCAACCAAAGCAATCCTGCGAGGCCTGGCCAGGGATCTGCGCGTTGGGGAGCTGGGCGCTGCGGGCAGCTGCAGTCCAGGACCCTCGTGTCCGAGTATAAAGCCGGAAGGTCCTCTGCGTCTCGGGGTCGTGATTGTCCGTATTCCCATTCCCATCATCCACCACATTTACCCAAGTCCCGTCCAGCTCTCTACCCCAAAGCCTCCAAGTTTCTCACTTGACATCGCACGCAATGGCTCCCAAGATCGCCATCGTTTACGTAGGTCTCCTCCCGTCGACGAAACCCCGCGCCAGTGTTATGGGGAGCTCCAGGCTGACATGAGTTGACAGTACTCGATGTACGGCCATATTCGGCAGCTTGCCGAGGCCGAGAAGGCCGGCATCGAGAAGGCTGGCGGCACCGCCGACCTTTTCCAGGTCGCCGAGACGCTCTCTGACGATGTGCTGGCCAAGATGCACGCCCCGCCCAAGCCGACAGACGTGCCCGTCCTCACCGACCCCAGCGTGCTGGAGCAGTACGACGCGTTCCTGCTCGGCATCCCGACCCGCTTCGGCAACTTCCCCGCGCAGTGGAAGACCTTTTGGGACAAGACGGGCAAGCAGTGGGCGTCGGGCGGCTTCCACGGCAAGTATGCCGGCCTCTTCGTGTCGACGGCCAGCCCGGGCGGTGGCCAGGAGTCGACGGCCATCGCCGTCATGAGCACGCTCACTCACCACGGCATCATCTACGTCCCTCTCGGCTACGCCAAGGCGTTTGGTCTCCTGACGGACCTCACTGAGGCCCGCGGCGGCAGCCCCTGGGGTGCGGGCACGTTCGCCGCGGGCGACGGCAGCCGCCAGCCGAGCCAGAAGGAGCTGGAGCTGGCGACGATCCAGGGTGAATGGTTCTACACCACGGTCGCCAAGGCTTTTGGTGCGTGAATGGCGGGCGGGCCACGAGGCGAGAATTGACCATGTCGCTAATGGGCGGTCTGAAGGGCGGCCGGGAAGCCTAGAGGTGGTGACTGGCGCCGCGGCGGCGGCCAGGGAGGAGAGTGAGGCGGTACCCGTATCCAGGGAGCAGCAGGCTGGGGAGCAGGAACAGGTGGAGGAGCAACAGACGACTGGAGGACAGCAGGCAAGGGAGCAGCAGCCCAAGCCAGCCCCAGCCCCAGCCCCAGCCCCAGCCCCAGCACCAGCCAAGGGCAAGGACGTCAAGGAGGGACCATGCGGGTTGCCCGGGAAATGCACTATACTATGAAGAAATGAACAAAACCATTAGAGTGTCCAGCTCAGCTTTCCTTTCGTGTCCGGGTTCGGTTGTGTTGTTGTGAAGGCTGCCTGTAGGTATTTTTGTTCTGACTGTCAGTCAGTGGGGAAGAAAGAAACGGAAGTCGAGAAACAAGAGCCTGAGTGCCGCCAAAACCCGTAGAGGGCCTTTTCTGCTTGCCGAGACCCACCACTTGCACCCACCAACAACGATTCCTTTCACCCACTTCGCCCACTTCGCTCTTGCCTCATTAGCACTCAGCAATGAACTTCGTTTCTCATAAACTTCCGGGTTTGAGATCTATTCAGCACCTGGACAGCGGAAATGGGTCAGCCGTAAATGAATTAGTTAACTTTCAATACGAATATTTACGATACGATATCTGGGGTGTTTGCTGGCTGTGGTCGTATTTGAACTTACGTTTGAGACGGGAAGAGACTGGGAGGGGCCCGGAGAGGCCGTCAGGTGACCCTTGAAATGGTGCAGAGACCTGGAAGTGGAAGAGACAGCGACGAGATGCCATACGGTAAGCTAATTGTCCATATTATTAAAGATGTATCCCAGAAACGTGTTGGAACAGCTTCAATTCTTCCTTCCGACTTGCATTCTCGAGCTTCAACACAGCTGGAGGGTAAACCCGGCGGAAGTTGGAACGCCGAGGGAATGACTCAAACTTCCAGGGTTAGGGTTACTGCTTTGTCACCTATTTCGAGCTTTTCACCTGCCAAGTGTTTGTGCAGGCTCAGTTTCACATCCTTTCAACAACCAACCAACATCTCATCCACTCGCCAACACACACCACCAGCACTCAAAATCTGCCACATTACCAGTGCCTCAATCCCTTCTCAGTAACAAGAATTGATTATGCTTCTCCGCCACGCCTCCCCTCACGACCGAGACCCCGACATTTTCCACACCATGACCTCGCACAATCCCGACCTCCTTCACCATCAAGACATTCCCACTGAGGACCACCACCACCACCAGCAGCAGCAGCAGCAGCACCAGTACTACCACGAAAATGGCATCACCACCAACACCAACAACAACAACCTAGACGACATCTGGGGCGACGACACCACCACCACCTCAACCCCCTACCACCCCTACCACCACTACCACCAGCAACCCCAGCACCCGCACCACCCGCACCAACAGCACCAGCAGCACTACTACGCCCCACCCCAAGAAGTAAGCGACATCCCGCGCCTCTCAGCGGCTCACTCAACCGCCGGCTACCGCGACGGCATCGCGCTGGCCAAGGCGCGCACCGCCCAGCAAGGCTTCGACGAGGGCTACCCGCTGGGCGCGACCATCGGCGCGCGCGCCGGCCAGCTGCTGGGCGTGCTGGAGGGTTTGGCGGCTGCCGTGGGGCTGCACGCGCTCGCTCTGGCGTCGGCGTCTTCCTCGTCGTCGTCTTCGTTTTCGGGGTGTGGCTCGCGCGCTGGGGAGGAGGAGGCGCGGCGGATTGGGGGGTTGTTGGCTGAGGCGAGGCGGGAGTTGAGCGTGCGCGGGGTGTTTGATGGGGAGTATTGGGCTGGGGATGGGAACTGGCGGTATGAGGTTGCGGGTGGGGAGGAGGGGCACCGGGAGAGCGGGATGGAGGGGATGGTGGTGTTTGCTGATGTGGCTGAGGCGCATCCGTTGCTGAGGAAGTGGAGCGGGATTGTGAGGGCCGAGGCGGAGAGGTGGGGGGTGGACTGGGAGGTGTTGAAGGACGAGGTTGGGGGGGATGGGGGGAGGGAGGAGGATGAGCAGGAGGACGCGCGGGAGCGGGAGCGGGAGGCTAGGATGAGGCGGGACAGGGACAGCCGCCCGGCTGTGAGGGGGAGGGAGGCTCTCGCGTGGTGAGGAGGGGCTTGAGGGTTGAGAGAATCATGTTGGACGGGTCGTCGACGCTGGACGCCGCGAGAAGTTCAACATCATTGGGAGGGAACGCGATCTAGGCGAAGGGGAAATCTCACATACGAAGGGGTAGCCAGCGAGAATGGCGCTTGCTGAGGGTTGAGCATCGCGGAATGCATTTCTACGGAGTTATGGTTGGGAATTACGGTAAAATCAAAAAGACTACCTAGATAGAGAAACTGCAAAGTTTTCCTTGTGCCTCACGGTCCTCAAAAACTCTTAAACGACTTGTGGAACGGCTCAAAAATGCATGGCGAAATCCCTAAGATTGGGAGCCAAGCCAGAGAGTCCCTATTAACTACCTACCCTATCCAAGATCCACGCGATGGCTTAAACTTCCAAGCTACCTCGGTAATCATCTCAGCCGAACCTCTTCTCCATCTTCTTGAGCATTCCCGTCACGCCCCTCTCCAGCCTCCCCGCTCCCTCTTCAAACTTGCCCCTGGTCTCTTGCTTCGGTTTGTACTGGCTCTCAGGGATGTAAAACTGCTGATGCACCGCAAACTCACTTGCTCCCCCAGGTGGAGGGGGCACACCCACTCCGGTACCAGGCGGGGTCGGCGTGTGCGTGTATTGCGCATGTCCCGGAAACGTGCCGGCGCCATAAGGGCTCGCCAATCCCGGGCTCGCGAGCGGACTCGTCATGCCATGCACCGGCATGGTCGTGGCCCGGGTGATGCCCGGATGGACTGGTGGCTGCTGAGACAGACCTGCCGCTTGCCCTCCGAGGGAGCCAAAACCCTGGGGCGCAAAGCCGGGCGACGTGACGCTATGTTGCGGTGGTCCGGCAAAAACGGGGGCGCCGGGCGGGTGTTGAAGGTTGGGCGGCGGCACGCCGGGACTGAGGGGGCCAAGACCGCTCGGAACAAGACCTGGCGAGAACGGTGTTGCGGCATCGTACGCAAGGGTTTGATGGAGTGGGTTCGCGACGCCGTCCTCAGGCGGTGGCGTCTTCTCGCGGTGGAGGAACTGCTCGGGGGCGGCCGGCGCGGCGGGGTTATAGGCGATGGGAGAAAACTGCTGAGGCGGGGGAGGAGGAGTTCCGTCGGTGCCGCCGGCGACAGCGGACACAGGGGGGCCGGGGAAGGTGGGTGCTCCCGCAGCACCAGAGTGAAAACCTGCCGGAGTTGCCTGCAGCGACTGCGAGTCGGAGATGGCGGCCTGCTCGAGCTTCTGGACGACAGAGCTCACCTCGGCAGAATGGCGAGGCGGTGGCCCCGGTTCGTCCAGGACCTCACATTGCGCAGGAGGAAGCACCCGCCTGATGCCGTTCACGAATTGCGCAGCATCCTGGGGAGTCCAGAAGTAGATGTCGAGCGAGTGGAGCTTGTAGTGGTATTTGTTCTGGTTGTGAGGGTCGTAGGTGGGCAGGTGCCAGTCATCGTTCCCCTCGACCTCGCCGACGGTGATTGTCACCAAGCAAATGTGCTTGTACGAGTAGCGGACGTGAACTCTGTCGAGGTCTGGAGCATCACGACACGCATCAGCTTATGCCTCCTTCCCACGGCCGAGATGGATGGCTCGGAACTGTTCAACGCTTACAGCCGTCAAACGCATCTTGATCGTCTGTCCCTGGGTGGTTCGCAACTTCGATGCGGGCGCGGCCCTGGTTTGCATCTTCAAAGAGATAGACGTAGGAGCCCTTGTCGAACCGGTGGTGAGGCGGGTTGTTGGTCGGCGGGCCGTAGAAATAATGGACGTCTCCGTAGCTTCAGACAGCATCAGCATGTCAGACCGATTCGAGGCGTGCCATTTCAGGCGCCACTCACAGCGTAGCGACATGCTCCTCGCCTGGCCTGGCCGCCATCTCTGCGCTGGAGCTCGGAGGGGGAACTTCTGAACCGGTGGGCAACGGAAGGTCTGGTGCAAGATGTTGAGGGGTATGGACCCAGCAAAGCGACAAAAGTACACTCTCGGCTTGTTGTATGAGAATCAAGCAACAACAGGAATCTTGACACAATCAGAATAAAAAAGAATAGGAATCAGAAATGGCGACGACAGAACACAGTTATGTTGCATTGCGACCACAGCTCCCCTCCCCCATCGTGCTGGGAGCCCCTGCAAGAGCCATCCGTCACTTGGCTTGAGGCGTGCCCCGCGCAGTCCATGGCACATCCGTCATCGAATCAGCTTCCATAAACCTCGAAGATCCCGCCCCGAGTCGGCCATTGAGCCGACACAGCGGGACGACGCTGGTGTGGTCGTGACATGGAGCGATGTGCTCGGCGCTTAAAGGTGGGATGAGAGTGGGCCAATCGAAGTCGAGAGCCCAGACAGTGAGCAAGCGAGCCTGGCGGGGTATTCGAGAAAGACACGAGCACGGACCATCTCTCTCTCTCATCGCCGGACCCCTGCAAATGTTCCTGGCCAAAAATTTGGCCGCTGGGCGGAAGGTGCCGAATTGAGTGCAAAGCCGTGTCTGGTCCACCCGAAATTTACCACGATCCGACATCTCGACGCCGACGACGACGACATCGACGACACCGCGTAACAGTCCTGAGGCCGGTTGTTCCACTCCCTCCTTCCGCTCGGTAAGTCGCGTCTTGCCATTCCAATCCACACCACCACCCAAAGCACCAATTCTAACGAAACCCACCGCCAGCGACGAACCAACAAACCACGACCGTCGTTGCACATCCATCCCCCCGAACGAAGGGGACAGACAGACACCAAACAACACCCACCCTTCCCACCAGGCCGACCGCCTCCACCAACTCCCTTCCCCCGAAAAACCAACCAAAAACCAACCACCAAAATGGGCGTCCACAGCGTAAACAACGCCTGCATCCACCTCCAAAACGCCGCCCGCGCCCGCCTCGGCCTGACCTCAATCCCCAGCACAAAATACAACCTCCGCCTGGCCCTGGCCCTTCACCGCGCGGGCCTCATCTCCTCCGTCACGCGCGGCGGCCCCCGCCCGCCCCCGCCCGAGGCCCTGCTCTCCGCCGAGACCGAGGCCGTGACAAGCGACAACGTGGCGACGCGCCGCCTGTGGCTGGGGCTCAAGTACTGGAACAACGAGCCCGTGATGCGCAACCTGGCGCTCGTGTCCAAGCCGAGCCGGCTCGTGACGGCCCGGCTTGAGGATCTGGCCAAGGTCGCCCGGGGCTTTCCCGTGGGCCAGCTCAAGGGGTTGAGTCTCGGTGAGACGCTGTTTTTGAGCACGGATCGTGGTGTGCTGGAGGTGCGGGAGGCGCTGGAGAGGAAGGTTGGCGGGCTTGTGCTGTGCCGGGTTTCGTGAGGGGTGGGGTTTTGAATGTGTGGTGTGTCTGTGTGTGTTGAGAGGATTTTGATTTTGGGGAATCGGGATGGGAAGGAGGACGGAGGACACGCGCGAAGGGGTTGGTAGTCAGGGGTCATTGTTTGTACGATACAGGCAGGCAAGAGGTTGTCAGTTTGTTGCATGGCAGAGGTGGTGTACGCAGGAAGACGGAGCATACCCACAATTTCGAGGCAGGCTATTCACTTGGACGTATCGTCTCTGAAGGCCGGGCGAAGGAGGGCGTCTGTAAACCATAACCAAATGTATCATATTTTTCCCAGATTTCAACGGCTGACGCTCTAACACAAACAATCATAAAGACAAGAAACAAAACAATAAAACAGATACGTTTCCCAAACTCACAAACGCCTCCCTGGTGGCCTGCTTATTCTACCTTACATGCTCCGTCACCAACTCCCCGCGTACAAAGACCATCCTTTTCCCACCAGGTATCATGAAACCTCAATCTCGTCCAACCAACCTGATACGCCTCCCTACTGAAGCGCACACACGAAATTACAAAGAATAATCACTAATAAAGCCTGCCACTGGCGGCTCACTTCTCAAGAACTGGTATGCATAACTTACGCAACGATCGCCTCCACCCCGTTCTCCTTCTCCTCCGTCGCTGCCACCTCGGAGTCGGCACTTGCCTCATCCACAGCGGCCTCCTTACCCTCAGCCACAGCCGTCTCCGTCTTGTCGTCATGATCATCAGCAACCGGCTCATCAGCGACGGCTGCTTCGGAGACCTGAGGGAGCGCAGCTCCATCCTCAGCTTCCTTGGCCGCTGTCGCCGCCTTTGTATTCTCGTTCTGTTCGGACGGGCTGGCCTCGCCCCCGTCAGCGACATGGCTGGCTGCCGAGCTCTGCGGCTGGGATGAAGTCGAAGAGATCTCTGCCGCCTTTTGAAGGACTTTCTTGATCGGCTTCGTCGCCGCGACCTTTTTCGGAGCCACGACCGTCTTCCGCGGCGGACTCGTGATTACCTTGTCCGTCGTCTTGGACGCCGAGGATGCGGTCGGGCGCATCATGCGCGCAAGGAAGCTTTGGTCGACCTCCTTCTCGCGCTTTGTCGGCGGATGGTCCTTTGCAGGCTGTTTCGGGGGCGGTCCCAGACTTGGCCGCGGCCGGTTGATGGTCGAGCTCTGCCGTCTTAGGCCTCTGGCCGGGGCGGGCTTCGGCGCGCTTCCAGCCGTCGAGGCGCTCGCTCTGCTAGCAGGACGAGCCTGGCCGTCGGCAGGGGGCGCGGCGCCGCTTGCACGGGAAAGTGACTGGCGCGGGACATTGACCTTGGAACCGGACGAGGCGGTGTGCGTGGTCAAGCCTGCAGGGAGCTTGATGGGGCGGGTTGGCGATTTGACCTTTGGCTTGACAAAACCGGTACTCGCTGGCGACGACTGAAGCGGGGGTGGTCTCTTGATCGAAGAAGAGCCAGCGGCCTTCGAGGTAACGGTCGCACGAGGGGTGGATGGCTTCTCGGGCGGCTGAGCCTTCTTCTCGGGGGTTTTCTTGGTCACGGCATGGTGGCCTGACGCGGCCGCAGCCGCAGGGCTCTTTGGGCCCCGCTGGACCGTGGGGGATTTTTCCGCCTTCGTTACCGGCTTAGATGTGGATGTGGCGGTGAGAGGCTTCGGAACTGCCTTTGTGGTGCGTGTGGCGGGTTTGGTGGCTTCCTTCGCAGCGGGCTTCTCGGGCTCTTTCGCGCCTGTTATTCCGTTTGTCGCTTCTACTTGTGGCGTTGCGGCACTGGAAATGGAAGCTTCCTTCTCCGCCCCATTTGTTTCCGGCTTCTTGGGTTCTACAGTAGCATCTGGCGTCGATTCGGGCGCTGAAGCGTGCTCCTCCGGGACAGGCGGGCGTACATCTGTATTTCCGGCATTGGCGGGCGGTGACTCGACCAAGGGCTGGGCGACAATAGTCGTCTTGGCAGGTGATTTGGTGAGAAAGTCGAAAGGGTTCGACCTCTCTGTCGCGGTGGTCGGCGTTGTGACGACGCTGTCGCCGCTGTGTTTCCGGTAGGCAGAGATGGAGTCCTGGCTTCCCTCGCGCTGAAGGCCGATTCTACCCTCCTTCGATATCGCTATGAAGCTCGTTCGGACTTTGGAAAGGGGTCTGGGTGAGTCGTCTACGCCTGCAAGCTGGCATTAGCTCCTGAAACACGGAGGGTAGAGGGCCAGCGGTGAGCATGGCGAGCAGGCACAGCGCCGAACCGCAACACCTGAGATCGAACCGGGAAGGCAACTGCCTTACCGTGCGGAATGACAGGCGACCTGCCTCTGTCTGGGGGACTGGCGTCCCCTTTCTGCTCAAACATGGCGCGAAGGTTTTTGACCGCGCTCATGGTTGCGATGCTGGGAGGGGCAAGCACCCAGGAAGTTTAAGTGGCTTGGTCTGATTCGATTGTTGATTGAGAAAGTGCGGCCTGATTGCGGAAGTCGCGACAGCTTTGGGACGATTTCGAGGATCAGGTTGTGTGGATGCCCGGTGGAGTGTTGACAAGGTCAGGCAAGCGTGTTGGTGTTGCGCGCCCCTTTTGGGAGTTTTTGCGGGAGGCGTGTCACAGCTTCAAGTTTCGCCCAACTCGAGGGAGCCAATGGAAAGAGCGCGTGCGCGGGCTGCACCCCAAGCTTGGTTATCGGTGGTAGGTTCCTGTGGACCTCTTTCAAGCAGCGAGTCAACTTAGTCGAGGGTGGTCGGGTGGACAGCAGCAAAGGACAGATTTGCGAGGAGCTGATCAGGAAGGGAGGGACAAGAGGGTGACCAGACGCGACTGCTTTGCTCGGCGCTCGTGGTGCCACCCTATAAAAATGCACGTTGTCTCAAATTAGAGGAAACAATTCGGGGTTGGGCCAGGTGCAGGGGGGGGCTTGCTGCGGAGCCCTCCCAGGCGATTCCCGATAGCGCGATGGGGCATTTGCACAAGAAGGGCAGAAGGACAGAATGCACCATTATGCAACAGCACAGCAAATGGATCCCGCGGAGGGAAAATGTCCGGCTCGAGAGTCAAAAACACGGTTTGCAAATGTGCTAGATGGCCAGGAGCAAGCTCCAAGCTGCGAGCCTGTGAGCCTGTGTTTCAGGGACCCGGCAACCAAGCATGCGGTGGGTCTTGGCGAACCTGAAGCTCAGCAAAAGGTCGGACGACCCACTCTTGATCGGCGGGTCCGAGCAGACCCCTGTCGATGACATAACTCATCCAATGGCCCGTCTTCCGTAAAGAATCCCGCCAACCCAGCGAGAGACGCCTACATCACACAACGATTAATAGACTTCCCGTCCACTCCAGCTCGTGGCTTATAAGCGTCCGAAAAGCGCATCCCAGTGCTCGGCCCCGACGGCACCGCATCTCTCCCCTTCGCGACTCGGCCCCGAAAAGTCGCGTGTCATGGGAGCAGCGGCCGTCCGCCAAAAAAAAAAAAAAAAAAAAAAAAAGGGGTTCGGCCGAAGGATTTCAACGACGAGGACCACTGCGCTCGAAATTTCCAACAAAAGCTGTCATCAAGTCTGCGAGACGCCACTATCGTCGCTTCCTCTTCCTTTTCCTGGATGAGGTGGACGATGTTTGCTTCTGGACACCACCCCGCGGAGCGACACGCTTCTCGCTGGTGTTGCGAGCCGGTTGAGGCTTCGTGGTGGGATTTGCCTGTCCGTCAGTACTGCCTTTCCTTTCCCAATCATAAAAGGCGGCGACAAATTTTGCTCCTTCCCGAAGATGCTGAGCACCGCGGTAGCGCTTGTTATCGCGGAGTCGCCGACCGAAATTGACGTTGGGGAGGAAACACCGCACAAAACGTGCGATCGGGATGGCGCTCGTTCCAGGCCCGAATCATGTCGTCGAAACGCGCCAGGTCCTGGATGCAGCAGTCCATGACCTGTTCGCGGTCCTACACGGCCGAATTCCAGTCGAGTTCCATGTGAGGTGCCGTGCGCGCCTGACTGAAATCAACGAGGCGCCCAGCGCGGTAGTTGTCGTCTCGGACATCCCACACGACGATGCCCAGCCGGTTGCCTTGACGATGGCCCTGAGAGGACGGCCCCTTCTGTCACATTCGCGACCCCAGTCATTGAAGCCACGTGTGGTAAGGCCGTCCTTTTGCTCTTGAGTGAGGAGAACATAACCGTAGCAATGCACGGCGAGATCCTCGCGACCGACCTCCTTTAGACGGCCATACGCACGGCACTCGCAGTGGAAGGGGTCGTTCTGGCAAATGATATCGTTGCCAGAGACCAGCGACATGCGCAGAACGGTTGGGATTACCAGATCGGTGTGGTGAGTAAAGCGAAACTGGAAACTTGGTAAGCAAGACTGGAGCCCAAGTGAGGTCCACGTCCACGGCTCCGGCGAGGAAGTAATGTACTACAACGGTATATGATACGCACCACTTTTAACGCGTAGACTGAACCGTCGATGACGGCACGAAAGACTTCGGCATGGAGGCCGCCGCCCAGGTGCTGCAGGATTGTCACGTCGCGTTGCGCCTCGTCGCGAAACTGGAATGGCTCAAGTTTCGACCCTCTGAACCAGGGTAATGGGCGGCTCGCCAGCATCGTCGAATGAACGGCGATAATCAGGCGGTGGGAAGCTGGGAACAATCCGGGGTGCGTTGTCGGAAGGCTTTGAGCGCTGAGGAACTCAGTCTTCTCGAAGTGACCACTCTCGCATTATTGACATATCTCGACTGTGCCTGGTTTGGTTTGTTTACCATGTTGCAGCGGGAGGCCAGGACCCTGAAATGAATGTCTGATGGACCTGAATGGACGAGCGTTTTGTCTTTAAGTTTGGCACATCCCTTGCCACGTAGCCTTTGACGGAGAGCCGAAGCTGCAGAGCCGGAACGTTTGTATGACTTGCCAATGGCGGACTCCATGTTTGATGTCTTAAAGATGTCTCTGGCTACCTGGACCGTCTTTGGTAAGGTACCTCATGTACGGAATACAATCACGCAGTATGGCAATCTGAGTCTGGGTCAGATGAATGGTTTGACTGTTCTTGAAACGCATATGAAGGAGGGAAAATAATGAGGAGAACCCAGGCCCCTAACTAAAGTAAATCCACAGGAACTGAAGCATTCAGGTTCGTTTTTGCCCGATAGCTCAGTCGGAGGAGTCGAGCAAGGTCCCGTTGAAATATCAACGCAAAGCATGATGTGATACAATTGATACGATTCCGTATTATCTCGGTACGTAATTACACGGCTCGTAAGCACGACAGCTCCGATCCCGGCTAGCCGAAAAGCCGTCATCGTTCCCGAAAAAGCTCAAGCTTCTAACGAACTGTCACCAAGCACCCTGCACGGTCGAAGCAAAGCCAATTGAAGCGCAGCCATGGCAGCCAGGACTCTCAGAATCGGTAAGCAGCCAGCCCACGCGCGATGCTTTAGGATTCCCGGAAATATGTGATCCGCGCAATCTTCCGACGCGAACTCAAGGACGCTGACTCGGCTCCCACAGGCCTCATCCCCGGCGATGGCATCGGCAAGGAGGTCATCCCGGCCGGCCGCCGCATCCTCGAGGCCCTGCCCGCATCGCTCGGCCTGAAGTTCGAGTTCGTCGACCTCAAGGCCGGCTGGGAGACCTTTGAGCAGCAGGGCGTGGCCCTGCCTGAGGAGACGGTGTCGATCCTCAAGTCGGACTGCGACGGTGCCCTCTTCGGCGCCGTCAGCTCGCCCACCACCGCCGTCAAGGGCTACTCGTCGCCCATCGTCGCCCTGCGCAAGAAGCTCGACCTGTACGCCAACGTGCGGCCCGTCAAGACGGTCGTGTCGGCCCCCAAGCCCATCGACATGGTCATTGTGCGCGAGAACACCGAGGACCTGTACGTCAAGGAGGAGAAGACGTACGACACCCCCGACGGCAAGGTCGCCGAGGCCATCAAGCGCATCTCGCAGCGCGCCAGCAGCCGCATCGCCACCATCGCCGGCGAGATCGCCCTGCGCCGCCAAAAGATCCGCGCCGCCGGCGCCCCGAGCATCCACCGCGGCCCGCTCGTCACCGTCACCCACAAGTCCAACGTGCTGTCGCAGACCGACGGCCTGTTCCGCACCACCGCCCGCGAGGCCCTCGCCGCCGCGCAGTTCAAGGACGTCGCCGTCGAGGAGCAGATCGTCGACTCGATGGTCTACAAGCTGTTCCGCCAGCCCGAGGCGTACGACGTCATCGTTGCCCCGAACCTGTACGGCGACATCCTGTCCGACGGCGCCGCCGCCCTGGTCGGCTCGCTGGGCCTGGTCCCCAGCGCCAACGTGGGCGAGGGCTTCGCCATCGGCGAGCCGTGCCACGGCAGCGCCCCGGACATCCAGGGCCAGGGCATCGCCAACCCCATCGCCACGCTCCGCAGCGCCGCCCTGATGCTCGAGTTCCTCAACGAGGAGGCCGCCGCCGCCAAGATCTACGCCGCTGTAGACGCCAACCTCGAGGAGGGCAGGCTGCTCAGCCCGGATCTGGGCGGTACCGCCAAGACCGAGGAGGTTGTCCAGGACATTCTCCGCCGGCTGTAAGCCGAGCCGTCCAAGGACAGCTACGGGGACCAGGTGCTGGGTGTGTAGTTATACCCTGTTGTATGTGTGTGTACATAGTGTGCTGGAGGGATAAATAAAAATAAAAGTTGGTGTTTGTTTGCCCGGCTAAACAAGTCTTCCCACATCCTTTCTCAATGTATGCTGCAACAAATATGCCTCCTTCGTAGTCATAGTTCCAGAGAAGGGATGGTATCTTCTTATTCCCAAGATTACAATTCCAAAAGCGCAGGCTATCGTCGTGTATCATACATGTACATACCTTTTTACATACAACCCAGGCTACCCTATAATACAAGCCGCCCGTCTGTATGGGCGTGGCGCCGAGCTCCAGTGACATGACCACCCAGATCTATCTATCCCAGATATATGTAACCTTTGCATCTCGCCTTTCCGCGTGTAGATGCCCACCAAACCCCTCTCCCGATGGGGGTGAATAGGGGCCACTCCCCACTCACATGGCGCCGCTGTGTGTTCTATGACGTTCATACCTCTAACCACCAACACCTCCCTCCCTTGGGTGCCCTCTGACGCAGGCCAGCCGTCAAGGCACCCAAGGCTTTGTCGATACGGGCAAGGAAACCAACATCACCATCACAAGGACAGCTTATTTGGTTCTCTTGGCATCCAGCTCCTTCTCATACGCAGCGACAAGCTCCTTCCTGCAAGTTGAAAACATCGGTCAGTTAACGCGTCTCAATAAACATCAAGCTCAAAAAAATCACTTACTGCAAGTGCGGCGGCGCAGCAGCATAGTGGCTAAACTCCATGCTGAACTCGCCCTTGCCCTGCGTGGCGGCGCGCAGGTGGGTGCTGAAGCCGAACATGGCGTTCAAGCTGCACTCGGCGACCATGGTGAACTCGTCGGCGCCGACCTCGGTGTCGACGATGGAGCCGCGCTTGTTCATCAGCATCAGGATGTTGCCCTGGAACTCGGAGGGCGCGGTGATGGTGGTCTTCATGAGCGGCTCGAGCACGGTGCCGCCGGCGTCGCTGAACGCCTTGCGGAAGGCCATCTGCGTCGCCAGGTTGAAGGCGTAGTCGCTGGAATCCGTGACGTGCGTGGCACCGTCCGTGACCACCATGGACGCGCCGATGACCTTGTGGCCGAGCAGCGGGCCCTTAACGCAGGCCTCCTCAAAGCCCTTGCCGCAGGCCGCGAGATACTTGTCGGGGATGGTGCCGCCGACGACGCGCGTCTCAAACTTGTTGCCCTCGGCATCGTCGGCGTTGGGCTCGATCCAGCCCATCACGCGGGCGTAGTCGCCGGGGCCGCCGGACTGGCGCTTGAGGAGGAAGTCGTAGTCGGCCCGCTTGCTGATGGTCTCGCGGTAGGCGACGCGCGGCTTGCCCGTCTCGCAGTCGACCTTGTACTCGCGGCGGAGGCGCTCGACGTAGATGTCGAGGTGGAGTTCGCCCATGCCGCTGATGATGGTCTCTTCCGACTCCTCGTCGACGTGCAGGCGGAACGTGGGATCCTCGCGCATGAAGCGGTTCATGGCCTTGCTGAAGGCGTCGGCGTCGCTGCTGCGCTTGGGCTTGATGCTGAGCGACATGACCGAGTCCGGCACGAACATGGAGCTCATGCCGTAGGGCAGTTTGCCGTCGGTGAAGGTGTCACCCGAGGCGCACTCAACGCCGAAAACAGCGCAAATCTCGCCGGCACCGATCTCGGCAACGTCCTCCATCTCGTTCGAGTGCATGCGCACGATACGGGGAATGCGGACCTTCTTGTCGTTGCGCGAGTTAAACAGGTACTGGCCCTTCTTGAGCGAGCCCTGGTACACGCGCATGTAGGTAAGCTGGCCGTAGGGGTTCTCTTCCAGCTTGAAGGCGAGGCCGACGAACGGGAGGGAGTTGTAGGGCATGAGCTGCACGGGTTGTTCTCCCTTGGACCGGTCGAGCGCCAAGTTGTCGACATTGGCGGGGTTGGGCAGGTAGTCGCACACGGCGTCCAGCATGGGCTGGACCGACTTGTCGGCGAGGGCAGAGCCCATCAGCACGGGCGTGAACTTGAGCGCAATGGTCGCTCTCCGAATGGCGGCCTTGATCTGCTCGGGCGTGGGCGTCTTCTCGTCCAGGAACATCTCGGCCATCTCGTCGTCGACATCGGCCAGCTTCTCAATCAGCTCTTGCCTCTTCTGCTCAGCCAGCTCCTTGAGATCCTCGGGGATCTGGTTCGAGACCTTGATGTTGGTGCCACGGTGGCCATCGTTCCGGATCGCCCTCATGTGGATCAAGTCGACGACACCCTCGAATTCCTTCTCGGAGCCGATCGGGATCTGCACGGCGGCGGCGGGGATCTTGAGCTTCGTGTTGATCATCTCGACGGCCCTGAACGGATTTGAGCCCATGCGGTCCATCTTGTTGACGAAGCTGATGCGCGGCACGTTGTACCGCTTCATCTGCCTGTCGACCGTGATGGTCTGACTCTGCACACCGCTGACGGCGCAGAGAACCATGACGGCACCGTCCAGGACTCTCATGGCGCGCTCGACCTCGATGGTGAAATCGATATGCCCGGGGGTGTCGATCAGATTGAAGTGGTACGTCTCCTCCTTGCCGTTCTCCACCTTCTTCCAGTCGGCGAAGGTGGCGGCAGACTGAATGGTGATGCCTCTTTCCCTCTCCAGCTCCATGGAGTCCATCTTGGCGCCAACGCCATCGCGGCCCCTAACTTCGTGGATCGCCTTGACACGGCCGGTGTAGAAGAGAATGCGCTCGGTCACGGTAGTCTTGCCGCTGTCGATGTGTGCCTGTCGAACTTGCTCAGCCTGGGATCCCAATCCCCTCCACGATACCTCCCGCGGGCCGAGGCCACACATACTGCAATACCAATATTCCGGACCATGGACAACCTCTTGGCCTCCTCGGGGGTCATGCGGGCGGCGGCGGCTTCGGGGGTCATGTTCGCGGCGGCGAGCTCCTTGGCCTGCTTCAACCTGGAGAGCCCATGTGTCAGCTGGGGTGGTCACGGGCCAATTGGGCGATGCAAGCTCAGGGGAGTGCGTACGCAGCCTCGGCGGCGCTCGCGGAACGGGCGACGGGACTCCTGCTGAAGTGGCGGAGACCACTGAGACGGGAGCTGTAGCATTGCGCCGACGGCGAGATGGCGGCGGCGCGGCATGCAAGCCCGGCATAGCGAATTCCATGCCGGGAACCTGCAGCACAGCCGCTGTTGAGCGCAGCCGCGGCCCGTATTACCCGCATCTTGACAAAAGACGGCGGACTGAAGGAATGACTGGGGAAACAAAAGAGGTTCCGAGTTTGAGGAGCCGTCCGAACAATTCGCGTTCAGGTGAACCTGCTCGGCCCCAAGTCGCGAATTTTTTAAGTGGGGCCAGCCGGCCGCTAATTGCTGTGTAACGGCCGTGCCATCCCGGTGCCTGCCGCTGAAGCCTTGGGGAATCAGACCATCCCATTCATTGTCCCAGGCCCAGGAACTCAAATCTCGACCTCACTGGAAGACACCGC
The DNA here is from genome assembly GCA_023628425.1 of Chaetomiaceae sp. PYS4301M. Taxonomy (NCBI): domain Eukaryota; kingdom Fungi; phylum Ascomycota; class Sordariomycetes; order Sordariales; family Chaetomiaceae; species Chaetomiaceae sp. PYS4301M. The sequence goes on along the minus strand of JAMAKR010000004.1, from coordinate 1,040,632 downwards.
AATTCTCAATTTAAAAGAATTCTACCAAGTATCTGCATCTGCATCATGTATATTCACCGGATAATAATCTTCTTTGCTCCTATATACAGCCACCACCAAATCATTGCCGCAATGAACAAAATGACCAAATCCTTCCAAATGCCACCAAACGCCCCTGAGGTTCCCACCCGCCAATCTCTAGATCCGGGATTCCCAATAATAAAAAAAATAAAACAGGTTACAACTCGAATGGGAAGTCGGCTTTCCGATTTTATCGATGCCGCGCCTTTAAAAAGAATCCCACCCCTAACTCCCGTCGTTAAGATCGATACCAAGTTAGGGACCCAGGTTAGGTACCCTGGTTAGATCACCAGGAACAGCCCGGAGCCCATGGCGGTCAACCCCATCGCAAGACCAACCACCAACAGCTGCGCGGTTCCAAACGCCGCCGGCATGCCCGAGGCCGCGTTCTCTTGGCCGTCGCCAGTAGACTGGGCACTGTCCGTGAACCCCTGGCTGGCCGCATACGCCGGCGTCGTCACCGAGGGCCGGCTGGTGACCTCGCTCTGGCCGGGCGCGACCGTCGCCGAGGGGATCTGCGCGCTGAGGCTGGGAAAGGCGACGACGTCGCTCTCGGTGCTGTTGAAGTCGGTCGCGGCGATGCCGATCTGGTTGTTGGCGAGGTCGTAGACGACGTACGCAGAGCGGAGGAACGTGTCGCCGAGCAGGTAGGGCGCCGAGGTGAAGTTCTGGATGCCGAACTGGCACACCTCCTGGCCCTTGTACCGGCCCGAGGCGAAGACGGGCGCTCGGCCGGAGGTCAGGTCCAGGACTAGCTCGTCCATGGTGACGTTGATGCGCGGGCCTTGGGGCCCGCCGAACCCGAACGAGAAGAAGCCCTTGCTGTTCTGCATGTTGCAGGGGAGGACGGCCGCGCCAAAGTCTGGCGAGTAGATGGCGCCCACCTCGGTCCATACTTGCGTGGCCAAGTCGGTCGGCAGATATGACAGGGTTGTGCCGGAGTCCAAGATCACCGGGATGGGGAATTTTTCCGAGGTGAGCGTGTCCGAGCCGGTCGAACTGACGCCCTCCAGCGATGTCAAGGCCACGAGGAAAGAGCTGAAGATCTTCGGCGCGCTGGGATAGATGTCGATTCTCGTCAGCTCACCCTTGTACTTTTTCGTGTCGATCCCGCCGAACAGGATGCTCCCCGAGCTTGCGTCTGGTCGTACACTCATTAGCCCAGAAACCACACTCGACAACTCGACGGCAAGCTAGGTACCTACCCAAGTCATTCAGCCACAAGCTGTAAGCCACCGTGTTGATCAGACCCTCGTTGACCATCTGCACCGGAAGGTTGGGGTATATTGAAGCGAACGACCGGGTCGTGCCCACGATGGCTTCGTTGACGGCATACCCGACTCCGACCAATCCGTAAGCAATGTCGGTACTCAGACCCAGGCCCATGGTCATGTTCTTGACGGTGGCCCCGCCGATCTGGAAGATGTCGGTGAAGTAGTCGCCCACGGATGAACTGCCATCCACGTAGCTGATGTTGAACTTCCCCTTTCCGACATCCCGGAACGTGGTCGACTCGTTCGGACTGACTATTAAGGGTGTCAGTTGAGAACAGAGGGGGTAGGAGGACGGGCATGCCCGTTTAGGGGGCCGACATACAAGCTCCAAAAGAACAACCCCCGGTTCTCGTGGTCGAGCACACTTTGGCGGTGGAGGCTGGTACCCAGATATCGCTGCTCCCGGTGTCCAACTGCAGCGTCAAGTTCTGTGCCGGTGTCCCCAGGCTGCATGTAGCGAAATATCCTCCTCTTGATTGCTCGTTTGTAACGACCTCCTCAAAGGTGGAAGCGCGTTTCCGTACCCTGGTGAACTCTTGCGGTCTCTGCGTCCTCTGGATGTCCAACTGGATAACACCGTTGCCAGACGATGCCGCCGCGGCCCCGACGAGCAGGGCGCCGATCGCTGCGGCGTTGTGCCCCTTCATGATGTCGACGTATGGTGTTGTGTGTGCAGGTCAGTTGCCGTGGAATGGCAGTTCTGGGTATTAAGACCGCCAAGGTGTTGAGCAGGCAAATAGGTTATGCCGGCGCATAAACCGAGAACAATCGAAACGTGAGACGGGAGAGTCGAGACACCCGGGATGGGTCAACAATGCGGAGCAGAAAGATTGGAGAAAAAAGAGAAAAAGAGAGACGAGATTGGAAACGACCGGGAGGATGGGGAAGACAAGGAGACTCGGGCAAGGGTGAGTGAAGAAAAGAGGCCTTAATAGTGGATGAGACTACCAAGGCAGACGAACAAAATCCACTCGGGCTGGGACAGACAGAATAACAGAATACCACATGAAGTCGTCACGGACCCGCAAGCTTCTTGCCGGGATCGGGGTCTTTATTACTACCAAGAAAGTACCAAGTGAAAGAAAGAGGGACACAGCCCTCGAATTGCCCAGGCAATGGCAATACGAAGGGCAGAACAGAACACAAGCAAAAAAGAACAAGGAATGGGTGTTGAAACGAGAGAGGTGTGAGGTGGCCCATGGGGCTGAGTCCGGATGCCGATTTTCCTCCCAATTGCCTCCGTCTTTGGAGGTGAGAACTCGCCACAAGGAGGGAACTTGAAAACAGAAAACAGTTCCCCTTGTGACACTCCCGCGACTGCCGGATCTGGGGGGACCCTGCGCTGCATTTCGGCGGGTGATGTCACGCCAAGCAGCTGGTAGACTAAGCCTTTTATGGTTAGCGCGGGGTCTGCTTCCGCGTCAGCTTCTTGTCCCTTGCAGCCCTGGCCCTGCCTGGGTCTTGGCGATTTGTTGGGGAAACAAGGGTTGCTGCTGAAACCGCGCGCGACGTGAAACTCTTCAGCGCGGGAGGCTGATGCGCCGCACTGGTGCTCCCACATGTGCAGGAGGAGCGCAACGACATACTCCGTACCATGCCGTGGAAATATGGTGGGTCATGGATCTGAATCTTCCATGTTCAATTCTCGCCACGCGGCATCAGGTGCTCCTCGATATACTGCTCAAGCTTCTCCAGACCAGCGACCAGCACTTCGGTCTCGCACACATAGCCAATCCGCACAAAACCCCCAAAGTCCTTCCCGAGCCCAAAGCAGGGACTGGCGGGCATGAACAGCACCTTTGTCTTGTCCAGGAGATCCAGCACAAATGTCGCATCATCAACCGGCACTCCGTTCTTCCTAAACTGCACCAGCGCCGTGGTGCCCGCCGTCGGCCTCACCCACGAACACACCGACGCATGCTCCTCTACGAATTTGCTCAGCAGTCCCAGGTTCGTCCGGGCAAGCGCCATGTTTCGCTCCAACAGCGGCCGCAAAACCGGCTCGGACAGCCCATAGCTGGCGACCTGGTCGTCGAGCTGCGAGACGCTGATGGTGGTGTAGTCGCGGGCCGCCGCCGCGGCCTCGATGATGCTCTTGTCCCGGGACGCCAACCACCCAGTCCGGATGCCCGCCAAAGCAAATGCCTTGGACATGGACCCTGTGGCCACAGTCTTCTCGTACCCCAGCGTGAGGATCGAAGGAGGTGCTTCCTGGCCCTCGGGGGGAGAGTGGTAGAGCGGGCTGTACACTTCGTCCGATAGGATGATGATTCCGCGTTGCTTTGCGAAGGCGACAATTGACTCGAGGACGGCTTTGGGGATGGTGCTGCCCATGGGGTTGTTCGGGTTGTTGATCACGATCATCTGGACCCCTAGTCAGCAAGGATCCTCCATGTCCGTGTCCGCGGAAATACGAGAGGAGTCATGCCTTCGTGTTGGCCCTGGCCAGCCCTTCGAGCTCGCCCACGTCAGGGACATAGCCATGCTCCTGCTTCAGCCTCCACAGGGACACGTCGGCGCCGAGACTCTCCGGCACCGAGTACAGCTGCTGGTAGGTGGGGTAGACACAGATGACATGGTCACCGGGCCCGACCAGCGTGTAGAGGGCGAGGAAGTTGGCGCCAATGGCGCCTTGGGTGATGATGACGTTCTCGGCCGGGAGAGGCTCGACATCGGATGCCCGGTCAAGGAGAGTTGCGACGCGCTGGCGGAGCGTGTCGGAGCCGCGGATCGCACCGTAGGTGAGCTTCCGTGAGCTTGACAGGGAAAGGGGGTTCGGTGCGTCTTTATCTCCGGACAGCTGCACCAAGTCGTCGACAGAGACAGAGGCGGCGCAGGTCTCGGCGATGTTGAGAACCCCCGGTGTCGTCTCCAGACGGTCCATCCATTGCTCGACTTGGAAGGGCTCGATCTTGACCATGTTGAAGAACAGAATAGGTAAATGAACGTTGATGGCTGTCGGGTTAAAGTTACAGTAGGTCCTGTGTTTGAGATGGCGATGGCCAGTTTCGGGGTTCTGCTGTTTTTGTATCACAGCTGGCGGTTCATGCACCTGTCTCCAAACACGCCCTGTCAACAACATCAGATCCACAGGTCCATTTGCAGGCTTCAGCTGTTTGACTTCTGAGGTGGCTCCATAGTGTAGATTAAGCATTGTGAACGTCCGACAGTACAGTGTAGCAACTCATCAGCTCGCAAACCGCGTCCATCCCTGATGCCCGTCAAGGCGTCCTCCTCAGGGGTGGTCAGGAGAAAAAGCAGGCCCGTTCCATGTTGTGCCTCGTCTCTCTTGTCCTTATCAGCAGCGACAGCAACGACCCTCTGCCGATAAGAAACGAGCAGCCACTTCGCTTCGACCCCAGGTTTTGGCGACCTTCGTGGCTGTGTCCCAACTCTGCGGTCAACCAGCCAATCAAATCAAATTCTGCACGAGATACATCCGGTGCTGACCCCAAACTGAGCATGGTCACCAGCCACGTTTCATGCACCCCTGATTGTTGAGCCTGGAACCAGTGCTCCGTGGCTCCACAGCGACATCATCGGGGTGCCAGCCTCCCAGGTTGGCAGGCAACGGATGCAGGGCAGGCAACGACTGGCTGCGCATCCAGTTCATCACTCGTCTGTTGATTCCAGGTTCCGGCAACAGGACTGGTAACTCGATCACCAAAATACCACTCCTTTCTGTCGATTTACACGAACACTGAGTTTCGGATCAGTCGCGCCAACTATTGCAAGCGCAAGTGCAAGTGCAAAGTGTGGCGTGAGCTTTTCATTGGGTTCGACCTCCGCCGATCGCAGCTTGCAGCTCGCAGCCTGCGCTTCCAGATCCCACCCCAGCCCATCGGCCTGTTCAGCCGTGGGGGTTGGGTCTTGGGACCTTGCGCCGCCTGCCCTGCCGGCACCGCGCTTGCCGATCCACCAAGCAGCTCAACAACAACCTCCACCCCTCTTCTGCCCGGCCATCAGCTGCCTCGCCGAGGCTTGCCTTCCCACCAGGCTTACCGCCAAACCAAACGCCCGTCCGCCATCATGGGGCCCCGACTCACGCGTGCGTTCGCCATCGCAGCGCTGTCGCTGTCATGCGTCGCCTCGGCATACAACAACTACTCCTCCGTTGACATGATCCGGGCGCAACTAGCCCTCATGGACGACCGGCCGAAAGACTGCCCCCCATGGTATGATACCGACGCTGTCTTCTTCCTTGGCCTTGTGACGCTCAGTCGACATGCTGACGGTTGTTTGCGCGCAGCTTCAACTGCAACCTCCCCATCTACTCGTGCGGCCAATTCGCCCCATGCAGCGAATACAGCGGCAAGTGCAACTGCCCTCCCGGTTTCGGCGGCGACAACTGTCTGGAACCCCGTACGTTAAAGCGCCCTCCGCCCCCGACGTCTACTCCATATCCATACTCACCGTCATGTTCTAGAATGCGGGTCTCTCGCCCGCGGCCCGGACCGCTCGCTGAGACAGGGCAAGTCCTGCGAGTGCGACGAAGGATGGACGGGAATCAACTGCAACGTGTGCACAAGCGACCGAGTCTGCGACGCCCTGACCGAGACAGGAGATGGGGGCGTCTGCTACACGGGCGGCGAGGTCGTCAAGCAAAACTACCAGATGTGCGATGTCACAAACAGGGCGATTAGGAAACTCCTCGGCGACCAAGTACCCCAAGTCACCTTCACCTGCGACAAGCCGTCGGGGGAATGCGATTTCCAATGTAAGTCGGGCTTCTTCAGGCCATGTCTCTCCACCTTGCTGACGGAAGGTTGCAGTCTGGGTCGACGAACGAGAGTCGTTCATGTGTCACTTGAATGAGTGCCAATCGAGCGCCGATTTCGATACCTCCGGAGGGAAGAACTCGACCTCTTACAAGTGCGAAAAGATCAGATGCGAGTGTATCCCCGATCGCATGCTCTGCGGCGAGAACGGCTCGGTCGACATCAGCGAGTTCCTTGTCGAAATGATCCGCGGTCCTGCAAAATTCGAATGCACCCAGCGACCTGGCGAGCAAAAGCACTGCGCATTCCAAGAGCCAGAGATGAACAACATGATCAGCGACATCTTTGGCGACTCGAGCATCCTCCTGACCTGCGACGCTGGAGAGTGTCTATACCATACCGAGGTGCCCGGGTACGCGCCCGACGTACCCAAGATCAACACGCCCCTTATCGCGGGAGTGATTGCCGCATGCGCCTTGTTTTTGGTCGCCGTGATTCTCGGCACCTGGTACTTGTCCCGGAGACAGTTCAAATACGGCCCGATCCATCTGGACGACTCGGACGACGAGGCTATCAAACTCATGACCGACCATAAGCCAGCCTCCCTGTACTTCCGGAATGTCTCGTACACTCTGAACGGGAAAAACATCTTGTCAGGAATTCAGGGCATGGCCCACCCTGGCGAGCTGACTGCCATCATGGGAGCCTCGGGAGCAGGAAAGACGACCTTCCTGGACATTCTTGCTCGAAAGAACAAGCGTGGTCAGGTTTCCGGAGAGTTCTACGTCAATGGCGAGAAAGTTAGCGATGCCGATTACAAGAACGCCACGGGCTTCGTCGATCAGGAGGACACGATGCTACCCACGTTGACGGTCCACGAGACTATCCTCACGAGCGCCCTTCTTCGCCTCCCAAGAGACATGGGCCGCGCCGCCAAGGAGCAACGAGTGGTGGAAGTTGAGAAGCAGCTGGGCATCTACCACATTCGAGACTCTTTGATCGGCTCAGAGGAGGGCAAGGGGCGTGGCATCTCTGGTGGAGAGAAACGTCGTGTCAGCATCGCGTGCGAGCTGGTGACCAGCCCTTCCATTCTTTTCCTCGACGAGCCTACCAGCGGCCTTGACGCATACAACGCCTACAATGTCATCGAGTGCTTGGTCACGCTGGCCAAGACATACAAGCGAACCGTCATCTTTACCATTCATCAGCCGAGATCCAATATCGTCGCTCTCTTCGACCGCCTGGTCCTGCTGGCTCAGGGGAAGACGGTTTACTCTGGCCCGCTGCATCAATGCCAGGACTACTTTGACCATATCGGATACAACTGCCCTCCCGGATTCAACATTGCTGATTACCTGGTCGACTTGACCATGCACGCCAGCTCCACCACTTCGTTCGATGACGGCGCTCTTTCGGGAGAAGTGATGAGCATCGGCCCCAGCAGCACTCGGGCTGTCAAGTCGATTGCCAGCATCTCTGGCACGAGCGTCGGCGATGACAGCGTGATCGAATCATCTTCCTCCCGTCCAAGGAGCAAGCGCCGTGACTCCGTGCGCGTCAGGCAAGAAAGAGAGCTCTACACCCGTCGTAAGCAAACAGTGGACACGGCCGCCTCTTCTGACGCTGGTGACGATGTTGGGGGCTACAAGTTGCAAGCGACGCCGCATCGTGTGCCGCCGCATGACGACGACCACGACGACCTGTTGCCTCCTGCCCCCACCGGAACTGACCTTGACATTTTGGTCAACTCTTACATCCAATCGGATATTGCTGGAAACACGCACGATGAGATTCAAGAGGCTGTGGCAGCCGCCATCAACAGCAACGGCCGGAACTCCAACGGCTACAGTGTGGACGGCCCCAACATCAACATCGGAACCATGGGCAGGGGATACGCCCGTATCGGATACTGGCGACAGTTCATCCTCCTCTCCCAACGGACGTGGCGCAACCTCTACCGCAACCCAATGCTGATGCTCACGCACTACGCCATCGCCATCCTCCTGGCGGTATTTGCCGGCTACCTTTTCTACGGCCTCAGCATGGACATCGCCGGCTTCCAGAACCGCCTCGGCCTCTTCTTCTTCGTTCTCGCCCTCTTCGGCTTCAGCACCCTGACCACCCTCTCCGTCTTCTCCCAGGAGCGCCTACTGTTCGTGCGCGAGCGCGCCAACGGCTACTACTCGCCCGTCACCTACTTCGCCGCCAAGGTGCTCTTCGACATCGTCCCGCTGCGCATCATCCCGCCCATCCTCCTCGGCGCCATCGTCTACCCCATGACGGGCCTCGTGGCCGAGGCCGACAAGTTCCTCGTCTTCATGCTCGTGCTCGTGCTCTTCAACCTCGCCGCGGCCGCCATCTGCCTCTTCATCGGCATCGTCTGCAAGGACGGCGGCGTCGCCAACCTCATCGGCAGCCTGGTCATGCTCTTCAGCCTGCTGTTCGCCGGCCTGCTGCTCAACCACAACGCCATTCCCAAGGCTGCGCTGTGGCTGCAGTGGCTGTCCATCTTCCACTATGGGTTTGAGGCCCTCATCGTAAACGAGGTCACGCAGCTGACGCTGGTCGACCACAAGATTGGTATTGATATCACGGTGCCTGGCGCTGCGATCCTCAGCTCGTTTGGCTTTGATAACCAGGCCATGTGGTCGGATATCATCAATCTCGGTGTGTTTGGGGCGCTGTTTATCGTGTTGGCGTACGGGGCGATGCATGTGCTGCTTGTTGAGAGGCGGTAATGGAAGGACTCGATTTTCCGGGGTTGGGTGTCGCCCCTGACTGGGTCGACGGGCGGAGACTGTAAGGGCTCGATATCGATGAGAAGGCCATGCTGACCGACGTCGGCCGGGGTCATAGAAGACGCCGAAGACGTCTCTCCAGATGGCCCTTGTGGACGATGGAGAACTCGCCGACTCCAAGTGCCCGTGGCACTTGTTTGGTGGAGATATCTTGCAATATTTTGTGATTCGCAAGCGAAGGGGGTAGAACTGATGTGGTTTTAGCGGACTGGTCTATTGTTTGAGGGGGTCGCTTAGACAGTTGTTTCCTTGTGTCCTTTGTCTATCATTCTGTTGGGGGCGAGGGGGCTCAGTCGGGGCGCTGTGGGGATTACTGGATCAGGCGTTGCAGGTGCTTGCTTTTTCCCTTCTTTTTGCATCAACTACACGCGTTTTTTTCTGTTTTTTTTTCTGTTTTTTTTCCTGTTTATCCGTACATCAGCAACACAGCCAACCAAGCGTACATAGTTCCGTGTGTAGAAATAACATTTGCAATGCATCTGTCTGAAGAGCCTTGACCAGCCTGGATTCTATTTGTACAGTACACATCCGTCACGCGAATTTGAATGATATACATTGGCGCAGTGAAGCCCACAATTCCACCACGGCGTCGTTGCGCCGCGACCCCTGAAAGCCATAACAAGAGAGCTCTCGTTCCTTACAACTTGCCGCCCGTCAGCTCCTCCGCCACCGCCTTCTGCCTCCATGTCGTCTTGAAAGCGGGCGCCTTGCTCGACTCCAGCATCTTGTTCGACGAGCCCGCCATCTCGGCCTGCAGGTTGGCCACGCTGATGGGCATCTTGTGCTTCTCCCAAATGCTCTGCGAGCGGTCCGACAGGCCGTACTTGTGGTAATCCTCGGTGAAGGTGCTGTTGATGCGAGCCTCGAGCTCGGCCTCGGTGAGGATGAAGTTCTGCGCCGCCACGTAGAGCTGGGCCAGCGCGTCGCGGCGGGCCTCGGCCTTGTCGGCCTTCTGCTGCTGGAACCGCTCCCGGGCCGCCTCGGCCGCCGCGAAGCGCTCCGGGTTCAGGTCCAGCTCGGTCTTGAGCGTCGTAGACTCGCGGACGGTCGAGCGCATGAGCACGTCGTCGAGCCGCTCCGGGGCCGTGGCCGCAGCCCGGTTGGCCTGGCGCCGGAACTCGGACCGCGCGTGGACGCGCTGCTCGCGCGACTTCTTGCGCTTGTACAGCCCCTGGATGCCGTCGAGGAAGGCCTCGCGGCGGGCGGCGGCAATGACGCGCTTGCGGGCGGCCTCCTCGGACCGGGGCGCTTCGCCGGCAATCTCGGCTTGGGAGACGGGGGTCGCGGCGGCGAGGTAGGCGGCCTTGACCTTGCGGCTGCCCTCCCGACGGGGGAACAGGTCGCGCGGCACCGGGAGGTGGCCCTTGATCGGCGGCAGCCTAGGCTCGGACGACTGGGGGGGCTCGGGGACGGTGATGAACTTGGGCGACTCGGGTGGCACGAACTGTGCTTGGAGGGCACGGGGGGTCGTGCTGAAGGCGCGCCGTGTTGATGTGGAGCAGGCTGGTGTCTTGGATGCTGTCGCCGTCGAGATTCGGCACGACGAGAGCGCGGCTTGGAGCCCGCATATTGACGGGCGGGTGAGTTGGGATGCCATTGTCGGCGGTCGCCCAATGTGTAATTCTGACTGGCGACAGAATTGACCTCCGTGCTTGGACGGCGGGTCGGAATGGGCGGCGGGGAAGTCGAGGCCGAAATGCTGGCTTCGAGAGCGGAAGGCGTGGGACGTCCACGAATGATCCAGAGTTGGAATTTGTGAAGCTCGGCGTTGGGACGAACAGCCTAGTCCATTTCTGGGATAGCGTATCTGACCCTGGGAGTGTTTGCGCCATGCCTCACCGCCAATTTTTTCTCACGAAGAGACTTCTGAGCTCCACTCCGCCGAAAACTTTCCTTCATTTGGCTTGCTTCGCTCTCGATCGCAGTCCTTCTCAACTTTTTTCCTCCTCGTCTTCCACATCACATCCCTTCCCGTCCCCCCTCCCCTGTGGAAGACCGCTGCGATTTTTTGACTCGCACGCGGGGACTCGGACTCCCTTTTCTTTTCCTTCTTTTTTACTACTTTGTTGATCCCATAGTTGGTGTCGATTGGCACTGGAATAATTGCCAAGATGGGTACAGGTATGTAGTCCCCATCGCTGGCTTGTCTCGCAGTCCAAGGCCAATGGACGGCAGCTAACGAACAACAGGAAAGAAGGAACGATCCCGCATTGAGCGGCAGGGGAAGGTCACGGGCGACCCCAAGGTCAAGGGCGAGAACTTCTACCGCTCGGCCAAGAAGATCAAGACCCTGAACATGTACAAGGATGGCAAGGCCATTCGCAACAGTGAGGGCAAGATCGTCAAGGCCGCCTCGTACCAGAGCAGAGATGTCCCCAAGGCCGTCGTCGAGCCGAACCGGAGGTGGTTCACCAACACCCGCGTCATCTCCCAGGACACTCTCAAGTCGTTCCGGGAGGCCATCGCCGAGAAGGACAAGGACCCATACTCTGTGCTGCTGAAGAGCAACAAGCTTCCAATGAGCCTGATCCGGGATGGCCCCAGCCTTGAGGACGGCCTCAAGAAGCACCAGGCGAAGATGACGATCGAGAGCGAGCCTTTCTCCCAAACCTTCGGGCCCAAGGCCCAGAGGAAACGGCCGAAGCTGAGCTTCAACACCGTCGACGAGCTGGCGGGTCACACTGAGCACAGCTTTGACTCGTACCAGGCGCGTCTGGAGGAGATCAAGCTACTCAGTGGTACCGCGGGGACAGCGGCTACGGATGGCGATGGCGTACCGGAGGAAGACTTCAGCGTTGCAACTGCCAAGGAGGCCATCTTCACCAAGGGCCAATCCAAGCGCATCTGGAATGAGCTTTGTGAGTCGCATTGGACGTCCAACTTCCAACCACAACTGCTAACAAACCTTCAGACAAGGTGATGGATTCTTCAGACGTCATTCTCCACGTAATAGACGCCCGCGATCCGCTGGGGACGAGATGGTATGTGGAAAGACTTGTCCTTATCTGTGGCTACCGGGCACTAATCTTTCGCATCCAGTCGTCACGTCGAAAAGTATCTGGCTACGGAGGCGCCACACAAACATCTTGTTTTCGTGCTCAACAAGATTGACCTTGTGCCCTCTACCACAGCTGTAAGTGTCATCTACACAACACCAGACGTTTCTTCGCTTTTCTTGTCCCTGCCCCCCTGCCCCCCTGCCAGCCTCCCGTCTGGCCCCAGGACTTTAGTCAGGATCCTTCCCGCATTTCCACATGCTCCATGGCAGATTTCCGTTACATTCCTGGGAGAGTGATCTCCACTTCCAACTTCCCCGGTCTGGTCTTCAGACTGGGGATTGGTAGGCGCCGTTTTGGGGTTCTACCGCCGGATACCGGATGTGTTTCATACGAGTTGAAGGCCGCCACTGTCAATTTTGGGACAGCACATGGCTGTCTTCTTAGTGATGATTCACACATCTCAACTCTTACACCCTTTGTCTGTCAATGTTGCCTCCAAACGGATGCTAACAAGTGTAGGCTGCGTGGATCCGTGTGCTGCAAAAAGACCATCCGACCTGCGCCATGCGATCGAGTCTCAAGAACCCCTTTGGGCGCGGTTCTTTGATCGATCTCCTCCGGCAGTTCAGCATCCTCCACAAGGATCGGAAACAAATCAGCGTCGGCTTGATCGGCTACCCCAACGTCGGCAAGTCCAGTATCATCAATGCTCTCCGCGGCAAGGCTGTCACCAAGGTTGCGCCCATTCCTGGCGAAACCAAGGTCTGGCAGTATGTCACACTGATGAAGAGGATCTATCTGATCGACTGCCCCGGTATTGTACCACCAAACCACAACGACACCCCCCAGGATCTCCTCCTCCGCGGTGTTGTACGTGTCGAGAACGTCGAGCACCCGGAGCAGTACATTCCTGCGGTGTTGAAGAAGGTCAAGACTCACCACATGGAGAGGACGTACGAGCTCAAGGGCTGGAAAGACCACATTGAGTTCCTCGAACTCATGGCCCGAAAGGCTGGCAGGCTGCTCAAGGGTGGCGAGCCAGATGTTGACGGCGTTGCCAAGATGGTACTGAACGACTTCATGCGGGGCAAAATCCCGTGGTTCACACCAGCTCCGGCGATGGAAGCAGGCGACGACGCCGTCATGGAAGGCAGGCAAGGGCGCTATGGTGAGATGCCCCTCAAGCGGAAACGCGATGAGAATGAGAGTGTCGCAGACACCTCGATGGCCGGCTCAACTCTGGCGGACGAAGAGGAGTCCGAGGAGGAAGATGCGGCCTTCTCAGGCTTCTCGAGTGACAGTGACTCGGAGCAAGAAGATGGGCCTGAAACTACGGCCCAGGAGGAAGGTGCTGAAGATATGATACCCCTGGACGACTCGAGCGATGAAGAGGAGGATGGTGAGGAAGAGGATGATGAGGATGGCTCAGTAGAGAGTGCTGAAGAAGATGGCGGCGAGTCGGATGTTGACATCGAGGGTGCCAGCGACGTCCTCCCGTCAGAAGACGAGTCAGAACCACCTGTGCAGAAGAAGCGGAGGAGGGCCAGGTAGTCCCCCTGCTGTGGCAAAGAAATGAAATACAAGAGGCATTGAATCCCATTTCGGAATTGTTTGGCATGCAATGTTGTCTTGTTCTTCACATGCTTGGTCGATATCTCTCTGGCTTTAGCTCGCTGCCTGTGCTCCATGTTGTGTTGTCGCGGCCCATCTGACAGATCACTGGTGAGCAGCGTGTGTCACACGGTGGCGGTGTTATAGGAACAACAAGCTTCGGTTGGTTGACCTGGGTTTTGTCTGTCAAGCGTAAGTGTTACAACAACGACTTTTCTCACTTGGCCGAGTGGTATGGAACGCTGTGGAGTTTGGAAATAGCTGTTGCTGTGGTGTTTGGCTTTGACACACAACTTCAAAGACAAGAGCCACACTAGCTTGGTTATCCACATGAAACTGCATCGTGTTGGCAGAGTCCTGTGAGCTGGCAACTTCAAACCACGTCCAATGCTTTCATGTACACTGTAATGCAGGTTGTGAACAGAAACAAGACCAGAGGGGCAAACGAAGCAGGCAAAGCAAGCAACCAAGGGAAGCCACTACCTTGTAGCTGTTACATCTTTGAGACTCTCTTCAAAGCTTTCCTGGCTGATGGAAGTTGTCAGAAACCAAACCAGCCATGGTGGAAGTTGCTTCGTGTCTCGGGCCACAAACACCTCAGTGTTGCTGGAAACAATAAAGGAGATTCACGGCCGGTGCTCTGAGGGGGGGGGGGGGGGGGCATTAACAGTCCATGTTCACTCCCTTCTTCCTTCACAGCAATGCTGTAACACAAGTTTCTGGCAAGATCCATAAGTAAACAACCAGACCATATTGAAATTCCTGCGAGTTGTTCCTCAGACGCCAACCCTTGGATCTCCAAATAGCCCACTCCTTTCCCCTCTTGATCCCATCATGGATGAAAGAAAGTCTTGGTCAACATCACCATCATCATCCTATCAAAAATAACAAGTATGCCAGCCGTTCTCCTGCAGCTCTTGTGCCTATCGGTCTTGCCCGGGGTCACCGACGTTGAGTTGAAACAGAAAGCAGCGGACACAACCCCCCAAGCATGGGCAACTGGCTCTCGACAGCCCGGCTCCCATGGTGCCAGGAACACGATAACAGCAGGATGAATCTCAGTGAGTTGAGAGCACAAGGATTCTTCAATTTAACGCTGGCTCCGACGCTGGAAGAGCTGTGTTGGGACAATAATGATGATGACCGTGGTGAGGATTGGAGTCTCTGTTCTGGCGATGAAGAGGGCAACGACGAGGATGAGGACGAGTCTCTGACACAGGGACAGCAGCTGAGAAGCTGCTCTTGTCACTGGGTGTATGACGAGTCGAGAACGGCGCTTGAGAGACGTCGGCCCGTGCTGTATCAGAGTCTGTTTGGTCGGATAGGATGAGTCGGGGTTCTGGTGGAATCGTCGACGCCTGAGCAGGCGGTTGTGGGGTGTATCACCAATCATTCCGCCATGGCTTCGCAAGATGAAGTGAAGATCATCGCGCTGGCTTTGGAGGTTTTCCTTCCGGCTCGATATCTTATGCTAGCTGGTGCAAGTAAATCAACATCAGGGCATGCCCAAGTAAAGCACACGCATTCTTGACGACATATCCAACAAGCCTTGTCTCCAATAATCCAAAGAGTGACAGTCACTCATCATCCAAGCTGTCCAGCGGCCAGCTCTCCCAGTCATCATACCACCTGACGCCTGAGCCCGTCTCGGGCCATATCAGGCGAAACAAAGCCTGCATCTGCTTCACGCCATCCGGATGGTACTCCAAAGCATCATCACCCAGGGCGTCTCGAACTTTAATCCTGGAGGGCGAGTTCCGGTCGATCTCAACAGCACGCAGCTCGTCGGGACAATCATCTCTGGGGTCGCGTTCGACGCGCCAGGTGCGCGCCAAGTTGTGCATATATGGTTTCAGTATGTCAGAGATGACATCCTCCTTCCAGTAGTAGCCAAGGGCGCAGAATTCACCCCCCGCTGCGCGTATGGTCAGCGTCTCCAGAGGAACCGTACGGATGCCGGGAACCGCGTCTTTCTTGCCGCGGGACACGGCCCTGAAGATGGCCACGGCGAGCTTGCCGTCCACCGCGCTGTCGATCACCGCATTATATACGCAGCGCGGTTCGACTCCTTGCAGAAAAATCATTGAAATGAATAGGG
The DNA here is from genome assembly GCA_023628425.1 of Chaetomiaceae sp. PYS4301M. Lineage (NCBI taxonomy): Eukaryota > Fungi > Ascomycota > Sordariomycetes > Sordariales > Chaetomiaceae > Chaetomiaceae sp. PYS4301M. Next base: position 1,025,074 of record JAMAKR010000004.1, on the reverse strand, counting down.
AGTCCAGCTCGGCCGACTCTGTAATATATCTGGCATGTCGGGGCATGTAGTCGCGTGCTTCCATGATGTGGGCGCTGGCATCAAGGGTCAGGGCCAAGCCGAAGTCGGGGTAGGCTACCGATGACGTGGTAAAGCTGAAGCTCGGGACCGCCGCCTCGGTAACGGGCTACCGTCACCGAGAGATCCTCAATCAGCGGACACTGCTGGATGATGGATGGCAGGTATTGGTGGTATGTCGGCCCTGGCTGGTCCGGGAGCCGTAACCGAGTCAGGCACGAGCTGAAGGCAGCTGCACCGAGAGCCTTGAAGGCATTGTGCGACGCATTCCCCAGTAACTCAAGGGAGCGAAGATTTGGCAGAGAGCACAGAAAGTTGCGCAGAGGGTCAGTGTCTTCCGGATGTGGCGAGGTTGGGTAGCGAAGTGACAAGGAGGCCAGGTTTGGGGAGCTGTAGTTCTCGGCCACGACTGTTGCGGCAATGTCAGTTATTTATTGCCCAAAACAAATGTTGGGAGCAGCTTGGGAGCAAAGGGGATGTCTCTGGCGCTTAAAGTTACCATAAGGGGGAAGAAACAACACCAATTTGACATACAAGAAAGCACTTCTGACACCACCAGTGGGCGGAGGGTCAGAGTATCCAGGGAGGATAAATCCGCGAATGTCTCCCACCGATGAATGACGTGTTGTGGCACGAAACGGAGCAGTTGAGAATTCCAACCTGTAAAAATCGATCCGTCGATCTCCAGAGACCGGAAACAGCCCACGGACTGTCCGCCACCTTCGTCCTCTACGGAGGCACCACGGGAGGACTCTTTCCGAGCCCGCGGAATCGGGAGCGGGTGGTTCGGCCCATTGTTCCATTTATGGAACAGGAACACATGTTTGAGATTTGGCGCCAGGCGTGCCACCAAGTCCATGACGGCGTCAGCGTAGTAGCTTTGCGTGTCGACATCCGTTCCGTTGTTGTTGCGGGCCTCCCGGTATTCAAGCCAGATGCGATGAAGCAAGGGCGACGAGGCTAGGGCCAGTTCATGGAGGTCCAAATCCTCGTCTCCCAGACTGTCAAGCATGAAGGGGCAGACATGAAGCCGGAGGCGGTTGGTCATGGGTGCCGCGTAGTGCTTCTGCAACGTCTCAAGCAGACAAGGCGGGAGCTGCTGTGAGCAGGCAAAGACCAAGTCAGTCAAGGCTGGCAGCAGCTCGACCAGGCGGCAGAGCGGCCTCCATTGGGCGTCAAGTTGATAGACATGCTGAGCAGGTCCGTACTTGTGGTCGGGCTTCATCAAGGAGAGGCCCTCCAAAAAGCCCAGCAAGGTTTCTTCATCGTCGTCGTAATACGGAGAGCGGACGAGCTTGGAGAAGGGGAGCTGCTGGCGCTCGGGAAGAGCAGAGGAGTCGTCGTTGCTGCCATACTCATCGGTAGGCTTCTCGATGCTGCCGTGGATCACAAACCGCCTGACATGTTGGAAGGCCGAGTCTCGACGGAGCAGTTGCTCGCACCTCTGAGCGTCCTGGCTGAGTTGATCCGGGTCGTGGACGCTGAAGGTGATGGTCCGATACAGGAATGCGCTGGCGATGGAGTAGCAATGTCTGCTGGTCAAGGCGAGGAATAGCACACTGCGCGGGTGGGCGCGGCCGACGTGTTCGCAGATGGACGACTGGATTTCCACGGGGAGGTCATCGAACGAGGCCATTTTTGTTTCTCTTTCTTCTCTATTTGACTTGTTCTCTGAAGTACTTTGTGGATCTGGCAGGTCGATTTGCAAGAGCGAAATGTTGAATTCCAGTCAAGTGGAATATTGCCGGTTTGTCTGTTGTCAATTGTCAAGTCGAGTCCGCGTCTCTGCGAGAAGTGCAAGTTGGTAATAATAAAGGGAGGGTACTGTACCTTAGCCAACCCGCCAGACGGTGATTGAAGGTTGAAGGCGGCCGCTGTGTCACTGCTGCCTGCCGCCTCACGCTGGTTGAAAAATAGACGGCAATCATTGTAGGCACTGTGCGGCATGCACAGCATGCAGATGCATCTTTGCAAACCCCCTGAGCCCCTCTTACAAGCATCCCGCTCTCCAACCAACCCAAGCTTCCAGGTTGTTATGCACACATGCTAATATCAGAAAACATCGTCACAGACTCGGTGTTGCACTTGAGGCCCTTGAATACCTCAAAGGTACTATTTTCAGCATGCGACACTTGTATGTCCAATGCTTGATCGCTAAAGACCAGCCAGGGGGAACAAGGGGAGCAAGGGGAGCAAGGGAAGCAACCATTGATCTGGAAAAAAGGGGCCAAGTTGAAAAAAGGGACGGCATCCACGGCATCCACGGCAACCTGAAGAGAGGGTCGAGTTTCGGGTCCCGAAGCGGGGCACGGATGAGTGATGATTGGAGGTCACGTCAAATGACATGCTCACTGTTACAAACCCGGAAGGCAGAGAGTATTAATAAGGAAGGCACCTTCATCCTGAACCTCTGAATCTCCCCTTAAACCTCCTTCCAACCCTCTCAACTACAACACCACTCACATCCAAAGATTTCAAGATTTGATCCAAGATGGCTCTCCCGCCCAAGTTCAAAGGCCACCGCCTCACCTTTGATGACGCCACCACCGCTAGCGGCCCCTCCAACGAACCCCTCCACACGCTCGAAATCTACCTCGACTACGTCTGCCCCTTCTCAGCCAGTGCGTCCTCACCATCACCAGACAGCAAACCCTCGCCATCGCACAGAAAACCCTCTACCTAGTCATTAGGGTACTAACCGAAACAACAGAAATCTTCAAAACCCTAACCACCACCGTCATCCCGCACATCCGCGCCACCCCTCACTTGGCCTCCCACCTGCAGCTCATCATCCGGCAACAAATCCAGCCCTGGCACCCATCCTCAACCCTAGTGCACGAAGCAGCCCTAGCCGTGCAGCGTCTGGCACCGGACCAATTCTGGACCTTCTCGGCGGCGCTGTTCGCGCAGCAGACGGCCTTCTTCGACGAGGCCGTCGTCGACGAGACGCGCAACCAGACGTACCGCCGGCTGGCCCGGCTTGCCGCCGAGAGCACCGCCGGTGGGGTTGACGAGCAGGCCGTGTATGATCTGCTGGCGGTGGAGAGGAAGGAGGGGGCTGAGGTGAGGAATGTGGGCAATGCTGTGACGGCGGATGTCAAGGTGATTGTTAAGATGGCGAGGTTGACTGGGGTGCATGTCACGCCGACGGTGGTGTTTAATGGGGTGGTGGCTGGGGAGATTAGTTCTGGGTGGACGCCGGAGCAGTGGGAGGAGTGGTTGGGCAAGAATGTGGTGTGAGTTTAGTTTGGAGAGGAATGCCCGAGTCACAGACAGACCTCGAGAGAAAATTTATGCATTTGTTGTAGCCGTGCTCCATACCATGACACCACGGCCTTCTAGACAAGAGGAAAACAAGAAGAAAGTAAAACGGACAGTGGGGATAATTACACACGGGGGACGAGACCAAAACTCCAGCCAGCCTCTCCCCACTTTACAAGCGATCCAGCTTCCGCCGCAGGTTCCGCGTCTTCTTCATCAGCTTCTTGTACTTCTTCTTCTTCATGCGCAGCTTGCGTTGCCGCTTGACGCTGATGGCCTGCATGGTGCGGTCTTGCTGCCGGCGGGCCTCATCGTAGCGCAGCTGGCGCCACGCCATGCGCTCCAGGAACGAGCGCGGTTGCTGCTGCGCGTCATCCTCGACCAGCTCCGGGCTGTGCGCCACCACCTTGAACTGTCCGTTGGCGTCGACCGTCTCCTCGATGGTCACCATGGCCTTGTACACGCGCGTCGGCGCCTCCTGCTCGGCCAGCTCCTCGACGACGGCGTTGGTGGCGGCCTCGGCGTCCACCTCGGTCTCGGCGAGCGGCTCGGGGGCCGGCGGCGGCGCGTAGGGCAGGTACTGGCCCGACAGCGGGTTGAGCTGGATGTGCAGGTTGGTCTCGGTGCCGTCGGCGTGCTTCAGGCTGAGCTTCGTAGTCCCGTCCTCCGCCTCTTGGGCCTCCTGCGCCTGCTGCTTGTCTCGGTTGGCAATGCTCATTCTCGACAGGGGCTCCTCCAGGTCATGTACCGTTTGTGATAGCGTCGAGAGCACGTCGGCTACCCGGCTGTTCCGAGTTGGCCGGGCAAAGATTTTGGCAAAGGAGTCCTCCGACACGGTCTTGGGCATCAGTTGCGTGACCGAGATGGGCCGGTGGAGGGCGAAGAAGGTGGAGAGAGCGAGGCCTGGGGGCTGTGCGTGAGCAAAACGTCTGGTGGTGTCCTGGGAGAGAGGGAAAATGCAAACCTTCATCCCCGATATGCCTCGTGCTGGGGACACTCGGAGGTTGCGGTGCGGCGCCCTTTGCTTGCCCTTTTGATTTTTCCGTCTTTGCTCGTGACGCAGGAACCGGCCGAGCGGCGAAGTCTTTGGAGCCATCGTCCGGGCTCGAGGGTTTTGAGGAAGAGTACCGGCGCTGGTGGAGGCCGGTTGGCTTGTATGGCAGGCTGTAGGCGGCGGCAGCTCGCGGGACTGAGGCCGCGAGGGAGGAAACGGCGTGCGACTGAGGCGCGGCGGCGACGACTCGCCGGACGGATGAGGGCAGCATGATGGGCGGTGATCAATGCCGCCTCTGGGCGGAGCAGCACGGGGTTATTCTATTCGCAACTCTCGTTGTCGGGCTCGGGGGGTAGACCGGGACGGGTCTGGCGGCGTGGAAGTCGGCAGCGACGTCGCGGTGGTGGTGGTTGGAGGTCGCCTGTCTCTCCTGTCGGCCTCGCCAAACTTCACGGACTTGGTTGAAGTCCTTGTTGGCCGTTTTCGCCCGCGCTAAAATGGATCGCCCCGAGGCTTGGCAAAAGGTAGGTGCAGCTGGTCTGTGCGTGCCTGTCTGCCTGTGCTGGTCTGATTTCCCCACTGCAACAGCACTCTTCGGGAAACGTCAGACAGTCCTGGAACTTGGAAGCAACAACACTTTTCTTGACAAACGGTCGGCTCAGTTGTTATTGTTTACTGGGTGGTCCAACGTCGGCTCCAATGGCTGGCTTGTCCGCATTAGTTATACTCCCCCATCCGGCTATCTTGAGCCCCAGGATGACCACGTCACGTGGCGTCTAGCGTGCAGCGACCCAGATTCACCGACCCTCTTGTGTTCCACTTGCGCCATTGCCAAGCAACCAACATCAGGGTTGCTTTCGAGACTCGCTGCCGGCCCATCCCCCGGCTTGATAGAGGAGGCATCAAGACGTCTCCTTCTGCACACGATGATGCTCGACTCTGTTGCTATTATTTATTATCTACTCGTCATTCTTCCCCTGATCTCAGCAATTCACATTTTTCTTCGGGAGAGTTCCAACTGGCTCAACCAACCATCGTGCTCCGCTGCCCACCCGAGGACGGCAAGTTACATGGTGCCTGGCCGCGGCTAATCGGTCAACCAAAGCCCCTCCCCCACTAGCTCATCAACCCCGCCTCTGGAGGGTCGCTTTGGAGCCCAGATAACGAAAGCCTGCGGGAATCCTAATTGTGTGACTCCTCTCGGGTCCTGTCCTTCCTCCCAGTGGGCGAATGGCATGTTAATCTTATGGGCATGTGTTGACAATCAATGCTCCGCCCTCGGTCCCTCGTTCGTCCCCTGAAGCCAGAGCCCAAGATGGCATGTTGTCCACCGACCCATCCACTCGGCATGGAGGACCAGACAAACCATGATTCGAGTATCATAGACGGCAGATGCCGGATCAGCTCTCCAATCCAACCGTTCCCCTATCCCTCCCCGCATGACATCATGCGTTGGTGTCTGCTCCAGTGGGGAGCCCTCCCGGGTCCCTCAGGTCACCATGCCGAGTTGGATACTTTATGATACAGGTAGGATCACTGGCTGGACGACTTGTGTCCCACATTGCCGCCGAATATCGGGACTCGACTTAGAGGATGGCCGAGCTACGGTAATCCGGCCTACACGATAAAACAACAAGCCCAGGTGTCAGTGATCTCCACGAATACGCACAATCGTCAACCCTTCAAAAAGCCCTACCCACTGCAACGTGCAGGCTTCCCACAGAGCCGTCAACATGTCTATAGTAGCATTCCATGTACTCTATGTCCAGGTCCCCAAGGTTTGCGTGAACACCCGTACTCACAGGGAACCGAGGCCCATGGTTGGCCCAGCTCATGAAGTAAGCTCAAGGCTGGCATTCTGATGGACGACGTACCGATCCTGTTTTATATCGGTGCCTTCAACTATCACTTGTCCAGCGCAAAGTAGACCTTTACCCCCACCTCGTTCGCCCACCCACTCTCAAGACCCATTTCTGTCCACGCCTTCTCGACGTCCACATCAAGAATATGCTTGTCCTGCTCATTCACAGAGACGGTGTGAGGTGGAATCGGCTGCCCCTGAACGGTTACCATGAAGTCATCTTGCAACGACAGGTCTGGAAGGGACGAGATGTAGATGCCTGTCGGACGTGTCAGTCAATACAACTTCACCACGTGTGATGCACGAGCCGATCAACTTACCCAACACGCCCAAAGCTTTCAGATTGGCATCGACCAGTGCCCTCCCATTCTCCCGCACCTCAAACTCCGTCCTCAACACCGCCGCACAACCCGTCATCTTGCCCAGCAACCCCAGATTCGCAAGCAACACCTCCCCTCGCGTCTTCGACTGCACAGCATGCAACGGGTACGCACAAAGCACATCATACCCCCTCACCCCAAGCGAAATCGCCAACAGCGACGCCGGCGAGCCCACCTCCACAGGCGGCGTAACCCTCCCCGTCGCATGCGCCCGCACCACATACTTCTGCCCCGCGGCCACAACACCAGGAAACCTCGCCAGCGGCACAACCTCCACCACCTCCCTCTCAGCAACATTAAAAACCCCCACAATCCCAGTCCCCCGCACCGCGCGGCCATGATACGCAGCAACCTTCACTAACCCCGCCTTCCCCTCCCTAACCTCCTCATAGCGCTCATACCCCCCCAAAACCCTCCCCACCACGCTCGGCCGGAAAACAACAGTCTTGCCCCCGCGCGGCGACCGGCCCGTCATCTGGCGGAGCAGGGCGACGTCGTGCTGCCCAGGGACGTCGGTGATGTAGACAGGCCCGCCGCTGACGCAGCGCGCTGCAGCGTGGAAGGCGCCCCATTCGTGGGACGTCTGGAACATGTCCCAGTCTGGGAGCACGTTGAGGTGGCGGGTGAGGAGGGAGGTGTGCGCGTTGGCGAAGATGTGCCAGGGTTGGGCGGTCGGGGAGGGGGGCCAGTAGTCGTCGGAGTTGCGGCAGACGAAGGGGGGCCGGGTGGTTGGGAGGTGGGAGTCTTGGGGGGTGGTTAGCTTCTTTTTTTGTGGTTCAATATGCCGTCTCTCTTTTTTGAGAGTGCAAGTGGCTGACGAAACAAAACCTGGGAGAGGAAAACATACGGAAGATAATGGATGGCGCCTGGGACATGCAGGAGATGGCCCGGCCGGAAAAGTGCCGGAGGCTTGCGAGCGTCCAGGCGTCGAGGTAAGGTTGAGTAAGGGACCGGCGAGCGCTCGGAGAAGCCCAGGTGTCGACCATGTACTGGCCGTCGGTTTTGACGCCGTCGATCCCGGAATCGGAGAGGAAGCGATAAAAGTCGTCGTAGAAGCGTTGGATGTCTTGTTGGGCAACGAGGGTCATCTGGCTGTCGATAGGGAGTTGGTCTTTTGCCTCGTTCTCCTGGGTGACTTGCACGGTTTTGTAGCGTTTGGCGAGGGGTCCAGAAGGAGCCAGTCCAGCCCAGTAGCCGAGGAGAGCATGCCAGACGGCAATGTGCTGGATGTTCTTGTGTTTGGAGCGGATATCAGAAACGAGGGCTTTAAGGCCCCGCGGGAAGGTCTTGGGCTCAGCCTCAAAGTCGTTCCAGCCATACTGCCATTGGCCTGAACCTCGGTAGTCAATGTCCTGCCAGTTGTCGTCGATGATAAGGTTGGAGATGCTGATGTTATTCTCGGCGAGTGTGTCCAGGGCCTTCAGAACCTTTTCTTCGGTCAATTCCTGACCGAGAGAGTTCCAAGTACCTGATACCATGGTCAGACTGACTGTGCCTTCTGAAACGGAAACCCACACTTACAGTATCCCAAACCATCGTACCAATTCTCGTACCACTTCGGTTCAACGTCGCTGGGGGGCGTCGTCTCGGTCACACCTTGACCAGTTACTGCGTTTATTTCCATAACGAGGGTGCGGGCTTGATACATGACAGCAGCGATGGTGCTCTCGAGGTCATCACCAACAGCCACCAAGGCAGTTCCCGACGCTGCTTTCGCGTTGTCGTTCCGAATCTAGCCACATGTCAGTTCAGCAAATATAACACTATGATTCAAAATGATCACTTACACGGAGCACCAGACGCCCAGCGTCACCACTGCGGAAGAGGGTGATGACATCGTTGACACCGCTCATTCCAAGGAAGACCAAGTGCTTCCCCTGAGGGGAGAGAAACGAGCAGAGAAGAGCGTCCTTGTCGAGCTCAAAGGACGACTTTCCATGTCGGGGGGCTAGCCAGGGTGTCCAAGGCCGAACCAAGGCAAACCACCTGCCGTCGGTCAGTGTCGGTCTAGCCAGCATTGGTCGAGGAGTGAGAGCAAGATACTGCAGCACTTCCTGGTTGATGAACCTTACCTAACGAACCCTCCCCAAGGGATCCCCAGTGGGACGTCGGCATACGCGGATTGATCATTAGTTGCTCCATCCACTCCCGCTTCGACAGACCACAGGTGCGTCTTGGGGGTTTGGCTCATATGGCTCTTCCACTTGACGTCTGGGTTCAACTCCCGGACCAAGTCCGGCAGGTCTTCCGAGTCCCCATTCTGGATCGGGTTCTGCTCAATCACCACCACGCCGTCATCCGAGCCCTGCTCATTGCGGACCCACAGCCACTCTGACTCGTCCGTTCCTTGACGATATTTGAGTGTGAAGGTCAGGGATGATTGGACGGCCAGCTCCGTCGTGAAGTACAACCTCGATATGGGCCTGTTGGTTTGGTGTAAGTCCGTGGGACGGGCGTCGGGCGAACTGGCGACAAGAGGGGTCTCGGTCCATTCTTGTCCGTTGCTGTCCGAATGCCACAGAGCCACCTGCCATGGTGCTCCGACAAGTTCAAGGGGGGGCTCAAGGACGGCATGGATCGCAATGGTGGAGTCCTGCAAGGTGGTGACCTGCCCGAGAGGGGGGTACGTCGCAATGAAAGCCGCCATGGTGCCGAACGTGATGATGTCTTAAGGGTTATTGGCCTGGGGTAAAGAATATACCGTTGAACCACGGGTCAAGTCCAACTGACACAACCAAGGAAGTAACTACACGCGAGGTCCTATCACTCTTATGGCTTTGTGCTGTGGATAAGAGAGCTAAGCGTGCACAACTCACTCTCCTTTGTAAGCCAACACCGGCCGACGCCAACAAGCAGCAGGGAGCACATGCGGTCAGATAATTGGTGGGATGTTGTGGGTACGTAAGCAAGTCGATCCTCCAGTGGAAGATAAATGTCAAAAGAAGGAGGAGGAATGGAGCCATGGGCTCGGAGCCGCGCTCGCCGGGGTTTGAAAAGGCATGGTGGTGGATTGAGGAGTTCAAGACGGCGCTTGACAAGTTGACAGGTCCCAACCACAGCGCTGGGTCCGGGGATTGAGTCAGGTTGTCGAGGGACACAAAGAACAGCCCACTTTCATCCTTGAGCTTCCAGGTTTCCTCTTCAAACACTGCAGCAAGTAATGCGGTACCATCCGCCAATTCATTTCAGAGTCCGATCAATTGCATACCCTGTTGTTCAAAAATGGACGTGCATCATACGGACATGGGAATAAGGACCGCCTAGCTGGTTGATCGTACACTTTAGGTTCCTGTTGACTTTGATAAGTTCTCGGAAAGCTTCAGCGAGCAGCAAGCAGTGAAGGGAGCTGTTCAGCAAATAAAAGCGGGGCTGGCCGCAGCCAATTGCGCGGGCTGAATTTCCAAATGCCAAGCAAAAGATGCCGGGCAGAGGGCATCTGTGCCACGTGACAGCAGCTTTCGCAGCCCAAGGTTTGGCCCGGGCGTTCCCGAGCTTGCCTTGGAAGTGAGGCAAAATTACGCTGCATACCGTAGTTTTTTGAAGCGAGGAGCCAGACCTTTCCAGGTTCCTTCAAACCACTCATTTTCCACACCCCCCCCCCTTTCACATCCACCTCCATGGCGTCCCGGAGACTCGCTCTGAACCTCGCCCAGGGCCTTCGTGGCCGCGCTGGAGGGCTTTCTGTGCCATTCAGGCGAGGTCTCGCAACACCTCACCACTCGCCTGCCATCAAGACCGAGACGACAACACTCAAGAATGGCCTGACCGTGAGCTCCCCGTCGCCATCAATTGGCCCTCCTCGGTCCGTCGCTAACCTCCTTTGCCCTCTCCAGGTCGCGACTCAGTACTCGCCGTACGCCCAGACGTCGACCGTCGGCATGTGGATCGATGCCGGCTCTCGCGCCGAGACCGACGAGACCAATGGCACCGCCCACTTCCTCGAGCATCTCGCCTTCAAGGTACGGGCTTGCTCCGCCGGCGCGCGCCCGAGCTTGAGATATAGCCGAGGGCACAGCTGACCGTATTCACTCGTGAAACAGGGCACCTCGAAGCGGACCCAGCAGCAATTGGAGCTTGAGATTGAGAACATGGGCGCCCACCTGAACGCCTACACCTCGGTTCGTTGAGCCTCCCGAAAAATACTTCCTCCGGCCCTCGGGCGGTCATCACTAATCCCGGATCAGCGCGAGAACACCGTCTACTTCGCCAAGGCCCTCAACGAGGACGTCCCCCAGTGCGTCGACATCCTGCAAGATATTCTCCAGAACTCGAAGCTCGAGGAGGCCGCCATCGAGCGCGAGCGCGACGTCATCCTGCGCGAGTCCGAGGAGGTCGAGAAGCAGCTCGAGGAGGTTGTCTTTGACCACCTGCATGCCACCGCCTACCAGAACCAGCCCCTGGGTCGCACCATCCTTGGCCCCCGCGAGAACATCCGTGACATCACCCGGACCGAGCTTTCCAACTACATCAAGAACAACTACACGGCCGACCGCATGGTTCTTGTCGGCGCCGGCGGTGTCCCCCACCAGCAGCTCGTCGAGATGGCCGACCGGTACTTCTCCAAGCTGCCGGCCAAGGCCCCCGAGACCGGTGCCTACCTCCTGTCCAAGAAGAAGCCCGACTTCATTGGCTCTGACGTCCGCATCCGCGACGACACCATCCCGACCGCCAACATCGCCATTGCCGTCGAGGGTGTTAGCTGGAACGACCCCGACTACTTCACCGCGCTTGTCACCCAGGCCATCGTCGGCAACTACGACAAGGCCCTCGGCAACGCTGGCCACATGGGCAGCAAGCTCAGCGGCATCGTTCACCAGAACGACCTGGCCACCAGCTACATGAGCTTCTCCACCAGCTACAGTGACACTGGGTAGGTTATTTTCTTCCCTCGTGGCTCCCACTCTTTCCGCCCGTGCTGGAAATTATGCCGTTGCTCTGAGATGATAGGCTAACGAGAACCGCTTCAGTCTCTGGGGCATCTACCTGGTGACCGACAAGCTCGAGGGTGTCGACGACCTGGTGCACTTTGCCCTGCGCGAGTGGTCGCGCCTGTCGGGCAACGTGAGCCAGGCCGAGGTTGAGCGCGCCAAGGCTCAGCTCAAGGCGTCCATCCTCCTGTCCCTGGACGGCACCACCGCCGTCGCCGAGGACATTGGCCGCCAGATCGTCACCACCGGCCGCCGCATGACCCCCGGTGAGATCGAGCGCATCATCGATGCCATCACCGAGAAGGACGTCATGGAGTTCGCCAACAAGAAGCTTTGGGACCAGGATATCGCCATCAGCGCCGTCGGCAGCATCGAGGGTCTCTTTGACTACTCGAGAGTGCGCGCCGATATGAGCAGGAACATCTAAGGGACGGGGCTTAGACGGGGGGAAAAGGAGCGAGGTCCGCGCTGCCACGGTCGTCGCGTGGTGTGCGAGTGGGAAGACGAGAGAGGCGCCCGGGTTCAGTGTATTATAATCCGTGTCGGTGTTGAGTCCCAGCCCAACACATGAATGTACTGTATGGGGCGGTGGGGTAGACATAGATCAATCGATCCTGCTTCTTTTGTTTAGTCCGGCCTGGCGGTTCTCGTTGCGTTTTGTTCGAGCCTGGCAGCGGACATGGCTCTATGTCTCTGTCACGGGTCGCACCTGAAAGGGCTCTACGGCGGTCCAGTACGGCATCCTACCAACAAACAGATGGCTGGCTACCTCCCTCAAACTTTTGCTGCGGGCTCTTCCAAAACAAAACAAGACGGGACTGCTGAAAGAGCCCTGGCTTCTCAGTTGCCTTGTTACTGTTTTCCGTAGCTGCTATGGCCGGTCGGGTAGATTTAGTGGCCTCGAGGGTGAAGCATCGAACCGAGTTGGGTCAAGCTGAGCCAAGTCCAGTTGAGTCGAGTCTGAGGCACGAAGGGATGATGTGACTTCGCAAAGAGCAACATGTGTGTCACCTTGGGAGGGGAATGAGTATCATTCATCTCGGCGCTCGTCAATCCTTGGTGAGTGAGCAGGTGGTCGTGACAAACACGGCAATATCATGACTTTCTCTCCTTTTCCCTTTGTTTTTCTTTGTTTTTGAGGGGACGAGCGGCTGAGGGAGCCAGGTAGATATATCGCGTACTTGAAAGCCGGATGATCAACAGCAAAGGGTAGGACAGTAAGTTCAAGTTAGGCCGTCTGCCCGAGGGAGGTGAATATCGACCATGGTCTGCGTTACTATACCTTCCGGTGCCGTATTACCTGGTGGCGGGTGATATAAAGATTATGAGAGGGTCTAGGAGGCCAGTTATCCCTCTGCTTAGAACGAGCCCTGGGTTCCTCGAGTGTCGCGGGATTCATCATCATTAGATGCCGCTTAAGTTCTAGTTCTGTTCAACTCAGTGGTCTAAACGATGTTGGACTCCATGACAGCGACGGCAACTTTATGAGCAAGTTTCATATAAGTTGAAGCGTACGGTGTCAGTGTACGGAGTAAGCACACATCAGACCGTGAGCTATAACAAGAGCACATATGGAGTGAAAGAGCGAGGAGGTTATTGGACTGGCAGATCTTCAGTTGGCTAATACTGCATACGGATGCCCGAGTCATGTTCAAGCTCCTCTCCGAAGAAAGCTCTGGATGCCATGGCGGAAACATCGTCACTCGCAAGATACCCCAAATCTGTCGCCATGCACAAACCGAAAGCCCGTGCAGGGACGTTGCATCAGTCATAGATTGGCCTCAATGTGGTGATCGATTTCTGATCTCGCTTGACTAATCAGAACGAGGAGGCGGTTTTGCAAAGAGGGTCATGAGAACGGAAGCCGACCGGATTACGGCACTTGGCTGAGGTAGCACTGGGGCTGCAGGGCGGGAACAAGCGGCGGTCGAGAGAAAGATGGTGTGTGGCGGTGGGCGGTGGTGGTGTGACGATTGCACACCGGCTTGGCGATGGCTTTGTCGATGGCTTGTCGACCACGACATCTCCGGAATCAGCGGGTTGAAGATGCAGATGCCACAACGTACACGGGAAAGCCCGGCCATGCCGGAGCAGCTCGTGTGAGCCCTGCATACCGGACGACCCTTGCTGCGCTGTTGCCCTTGGGGCGGTGTCGGCTCGGCATTCAAATCGTTCTTTTGGTTCCCTTTCTGGAGAGTGTCAAACGCGGGAAGCATCAGTACCGGCATCCATCTCATCTGAGGCCATGATTCCATGTGCCCTTGTATGGCATTGACCCCGTGAACGGGACGAGGCTATGAGAAGGATGGCTGCAAAGTTCCGAGTGAGCCGATCGCTGCCCGCCGAGGCCGAAAAACGCCGCGGTTGGCCAGAGGGCATAGACAAAGGACACTCGGCTCGGCTTGTTCGGGCACCAGGCGTCGTTGGAGTTGGGCGTCATGAACTTGGCTTGACACCGGAGAAGCCATCGCTTCGCCTCTTGGAGGACTCCCTTACTACACATGGCGTCTCACAAAAAAAATAAAAAAAATAACCTGGCCAGCCCGGGACATGACGGGATGGTTGCCCGGGACAAGTGGAGAAAACTCGGGTGTGTCGGCGTGGAAAATGCCCCGGATCTTCGGCCGTTGCTCACTCTCGAGCCTGAAAACATCCAGGTGAAAAGGATGACAGTGAGGGTGGGACTGTGGGTTGAGTTCATCAGCCCCACCCCCGCATGGCTGGAGGTCAATTGACCACAACACGGGCTGGTTTGGACCCACCACAGAGGCTCCGCCAAGCAAGTCGCTCTGATCATTCACTGCATTCATGGATGCTGACAGTTTTTGGTCTCCAGAAAACCCCGCTGTTCGTGCAGATGGGAGACGGCGGCTGACCAAAGTGAAGTGACAAATCTCTCTGCCTTTTGCGCCCCAACCAGGAACAAACCACTCACCCAGGAATCCAGGATGGCGGGACTCCGGAAGGATTGCCAAGGGAAAAGAACTTGCCTTGCGCCCGAAGCTGATCTCGAAGAAGCAAGTATCATCCGATTGTCAACACACCGATTCCGCGAACTAGCGTTATTCACCACCCATCGTGCTGTTGTAAATGGACCAGGAGACAAGGGAACCTGCTGCGTGGCCATGGCTATCAATGCAGGCCTGATTGACCTCACTTACTGTGGTACACAGCAAACTATAGGTAGGCAGTATCCGTATCTCGGGCGGTTATTGGAATAATGGCTTTTTCCCATCATGGCTGGTCGGCAGGGCCGGCTTGTTCAGGTTCTAGACACATCACCGCAGCATGCAAGCCGCGCAGGGATCATGTCGATCGAGGTGGCTTTTTGTGGGACTTGGTTGGCGGAGGAGTCTGTGATTGACAACATGCAGAGACAGGCTAGACAGGGAAGCCAGCAGGCTTCTTGGTCGTCGAGAGGTGACCCTCGACAGTTATCTCCCCCGCGTCGACGAGCTGGCGAACGTTATCTACAGATTACCTCGTGACGCTACGTCCGTATCAACTCGAAGATCACGATGCAGCACAACGACTGTTCTTCTGTCTGCAAGCGACGCCAAAATGCCCACGGCTCCCAGGCGGCATGTGTGCATGGATTCGTGGGCCGCATCTCTGTATGTACGGCGCAGTATACGGAATATGCATGTGCTCTTAAATTCTGCGCAGGCACATCCATCATGCTTGGGACACACTTGCATGCCTCTCCTGCAGCGGAATGACCGTCAAATCAGAGGAGGCGGTTCGACTGTCTTGTTGTTTTTTTGGTGTTGAACAGGACTGGGTCGCAGCAGTAATTATCCCGGATTGTTGATTTTACGCTCTGATGGATCGGCTCTCAGCACGGCGAGGCTCGAACGCGACGGTCACGGCATGACCCGCGGCAATCTCAATCTCAGGCGCATCTCAAATCCATGGGGGAGAGATCATCCCCGTCTTCTGTTTCTGAAATTCTGTGCCACCCTCGGAACATAAATTCAGGCACGAGCCCCAAAGGGAGGGAGCAATCTGGAAGCTGATGCGGTTGGGCAGCAGGGGTATTTATTTTACCACTGCCGTCCAAGGATAAATCACCGATGCGCTTTCCCTGGTCAAAGCTAAGGTGCCGGCTCTGTCGTGAAAGGCTAGCTACCTTCGCTAACGGGTTTGGTTTCAATAGCCCCTACGGATACACATTCCGTTGCGGTTCCAGGTTGGTTGTTTGTGCCACGATGCAGACCACAGGCCACAAGCGCAGTGTGTGTGTTCGCGAGGTGGAGAATCTCTCTCTCCAACACATCTCTGAAGCGCATTTGGCGCATTTGAGGCGTTCTGTTCCTTTTCTAGCCCCGGTATCGCCGATTCCACCTTGCTTCTGTCGATGGTGTTGCTTTTCATCTGCCGCTGGCGGCGAGTTTCAGATCACCAATGTTCCGCAACGCTTCCTGATTTGGTTAGAGGCGGCCATCCCGCTCTCGCTTGCCGCCTGGTAATTTTCGCTTTGCGGCATCCCCTCAGAGACCGCTCCCGGTCATCTTGGGGCGCCGTTGATGAAGGGCCGAAAGCCAAGTCGAGAACACGTCCACAATCCAGATTCGGCCATCGAAAATAAGAGGAGGAAGGAAGGAGGGATCTTTGCGAGAGCGCCATCGGCCTGGGATTGAGGGACTGAGGATGAGATCGGATTGCAAAAGTTCCATCCCAAACGTGACCAGGCAGAGCAATGTCGTGCAGCCTCGCCAACCAGCAAGAGCCCTGCAATAACATTAACCTTAACCAATCTGTAATTCGGGCAGTTGTCTGAATGGCGGCCAGATGCGATGGAATCAAGGTTCCCGTGAGCACACATACGTATCTGTGTTGTCGTCGGTCCTGTGGGTGCTATTGTATCATTGGTTGCGTGACCTCACAGGCTCACACACTGCATCTCTGCACGAGCTGGGATTGTTCGACAAAGTTGGTTGCAGTTTGCGGTCTGGTTCGCAAGCTGCCATGCTTTCCAGCAATCCTCATGCCCAGCTGGGCAGTCCCCCCTTGTCAATCCCGCTTGTTCCGGACCCCTCCAAAATCCAACCCCCCTGCAACATGGCACCCCGTCAGCCAGTCCGTGCATTGGGAAGGACCCGCCCCACACCAGCGCCCAGCGCCAGCAGCGCCCAGCACGCCCAGCACGCCCGGTGCCCACTCCTGGGCCGCCTCCTCAGTTCACCTTACTCTTCAGGCCGCATTCAACACAGCCCGCTTCCATTCCCCCACTCCTGCCACACCCGAGTCTCAGAACTGAGCGGCAGCGCCGCCCCTAACAATTTTCCCTCACCCGTCGCCCCCAGTCCATTTCAAGATCCTTTGTCCCCCCCAATCCTCTTCTCCACTTTCTGAGCTCACTTGCATTCGACTCTCTCGGCTCCCCGTGTTTTCCCAGCCTTCCGTGGGATACACTTTCAACTCGATTCTTGTATCGGCTGCCGGGCATCGAGTCAATTTTCCTTTTTCTTCTTTTCTTTCTTTTCCCACTTTTTTGCAGGCTGGCAAAGGGAAGAGAAGACATTCCCGTGTTCCTTTTACCCGTGTTCTCACTCACCCATGCTCGGGTCTCGACTCGCCAACCGTTACCTGATGGACGCCTTGCGCCCGTAAATCGATCAAGTCGCCACCGAGTCTATTAGTGTCTCTGGCAAGATGGTTGTTCTCAATCCGGCCGTGATGGAAGCCGCGCGGGTGGTTCTGCGGCAGGTGGTAGAGACGGCCGCGAGCGCAGCCGTTTCCGTGTCCACCGACCCTGCGACCTCGATCGCTCCGGCCTCCTCTTCGTCGCCGGCGATGACTTCGACTACATCTTCCTCTGCGGCAGCCGATACCAACTCTAGCAGTGGAAGTGGAGGAGGAGGAGGGGGAGGAGGTGGTGGTAGCGGCAACTCGTCCTCGCTGTTGTTCTTCGTCGCCCTGGGATTCGGCGTGGTTTTCACCAACCTTTGGTGAGTATTGGTCGATGGAGAGGGTCTTACCGGCGACGACATTCTGACACCCGACAGGATTATCGTGGGCGTCAAGTACTGCTTCAGGTACAATGCGCGAAACCGTCAACTCCGCAACGAGGATGGCGAGCCCATCAACATGGAGAACATGCCTCGTCCACATCGCCGCCGGAGGGAGAAGAAACTGATGCCAATTGACGAAGTCAACGAGAAGTTTCCCATGCTCAAGTACAAGACATGGGTTGCCAGCCGCGCACAAGAAGGACTGCCAACTCGCGGCGGTGTTTCGGCTCCTCCGAGCCGGCCAAATAGCGTTCGGGATGCCGACGGTGTGTCCCCAGAGTTGCCGCCAGCAAAGGAGCGCATGTCGACCGACGAGCGGCCAACTACAAGCGCCACAGCAACAGTTAAGCCAATCGAGCCAACCACGGCAACCGAATCGGTGCCAGCAGCTGCCCCCAATGCCGAGCCTCAGAGCGCAGATAAACCCGAGGTTCATAGTCCGCAGCATGCCCCCAAGGAGAGCACATCTAGCACAGTAGGGGCCGTTCCTCGCGCGTCGATCGATTCGCAGCCTGATCCGGATACCACTGTTGCGCACAAGCATATGAGCCAGATCTCCCATGACGAGGAGGACGAAGACGAGCACATTGACGCTGCGCTTCCGCCAGAATGCCTCGGGACATCGGGCGACACTTGCGCCATCTGCATTGATACGCTCGAAAACGACGATGATGTCCGAGGTCTTACCTGTGGCCATGCCTTCCATGCGGCGTGCATCGACCCCTGGCTGACGACCAGGAGAGCGTGTTGCCCGCTGTGCAAGACTGACTATTATACCCCTAAGCCCCGCCCTCAGGCCCCGGAGGGCGGCGATGGCACAACAGGCGTCATTCACGTTACTCTTCCCAACAACACGCGCAGCAGCAACAGGATCAACCTCCCCGGCCGGCCCCGACCTACATTCTTTGGGTTTGGGCGGACGGACCAGAGAGACCACGATCAGCGACGCGGGACTGGCAGCTCCCGAACCCGAGACAACGGGGGTGCTTCCATTCCCAGCCGTCAGAGATCAAGGACCAGCCCTGCGCCGGAATCCCACGACGAATCCCGGACGGGCCGGCTGTTTTCTGGCATCAGGAACGCGTACCCCGGATTCCGGGTCCCCAGGTTCCGAAGCGCACAGGCCGAGTCCGATGCAGCAGCCCCGGCTGCCAACCCGGCCCCTTCGCCGTCGCAGCTCGAAGCTGGGGTCCGGAGCCCTCAAAGCTAGCGACGGTCTGACAACATCGGCGACATATACCCGATATGGTTACGACAGCTGCGTCTATCGATACCCCGATTTCTCACAATGTACATGTATTCTTCTGCTGTGATCATGACTCGCCGGGCTGCTGCCTCGGCAACGATCTGCTCGGCTCTCCGGACCATCACCTGCCTTATATCACACAGCTCCTACCGGAGCGCTACTTGTGCCACCGATGGCACGCCACGTAAGCCCAGCGGCGGCTTGCGTACTACCACCCACACTGCTGGTGGGAGGTTATGATATATCCTACCCCGCGCATTTCCTCGAACTATAACAACACTCGAATCGCCGGATCACGACCGAGACGGCAGCGGCGGTAGGCAACTACTGCCCGCTCATTTTCGCATCAGGAGAGAAGGGAACGAACTTGGAGGACCGGTGCTGGAATCTCTCGCCTTGTGTTTTATTTCCCCTCCCCCTTTACACCTTTTCCTTTTCCGTTTTTCACAAGTGGTTGGTATTCGAAATTCTGCATAGCACATTGGCTTTTTTACGGACTAGGGAGGGAGGACTTACTTGTCCCTTCAAAGCATGGAGTTTTAACGGGAGGGACGGGTGGGTGCTGCGGGCTGGCAATGGGAACAGAGTGAGGATTTGGGTCGGTTGGGAGGGGTGGGTGACTGCTAGTTAGATGCCCCAGCCCAAGGACAGGGTTGGGTGTTTTGTATTTTGGATGGATGCTTCGAGTGAATTTAATCAGTCGGATTGCCTGCACACTTGTTCGAAGTTGGCCGCCTTAGCCAGGTCATTGATCATCCGGAATATGTGGCGATATAACCAAGAGGTCACAGCTGTAAACCAAACAACATGGCCCATGGCTATCCTCACAGATACTTCCCACTCTGAAACCTGCCCCCGAAATCCGCCGCCCGATTTAGCAGCTCCTTCCGCTGCGAGTTGGTTATCCTCCCGCCCACTTTCATGTCCTTCTCCCAGTCAAACGCCCGCTTGCTCGGGTCATCCTCCTCATCCTCCTCGCCACCGCCTTTGACACCCCATTTGGCATCGTCCCCCTTGACAGGCGGACGGGTAGCGGAAGCACCGGCAGTTTTCCGCGCGGCTCTGGCCGCCTGGTGTTCTTCCACCAGGCTCTTGCCCCGCGTCTGCTCGGTGTAGGATCGGACCCGCGCCTCGTCTGCTCGGCTCTTGCTCGCGCTGCCGCTGCCGGCGCCGGGCTGTGATGACCTGCCGCCGGTGGGCGGGTTGGACGGGTTATTCGGGTCTTCGCGACCGAGCACGGCGTTGGCCAGCCGGCGGGCTTTCTCCTCGGGCGTCTCGGTCCAGATGGAGCTGATGCCCGCGGGCTTGCCGTCTGTCGCGGCGCGGGGCCCGCTCGCGAACTTGCGGGCCTTGAGCTTGGTCGGATCGGGCGCGCGGTAGCCGTCGCTGGTCGGCGGCGCGATCATCCAGTCGTCGCGTTTCGGCGCGGCGGGTTCGGGGCGCGAGGTCGCGGCGTGGCTTGCGCTAGCAGCGGCGGCCCGGGAGGCTGCCGCAGAGCCTGGGAGTGCTGGGCCCCAGCCGTCGTCGTCGTCTTCTGAGGAATCTGGATCGGGGCCGGTTGGGGGGCGCTCGGAGAGGGGTGCGGGGGGTGGCGCAGGGCCGAGCACGCGCTTAGGAGGAAGCGAGGGGCCGGTTGTGTTATCATCGTCGCCGTCGGAGTCGAGGGCAATCTCGTCGGTGTTTGCTGTGGCTGCTGTTGGTGGAAGTGTAGGCCCAATTGACCGTTTCTTGTCCGCTTCGGGGGCTGGAGGTTTGGCGCTGCCCGAGGTTGCCGGAGGACGCGATGGCCCGATCGCTGGAGCTGGCCTGGACGGGGGCTTTCCTGTGCCGGTATTCTTCGCAGAAATAGGTGCGCTTGGACCAAAATCGTCATCTGAATCATCGTCTAGGGCGATCTCATCGTCGTTGTCTCGGCGAGAAGACTTGGGCGGAGGTGAACCCGACTCTTCCTCCTCTTCTGGAGTGCGCTTGCGCTTCCAGAGGTGCGGAGGGAGCTGTGGGCCTATCGACGCCATTGCTCCAGCTGTTTGTCTATCTCGCTGTAAAGTGGGTTGATGATACTATCGCGCTCTGCAGCGAGGAGTGGGTGATTGAGTGATGATTCCTAGACAGCTTCGAAATGCGACCTGCGAGCTGAAGTCTTGAAGGGCTGGTGTTTGGTTCAGTTCAAAGTCGCTAGCCTTACCTTATCGATAAGCAGCGCTTGTCATCCCATCCCGGTTTCCCTACGCAACGGCGCCCTGTCAGGGTGCTTCCCCACTGGACCTAGGCAGCGGAGAGAGCAGCAGGCCTGGGATTGGGGCGCGGGCAGGGGGAGCTGCGGCAGGTGCACATGGGGTTCTTCCAACATCCCAGCCATCGATGCGCCAAACCACCAAACGAGGCTGGCTCTTTCTCCCCTCGCTCCAAGCCGTCCTGATTTCCAAACAGGGAAGCCGATTGTGTGTCTCGAAGTGTTGCGAGGAGCTTGAGAGAGATTGCGTATTACTCCGCGAACATCAGCACCAAAGAAGCCAAGCTACCGACCTACGTACCCTGGTCGACACAGAGGTACCCGAACAGCTGCTGCGCCGAGAGCTCCGCGATCCCACGTCCCAACCCGTCCCCTGTCTCTGGTCGAACGAACCACGAGCTCGACAGTCGACATTCTCATCCTTCGATCCTGGAGCAATGCCGTTCGTTTCAGACGCCCCATGAGTTCGGATCAATCCCGCGAGGAGGACAATGGCCCCGCGGAAGCCATGGCCGACGAACCGGAACTCGCTCGACCTGACGACGAGAGCTCGAGCTCAAGCGACGAGGAGACTGTGAAAGGCGATCGCGATGAGGACCACATCCCCAGCCTCGATGACGACGAGGAGCACGCCGCTGGCACCCCGGTGTCTCCCGCCGGCCCCAGCTCCATCGCGCACCGTTATCGCGAGCTGCTTGATGCCGACCAAGAAACGCCGTCCGAAGATGGGTCGACGGACGCCATCCCCCGACTCGCTGTGAGCCCCATGGGCTCCATGCTCTCGGTTCCAGATGATTCCCCCTCGGTACAGGTATGTCATGCAATGGATGGAAGATCTGGTCAAGATTTGGTGTTGACGAACCGGTGCAGGGCTCCGTGATATCTTCCCTTGGCAGCAGTGTTCTGCCTTCCCGCCCCGGCCTGGCGAGTCCGACACCTTCCTTCCGGCCCTTCGACCAGAGATTCCAATCCCGTATCGCCTCGCCTTATCTGTCCTCGCCCAGACCGTCGTCTCCCGCGTTCCTCTCGAGTCACAGTCGGAACGTCTCGTTGAGCAGCCAGTTGCTACTGGACCCCGGCGAGACAGAAACCCCGTCACCACCATGGGAGGTGGTCCGGTGGACAAAATTGAAGAAGCTCAACGGCCAGGTGTTCTCTGAAGCCGGGCGCAGGAACTTTGGTTCCCCCACATGTCTCGCCGTCTCGGCCACGATCGTGTTGGGCACTTCAAAAGGGATAATCTTGGTGTTTGACTACAACCAGAACATCAAGATGATTATTGGTCCAGGGACAAAAGGTTAGGATCTCGTCTCGGACCAATGAATAATGTATGGCTGACTCTCATCCAGCTGTCGAATCAGGCCCCATCACCGCCATTGCGATATCCGCGGATCACACCACCATCGCCGGTGGGCACGCAAACGGCAGCATATTCACTTGGGATACCACACGCGCTGCAAGGCCGTTTCTTAGCATACCGCACCTCGACCCAGCCCAGCAGCACAACGGAACCACCGACGGCCACCTGCTGAACGTCAAAGTCACCCACCTAGGGTTCCTCGGTACCCGGCACACGGCGCTTGTTTCTGCCGACGATCGGGGTATGGCCTTCTCGCACCTTGCAACTCGGGGCACTGGAGCTCTCGGCAGGACGGTGAAGACGACCAGGATATTGGGTCGGTACCCAGACTCAAAACCCCCGCCGGGAAAGACGCTGAAGCCCAGCACCGTCCTGGCATTTGCCTCGCTGCCTCTTGGCAATGTTGAGATGGCCACCGATACCGTCGGTCTCACCGCAATGCTCACACCCTACCTGCTTGTCATTGTCTCGACTACCCCTATCGCCCAGACACAACATAAATCCGCGCGCCCCAAAGAGGTCGCCGCCCACAGCGCCATGACCGGGTGTCTTGCTTGGTTCCCTGGCGTCAAGCTAAAAGCCCCCGACCCTGTCACGGGAAGCCAGATTTCCAAGGTCAAGTTGGTCTACTGCTGGTCCAATGTCCTCACTGTCCTAGATGTCGACGAAATCCCGTCAGACGACAAGGACAAGCCACCCAACCTCAAGTTCAGAGCACGGAGCAGGTGGAAGTGTGAGGAGCCCATTGTCGCTGTGCAGTGGCTAAGCCGGTCGGTGCTCACTGTCCTGACCATCTCCCAACGTCTAATCGTCCTTGAAGACCGGAGCATGCGCATGACCGAGGCTTTCGACCTCATCCACAAACACATCTATCATACCGACCTGTTCTCGAAGCAACTCGGTGCTTTGGTAGAGCAACTGGACGAAGAAGACCCTTCGATGCACGGCGTTGTCGCCGACGCTTTCTACATGAGTCTCAAAACCTACAAAGGCCGCCTCTTCCTTCTCGGATTCAACGACATATCTATAGGTGCCTTGTCCAACTGGGCCGATCGCCTCATCGCGCTGATGGAGAACGGTGACTATGTTGGTGCCATCAAACTGGCGACATCATACTACACCGGGGACGCCAACAAGCTCACGGTTGGGCTGCCAGAAGACACCGAGCTGAGGCACTCCATGGTCCGGGACAAGCTGATGGAAATTATGAGCGCATCGCTCAAATACGCGTTTGGACAGCGGCAAAAGAACCGGGGTTCGGTTAATGACCACCAGTTACAAGAGCTATCCGAGACGTGCTTCGTCGCCTGTTTGGGTGTTGCAGATGCCGACTTCCTTTTCGACGAGATGTACGAATGGTTCGAGGACGCCCAAGTCGAAGGTATCTTTCTTGAGACACTGGAGCCTTACATACTCGACGGGTCGGTCACCGCAGTGCCTCCGGTGGTGGTGAAAGCGATGGTGAGCCACTTTGTCAGCCAGGGGTGGGAGAGCCGGCTTGAGGAGATGATCTGCCACATGGACACTGCCACGCTCGACTTGGACCAGATCACAACGCTTTGCAAGCAGCACAGCCTTTACGATGCGCTGCTCTACGTTTGGAATCAAGCACTACACGATTTTGTCACCCCGCTCTTCGACCTGATTTCCTTGCTCGTACCGCTGATGCAGAACGGCCACTACTCCGGCAGCCCGATGGAGGTCGAGACATACGGGGTGAATGCCCTGAAGATATTCCCTTATCTCTCCTACATTCTCACCGGACGCGTTTATCCAACGGGCGAAGTGCTTCCCGAGGACGTCGCTCAAAAGGCCAAAGCCGAGCTGTACTGGCTGCTTTTTTCTGGCAAGAGCATCACTTGGCCCAAGGGCAGCAACAAACGGCTTCTTACAAGGCCCAACCAGTCGGTGGAACCATCATTTCCCTATCTTCGGTTGATCTTGAGCTTCGACGCTGCGAGCTTCTTGAGCGCCCTCAACGAGGCCTTTGAGGATTCCTTTCTCAACGATTCTCCCGAAAAGTCGGCGAACGGCAGTTCCGGGCGGGATCTACCCGAAGAACAGATCTTTGGTCTGACGGTGGACCGGCAGTACATTGTCTCAATCTTGATGGAGATTATGAACTCGGCCGACTTTACCCCGAACGAGACCATTTACCTGGACATGTTCATTGCCAGGAACTTGCCCAAATATCCGCAATACCTTCTATTTCCCGGCTCGACGCTGACCAAAGTCCTTATTGGGCTTTGCAAATATCCCGGCAAGGATCTGGCTGAGGATGCCCAACTCAGCGCCGAGTATTTGCTGTCCGTGTACCAACCCCCAGATGTTGCCGAGCTCATACCCCTTTTCAAAGAATCCGGATTCTATCGCATCCTCAAACGCATCTACAGAGGCGACAGGCAGTATGGGAAGCTCATTGAGACCTACTTCGAAGACCCAGACGACCAAGATGCCCTGTTCAGCTGCGTCGAACTCTACCTTCGGCCACAGGCTGGTCTGGCGCGGCGTCAGGTCCAGGATATCCATCAAGCCATCAACCAGCATGCGGCCGAGTTTGTGGACCTGGACCCTGCGATGGCAGCAACAACCATCGCAGCGCATGCTCCGGAGCTGCATCAACACCTTCTGGAGTCGGTTGCTGAGCAGCCAGGTCTCCAGTACACTTACCTAAAAACGATCCTAGAGCCCGGGAAAGAGCCTGCGGTTGGCCGTGTGACAGACACAGAGCTGGTGGAGCAGTATCTGCGTCTGATGTGCAGGTTTGATCCAGAGCATGTCTCGGAATATGTTGGCCTGGTTCAGTCCTCGAACTTGAGGTTGGAGCAGCTGCTCCCGACGATGGAGCAGACTGGTGTGATTGACGCGGCGGTTATCCTCATGGCAAAAGAGGGCCAGATCCAAGAGGCGATGGGTCGGCTGGTCAAGCACCTCGAAACATTGGAGGCTGCCGTTCAGGGTCTTCTTGCAGGCTCCGAGGATGATGGCCACGATCTGCAAGAGTCTGCCGAGGACCTGTTGCAGGCCTTGCGGAAGTTTACCCTGGTGGGCATCTGGCTCTGTCAAGGCCAGACGAAGACGGCGCGGACTGCGGGTTCTGGACGGAGAGGACAGAAATCACCCCCCAACGGGACGCTCTCGGCAGACGAGAATCTTTGGCTCGACCTGATTGACACCTCGGTCCAAATCACCCGGCGGCTATCTTCAGCGCTACAGGCATGCCCAAGGAACACGCTCCCCGCGAGCAATGGGGAAGCCCCGGCCCACCACCCACCACCTCTCGACATTGACAAGCTACTCACCCTCCTCCGCTCCCTCGTGCAAACAACCTTCACAGCACTCCTCACCTCAACCTCGACCGCATCCTCGCTCTCCCAAGCCACCGCTCCCCCACCAACAGGCTCAGCCGCAGCAGCAGGCATCGGAACGAACCTCTCATTCCTCCGCGTCCTCCGGGCGTTCCTCACCCGCGCAGCGGCAGCATCGCCCAACCTGGCCGACCTCCGCGCCGTGCTCGCGTCCGTCTTCTCGGCGTACGCGTACGAGGAGTCGATCCTGCGGCTCGCCAGCCGGCTGCTCGAGCGCAGCCTGTTTGTCAGCGTCGACCAGGCCGTCGAGCTGAGGCAGCGCGGCTGGCGGCCGAGGGGCTCGACGTGCGAGGCGTGCGGCCGGAGGGTGTGGGGCCCTGGCGTGCAGGGGGGTAGAGTGTATGAGGCGTGGGAGGAGAGGAGGGAGGTTGAGGAAAGGAATAAGGTGGCGCGGAGGAGGGGGGTGGTGGCGGGGAGGGGGTTTTTGGGGGATGGTGGTGATGGTGGTGGTGGTGGTGGGAAGGTGGGTGCGGGGCATGATGGTGAGGACGGGGAGGAGGAGGCGTATACTGGGAAGGGGAAGGGGAAGGGCAAGGACGTGGCTCCGAGAGTGAGGCAGAAAAAAGTGGAAGGTGAGGCGGAAGGGGAGGGGACTGGGGATACGAGACAGGACCCGAGAGAAGAGCGTGGTGAGGGGGTGATGAGTCCCCCCAGGAGGGATGAGCAGCCGGTGCTGGGGCCGCTGGTGTTGCTGGCGTGCAGGCATATTTACCACCAGAGCTGTCTGGAAGCGCTGCTGGCGAAGGATGGGGAGGGGAGGGAGACGGAGTACAGGTGTCCTATTGATGGGTAAGGGTAACTTAGGTAGTGAGGTGGCTGGTTGTAGTTGTTTGTAATTGCGAATCAAGGCGTAGATATGCCCAGCAGACGGTGATGTGGCTCTCTGAAGTTTTCCTTGGTTTACACAACGAGAACACCGCTGTTCGTTCCATGGAGGTGTCCAACGAAAAGGGGTTCACCCACCCCTGCTCTGATGCTCTTCAGGGCTGGGTGCTGTGGATTAGTGGGGCGGGTCGCTGAACGTCTTTCGGCAACAGGGGGGATTGCTTGGCTTTCCACTTCCAGATCTGTGATCAGGAAAGCGTCGAATCTCCAAACACAACATCTGGCACCCGTCCAACACAACCCAATGACAATACAATGTCGATAACATCAGAAGAAGAGGTCGATGAAGACGTGGTCGGCGTCTCCAACAGAGCTGACAGCCGACCGTTTGGGCGCCACGACTCGTCCAGCTCGAGCAACCTCAACGCAGACTCGGACCACCACCACAACGACCGTCGCGACGATGGCGACGATGACGACGACGACGATGACGACGATGCCTACTCCTCCGGCTCCGGCTCTGGCTCAGGTACAGAATACGACGAAGACGAAGACGACGCCTCCCTCCCGCCGCCCGCGGCCTTCTCCCAACACGCCTTCGCGCCGCCCTTCTACGGCCGCCCGCCGACCCCTCTCCCCCCGTCGCCATCTCTCACCTCCCTCCTCCGCCCGTCCCGCCCAACAACCCCGGACGCATCCGACGACGAGGGCGGCGGCGCAGGGGCCGGCGCCGGACGAGACGGCCTCCCGGGCGAACCCCTCCCGCGCGCGCGCCCCAAGGTGCCGACGTACGAATACTACGGCTTCGTGCTGTACCTGTTCAGCTCGCTGTCGTTCTTGATCTACCTGCTGTGGAGCTACCTGCCGTCGCCGTTCCTGCACGCGCTGGGCATCTACTACTACCCGAACCGGTGGTGGTCGCTGGCGATCCCGAGCTTCATCGTCATGCTGCTCGTGTACATCTACGTCGCGCTCGCGCTGTACAACCTGGAGATCATGACGCTGCCGCTCGAGAGCGTCGAGACGGTCGTGGACGAGGCGGCCATGGTTGCCGTGGTGGATGGGAGGGGCCGGATCGTGAGGGGGGATCATCATCGCGAGAAGAGGAGGAGGGAGGGGGGCCCCAGGCGGACGAAGGGCGGGAGAGAGGGGGATGGTTCGAAGGGGAGGGCTAAGAGGGAGAGGGAAGCGGGGGTGAGGGTGAGGGCGCTGAACTGGAGGGAGGTGTGGAATGAGGGGACGGATGCTGTCATGGACGTGCCGCTGGCCGGGGTGTGCGAGGTGCTGTATGGCGAAGGGAGGGACTGGGATAGCGAGATTGAGGAGGGTGACGGGGGGATCACGAGGTTGTAAGTTGAATGGCGGGTGTACGAAGTATGATTTGTGATGGCGTTTTGGGCTGGGGTCTGGCACCATGAGGTGAAGGACAAGAACCTGACATTATTGATACCCCTTTTGTGAGCTTGTACTGCATGTAATCCGTACATGTATAACCTATCATGGCTCGTGGAAGCATCGAGATCCATAATCTTTCTTTGTGAGCCCGTTTGCAGCCCTAGGGTACATGTGAGTGAGAAGGGCATTGGGACACTGCCGCAACTCTCGCGAATTCGAAGAGAAAACGGACAGTATTGGGATCAAGCAGGCACGGATACCCGTAGTGATGCAGGGGACCTGAGCACCAAAATGCCAAGCGTGGAGCTAGCTGTGCCCCACTTTTTGGCGAGTGCTTCCTTGGAGTCGAATTGGAGGAGCAGCAGAGGCGCCTTCGCATTTGCATCCAACGCGACAGCTCGCGAATACACCAAGCTCCGCATTCCATTTTGTTGTCGGCTCAACATTCTCGCGCAATTCGATCGCAGGAATTCTTTGGACAACCAGACGTTTGGCGCCATGTCACAACAACCCCTCTCGTCGTCGGTACAGCCGACCGACGTCTACGGCGGAGGTGAGCCTGCACCCACCCTTCAGCTTTCTTGCAGCTTGCCTCGTCCGAAATGCTAACAGCCCCAAGATGAGGTCTCGGCGCTCGTTCTCGACCCCGGCTACTGCAGCACGCGAGCGGGCTTTGCGGGCGAGGAAATGCCCAAGCAGGTCATCCCTTCCTTCTACGTGCACGCCAACGGCCGCGACCGCTTCGGCGACGAGGTCATCACGCCGCGCCCGGGCTTCGAAGTGCGAAACTACATGAACCGCGACAGCGTCGTCGAGGACTGGGACGCCGCCACCCGCGTCTGGGAACATGTGCTCGTCCAGCGCCTGCAGCCCCCGCGACAGACCCCTCCGAGCAAGAACGGCCTGAACGTGGGCGACGATGGCGACGTCGAAATGGGCGACAATGGCGCTGCCGAGGAGGCCACCGAGGCGCTCGAGAAGCCGCTGGCCGAGAACCCCTTGCTCATGAGCGAGGCGCCTTGGAACACCCCCAAGGCGCGCGAGAAAGCGATCGAGGTGTGCATGGAGACCTGGGGCTGCCCCGCCTTCTGGCTCAGCCGGACCCCGGTGCTGGCTGCCTTCGCCGCCGGCAAGGCCACCGCTCTCGTGCTCGACGTCGGCGGTGCCAACACGAGCGTCACAGCGATTCACGACGGCACCGTCCTCAAGAGGTCCGTGCAGCGCTCGCCGGCCGCCGGCGTGTGGCTGAGCAACCAGATCCGCTCCATGTTCAAGAGCAACGAACCGAAGGTTGACATTGTGCCTTCCTTCATGATCGAGAACAAGAAGCCCGTCGAGGCCGGTGTTGCCCCCGATGCTCGCCTGCGAAGCTTCGACTTCCCCATCAGCGACTCATTCCGCGCCTTCGAGGACGAGCGCGTCCTCACCGAGTTCAAGGAATCCGTTGTCGAGGTATGGCGCGGGCCCGGCCGCTACATGGCTCCCGGCAACGAGGATTACATCAAGACCCAGCCCGGACGCGTCTTTGAGATGCCCGACGGCTACAACCAGATGTGGCGCGAGCAGCGCTTCCGCGTCGCCGAGGGCATGTGGGACGACGCCGCAGCGTATCCGGCTGTTGGCGACGAGCCAGCCGTGACCAAGGCCCAGACGATCCCCGCGCTCATCAAAGCGGCGCTGGACGGAGTTGACGTGGACTTGCGGCCAAACCTGCTGGGCAACGTCGTCGTGACCGGCAGCTCGAGCTTGATAAACGGCTTCAACGACCGTCTCAACCAGGAGCTCACGGCCATGTACCCTGGCCTTAAGATCAGGATCCACGCAGCCGGCCTGACGAGCGAGAGAAGGTTTGGCTCTTGGATAGGAGGGAGCATCCTCGCCAGCTTGGGCACTTTCCACCAGATGTGGATCTCGAGGAAAGAGTACGATGAAAACGGGCCGGGCATCGTGGAGAAGCGCTGCAAGTAGGGCCGTGGCCTGCCGCCGGGATTGGTTGTCGGGCCCCGAAACCAACAGTCTGATAGCACTAGGCGCTCAGGTTGGAGCAGATATCAGGGAACAGGCGAAGGTCTCGAAGAAAATATCTTGAATTTGTTACGCTTGGTGTTTCGGGGGGCGTATGGAGTTGTTAAAAGGGCTTGGGGGAACAGGTGCTCAGTGAAGGAGCTAAAGGGTAGACCGCAAAGTCGTGTACTGATCGCACTGCCCATTGTCGGGAAGCTACGTGTGTGTATGTGTGGATGTGTGTGTGTGTGGATGGGTGGGCGTGTAATACTCCATGCGTCTTGTGTCTTGAGAATTGACCTTCTTACCATCCACGCCACCTCGGCCAGACGTCCACGACCTTATCCTCGCTGCCCTTGTTCCTGCTGTCAACAATCAAGTACCAGTCAAACCCAGCACCGGCAATGCAGCTATGGTTCGGCCACACACGGACTCTCTGGCCGTATTGGAGCGGCACCTCGTCCTCTTTCCTACCCTGCCAGGTCAAAATGCCGTGCTCCTGGCTGATACGGCCGACCTGCCATCCGTCGTGGACTCGTGGAAAGTCTGGCCCGGGCACTGGGTTGTCCAGACCCCACGGCATCAAAAATCCCCAACCAGGATAGTCCTGCCCTGGGACCTTGCCCTTGTCTGTGACGGGCTCGCGGCCGAGGGCCAGGGTTCCAGCATTGATCAAAGCCTCGGTCGTGCCGTGGGCGCCGCGGCCGGGATAGACTTTCACGGTTTTCGTCTGTCAGCGTCTCCTCCAACAGCAACTGCGGCACAACTGAACTCACGGGATGCCACCTCGGCCACCACACTGATGGCAATATCGTCCGCCGTCATCAGCGACGTGTCCCTGGCATGCGTAGCAAATTGCTGCATATCCAGCGTCGGACTGTCTCCTGTCAGCACCCGAGCAAACCAAACACAACCCCTTCCAACCCTCCCTCATCATCACCACCAAGCCAAACACACAAAACTTACTAAACGCCCGCATGAACCTCCAACAAAAACCCCTTCGCCCTCAACTCCCCAACCAACCTCCCCACCTCCCCACCCCCCTCCATAACCCCCCGCTTCTGCACCACTGTCGCCGTAGGCGTAGCCCCAACAGACAACACCAACCCCCTACCCTCCCCCCTTCCCTTCCCCCTCCCCCCCTGAATCTCCCTCGCGACCTCAGCCAACCCCCGAAACTCCCCCGCCAGATACCCCAACACATCCTCCACCCCGTCGCGCGCGCCATAGCTGTGCCCGGCGTGCGAGTACACGCCGTGCAGGAGACATTCGCCGCGGTGCTCGGCGGCTAGGACGGCATCGATGAGGGCCGTGCAGGCTGGGGTGTTGGGAGGGACGCCGGCGCGGCCGTAGGTGGTGTCGATTTTGAGGAAGATGAGGGGGCGGTTACTGGTGGTGGTGGCTAGAGAGGCAAGCGGGGTGAGTTGGGAGGGGTGGTCGATCATGACGGTGAGAGAGTTGGGGCCGAGGGCGGAGGTGAAGGCTGCGAGGCGGGGGATGGAGGAGGGGAAGAGCGGGAAGGAGAAGAGGACCTGTTGCGGGGGGTGTTAGTGTTTGTTTTGGTTTGGAAAGGGGGGCGTGAGGGAGGGGTGGGGAGGTAAAAGGGGCGGGTATACGTTGACGGGACGGCCGCGGGATTGGTATTCCTGGAGGAGGGGGAGGATGTTTTCTGCTTCGATGATGGTTGAGACGATGAGCGACACCGGGGTGGTGAGAGAGTCGCCGACTTGGAGGCGGGTGAGTTCTGTGGTCTGCGGGGGGCAGGGGGGTCAACCTGGAGTTGTCCTCTTTCTTTCTTTTTCTCCCTTCTTCTTCCCTTTTGTCATTGGGAATGGCAGACACCTGAACTCACCTTGTGAGACTTGATGTGAGCCCGCCAGAGCAGCCCGAGCCTCTCGATCGCCTCCAGCATGCGTCCGCAGTTCACCTCGACCTTTGCGAGGTCCAGCACCACCGACGGGGTAGGCACTTCACGCAGCGTCTTGCCCACGAATCTAGCCCGGAGCTGCTCCTTGAGCTCGGCACTTGGAGAAGTCGTTGCCATGATGATGTACTATGTTGGTTTTTTAAGAGAGTTCCGGATGAGGTTTGGCAGTGAGCTACAGTGAGGATTGCTACATCCAATGTACCTGACTTTGTCATCTGAACGGCAACAAGATTGCGGGGACTGGCTGCAGCTCATTCCCCAAGCCCGAATCCACGGTCCACTGCTGGCTGCATGGAGGAGCTGCCTCGGGGAACCATCCAAACAGAATCCATATGCTACAAACTTCGTGGAGCAACACTCTTTCGATAGAATCTGCCTTATTTTCAATCTCGACCTGATTGTTTTCCTGAACCAAAAAACGACAACGAGTGGAGTCTCGAGTCCAGATTCCAGTCCAGGCATCTCGAATCGAATATCCCAGTCTTGGGTGGAAGTTCGGAGTCGAAGGCGGTTCGAGGACTGGACCCAGAAATCGAAGAACCTTTGTGGCCAGGATCCAAGCACAGACAGGTCCACGCTAACTGACATGAACTTAGCGGCGCCCCGCTGAAGCTCATTGACCCACATCTGATCGCGCCGAAGCACGGGCCATTTCAAGTTCTTGGCAGCCTGCAACCAGCAACTTCCACTCCACTGCATCCTCGACTGCCTTCTTGCGACCAACCGACCGACTGCCCGATCACTGACCAGTCAACCACCTCACCCGACCAACTCGACCGACCGACTCTATTTTTCCTGCAGTAACGGCAACCCACTACTGCACATTGGCGCACTTTTACATCAGTGCGGCCACGGGGTTTTGCCAGCATTGTTGCGTGCGGGTATCATGATTTAGCCATCCCACGCGTCTCGCAATAGTCGGGCGCATCTCGAAGGGCGAATCGCGCGGCCAAGAACAATTTAACCAGACAGCGAACTACCCAACAATCACCATGGCGGGCGACAAGTCCCCCGAGTCTGGCGCCCGGAACGAAGACGAGTGGAAGGACCAGGAAGCCCGCGACGATGCCGCCATCCAGCAAATCCAAGAGGGCCTTGCCAGCGGTGTGGGCGAATTTCTGAGCAAGATCGAGCAGGGCGCTTCTTTCGACCAGGCGGGCAAGGCCGACGATGCCATCGATTACGAAGATATCGACCTGAGCGACGACGAGTTACCCGATGAGGAAGTCCCTGCGAGCGGCGGCAGCGGCGAAGGCCCCGGCCTGACTGACGACAACGATACCGACGACCTCTTCGGCGAGAATCTTCCTTCCTCACCTTTGGGCGCCGACGCGGATCTCGCGTCATCTCCGCACCCTCTGGACGCCGACGACGATGACCGCATGGATGTCGATGGAGAACCCCGCGAATCTCTTGCCGACCTGATCGCTCTGAACTTCGGCGATCATGGCACGAAACCTAGCGACGCGAACCAGGACCCAAATATTCCTCCTCCGGCCGAGAGCCTTGCGGAGGCTGTGAAGCAGGCCTTTCCGGGTTTTGAGGAGAACTCTGTCCTCCCATGGAACGAAATTCTCCGCCCAAAGCAAGCCCACTGGCTTTCCAAGAAGCCCGCCAAACCCCCGAAGCCGTTGGTGCCGACAAAGCTGAGCTTGGAACTTGACGTCGACCAAGAAAAGCTCTTTCGCATATCGGGCCCAGCATCGTCGTCCGTGTATCAGAGGATCAGAGAGGCCGAAGCGCGCGGTCTCGTTTCTCTTGAGGAAGCCGAGCCTCTGGAGCAGGCCGACCTCGAGGTCTTCAACCTTGACGACGAGTCTGACTCCGAGGCCATTGGAGGCTACACTCTCCGCGATATCGCCCTGGTATGCGATGACTGGGATACCATGATCCGTCTTGGCGACGCCTTGGCTGCTCAAAACTCGGCTCCCGCCGCCCAAGCCGATACCATCTCCGACAATATGCTCATTAAGACTGAGGTTGATGGAGATGATGAAGACTGGGACAGAATGTTTCTTGATGCGCCCCCGAAGAAGCGGCGATCCGAGATACCAAAGGGTCTCCCTCCCATCCCCCGGTTTACGGCGCCCAACTTTGACAACTTCGAGGAGGCAACCTCCAAACTCGGCAAACGTGTGATCCTCGACATGAACGACCCCTACCTCCTCATCGACGATGTCGAGTCAGAGCGCGTCGCCAAGAGACGCAAAATCCAACACAAGACCGTGCGCATGTCCAATGGCCAGCTCGGCAGAGAGTTGTCTCAGCGGTTCAACTTCTCATCGGATACCGCCTACGACGCCCTGAAGGAGAACAGCCAGAGCAAGGTCCGCGCCACGTTGGCCTCCATCCCGGTTGAGCACAGCTTGACGGCAAAGAGGCTCTCGTGGCCATACTACAAGGTGAAGCTGTCCGCCAGCGATCCCCACAGCTACCACCGGCCACAATTTCACCCGCGAAAAGACGCTTTCCATCCAGTCAAGTTTAAGGCGCCGGCTGTGAAGAAAAAGAAGCAGCTCAAGGGGAAGCGAATTTCCGAGATTTTCCAGAACTCTGCAGACCTCACCATGAACGATAATTCCAGCGCCATCCTCTTCGAGTACTGCGAGGAGATCCCCATCGTCCTGTCGAATTTTGGCATGGGCCAAAAGATCATCAACTACTACCGCCGCTCCAAGGGCACAGATGCGAGGCCAGAGAAGCGGGAGCTCGGCGAACCCTACATCCTGATGCCCGAGGACCGCTCACCCTTTGCCATGGTCGGCCAAGTCCACCCCGGCGAGACTGTTCCCACGCTTCACAATCAGATGTTCCGTGCCCCCATCTTCAAGCACTCTCCGAGGAACTCCGACTTTATACTTGGCCGGAGCTCAACGGGGAAAGCGGGCTCGACATGGTACCTTCGAAACATCGATCATCTTTTTGTGGTAGGGCAGATTCTGCCGTCGATGGAGGTGCCGGGCCCGCACTCGCGGCGTGTCACTAATATTGCCAAGAACCGTCTCAAGATGGTGTCGTACCGCCTTCTGCACCGCAGCGACAACGTCACCTTGACCGACATCACGCGGCACGTTGCCGACTCCAACGAGTCCCAGAACCGTCAGAAGCTCAAGGAGTTCCTCGTCTTCCGCAAGGAACAGAGGAACTGGGTGCTCCCTGAGGGCGAAGAACTGATGCCCGAGTCAGAGATTCGAGGGTTGGTCAGGCCCGAAGAGGTCTGCCTTTTGGACGCCATGCAAGTTGGCGCCCACGAGCTCGAGAATGGCGGCTATGAGGTCAACGACGCTGTCTTCAAAGACGACGACCTCATGGAAGGGGACGAGCTTCCACCGGATGCTCTTGCTAACAAGATGGCGCCGTGGCGTCTTACCAAGGCCTTCATCGACGCGAGCCATGGCAAAGCCATGATCGCCGTCCACGGCCCCGGGGACCCGACTGGCAAGGGTCTCGGCGTCAGCTATCTCCGAACCTCTATGAAGGGCGGCTTCCTTGAACAGCTCCACGGGCCTCTCGCGACGTCAGCTGACGCCATCGAGCGGCAGCGCAAGGCCAACGGCGGCCACATGTACAATGTCAAGAACCAGGACAGCCTGTATACCGAGTCCCTCCGAGACATCTGGACCCGGCAGAAGGAGAGCCTGGAAGACGCCCAAGAGCACGACGATGACGACGTTCTCGCCCAGGAGGACGAAGACGAGCGGTTCAACGTGCAGAGCCAAGCTGCTCAACCCGCGGCCGTGGCTGACGGCGTGAGCCAAGTGAGCCAGAGCCAGGCTAGCGCCCTGAACTGGCGCAAGTTGAAGATCATCCGCGAGGTCAGGGGTGAGAACGGCGAGAAGCAAACTCTCACCGAGATTGTGCATGACCCTGTCGTCATCGCCCAGTACCACAAGAGGCGGCGGCAGATGGACTTTGAAAACATTGAGTGAGTGGATTCCACGGTGGCTGTGATTCACCAGAAGCTAACTGGACATCTAGCATCTACAATGTCAAGCTCACCGGTGACCCCGAGAAGGACGACCTCATTCTCGAAAAGTAAGCTGCACTGGCTCGGCGGTGATAGTCACCGAGGTTCTAACTAGCGTACAGGGCCCGTATCGAACAGGAGCGTTTGGAAAAGAACAAGGAGCGACGTAAGAAGCGCGAAAAGCAAAAGAAGCTCCAGCAAAAGATCCGGGACGGAGGCGTCCGTGACGACGGCTCGCCCGAACCCACGACGGAGAAGGTGACAGGCACGACCCGCAAGTGTGCCAACTGCGGCCAGGTCGGCCACATCAAAACCAACAAGAAGTACGTATGCCCTTGCTCTCAAGACGAGACGGCCACGCCCGGCGAGGCCGAAGGAAGCAACCCACAACCGCCGCCCGTCAAACCCAGGAAGACTCGCAAGCGCGACAGCTGGAGGCCCACCCAAGACCCTCGTGACGGAGACAGGTTTTGGGACCCCCGCTGCTGGGACGCGGGCGCATTTGAAAACCGAATGGAGGCACTCCCGCTGCCCAAGGACAAACAGAGACAGGTCACGCGGGAAGATGCCGAGAACTTTGGTTCTCTCGGGGAGTAGCGGTTGCGCCCCCATATCGCTAACCCCGAACAAGCTTTCCTGAACAAGCTACAGCGAAGATGTGGCTCTGGCAAAGAGCAACAACCCACCTCCAAGCCAGGCCGAGTCTTTCCCGCTGATTTTCGATTCATTCCCTTCTTCTTCTTCTTTCCTTTACTGTCAGATTTCCTGTCTTCCACCATACACTTCTTACTGACATCCAACCCCTCACAAGACTATGCCCACTTCTCAACGGTTCGCGGCCCCGCGATCAGAACCCTGACGACACTGCCAGCCTCGGTTCAATCAACGCGCCGGTTGCCGCTAGCTTCGTCAACCTTGACTGAGCTGCATTTGTTGGAGCGGTTGGGGTCGGACGGGAGGCCCGGAGGCCCCGTCTCGGTCTGGCGGTCTAAACTCGAGATGAGCACTGGTCACTCATCGTCGTTATCGTTCACCGGCTGCCCTTGCGTCATACTCAGGACAGCACTTACTTGCATGGCGGGTTGAAGGACTAACCCGCCTCTTACTTACTTAATCCACGAGCACAGCGCAAACGAGATGGAACAGGGGGGCCGACCCTACAGCGCGATGAGGCGATATGCGGTTCCATCCCAAGCATCTCTTCGTCTGCAACAGGGACGAAAGGAGATGGGCGGAAGGGAGGGTCAGGCTTACTGCCACCTGCAGGTGGTCATCAAGACTGGTCGGCTCTATCCCTTCCTGTCTTGTCAACAAAACGAAATTGGGCGGAGGGGTTTCAGGCGGGGCGAGGCGCTAGGAATCGTGATATTTGGGTCGCGGGATGTTACCCCATCCATCCCTATCAACGGCTGCGGGACGAGGGCGACTTTTACTGGGTCATGATGAAAGTTCAGGGATACCAGGAACGGCACAGCCTTGCGACCTGTTTTCTAACCTTTTTGGGGGTGGGATTCTCCCCCACAGTCTCTTTTTTTACCCTCTCTGCAAAAGGGGTACGGCGTTTATGGTGCGAGACACAAACAAGGAGTACATGCATTCGAATGCTTATGGGATACGTTTGGGACGGGACGGGAAATGGGGGTGGGTTCTGGGGGGGTGAATTGACTTTTCTGGTGTGTGAGGGTCCCCCATGAGGGACGGATGGTACTGTACATACATATATACATTACATACATGCATGTATGCGGAAGCGAGGGGTGACAATACCAACCCACCGCCTTGCAAGCAGTTCGAACAGGTGCATATAGTGGTGACCAATTTAGGACTTGGCCCTGCAACTGGTGTGGGTTGTTTGGGTTGTTTGGGTAAGGGGGGTCTCTCAGCGGGGACTCAATTCCACCTCTCTTCTCTGTCCAGAGAGAGGAGGAGGGAGCTAAACACCGAGTGACGCACGCACGCAGGCTTAGCTGTTCAGTTCTTTGTGATCTTACTCCTCGTGGTGTAGCTTGTAGCAGCATCTCATCTCTCCCCAACATGAGCACAACCCAACTGAGAATGAAAGCTTCAGCTACACAATATTGTAATCCGTAATCCGAGAGCGTCACACTTGCCCCTTCGTCATGTCGAAGTGTACGTGAGCAGGGTGAATGTGCGGCGAGGTTCGGATTTGGGGGGGATGGATCAGGATCCCTGCGTGACTTATCCGGCCTGCCGGATCAGCAACCCATTCATGGTGGGGTTTGGGGGCGGGCCGGGGACCGGGGGGAGTGAATAGTCGGTGTTTGTGCCGTGAGAGTGCGTGTATACTACCTGGTATGGGCTATGGGTTATTCTAGACCCTACCCGACGACACCGTAAGTGCCGGCGCTTGCGCTTAGGTCTCTCGGTTCTCGCTACCGGAGGATCAGGCTCACTTGGCGTCTGGTTGGTTAGGTATGTGGACAAAACAACGTCTTTCCAGTCTCTTGCCCCTGAGGAGACGTCGTCATCTCGCTGGTCTAAGTTGGGAATTTGGCGGGAAAGTAATCTCAGGTGCAGATTGGGGGGGTGGTATCCAGATGGCCGCGTTTGGTGTTGGGACGATGGAGCCTTGACGGAGGGGGGGCCCAGCACGTGTCATGGTTGCTGTTGTTGTCGTAGTAGTAAGGTCAACAAGCTGCTGGTTTATTTGCTCAGGGGGAGAGTGAGGATATCATTGGCCGTAGTCTCATGCTGCAACCGCCTTCGGTGAGATTTCCACGCATCATGTGCGTTGGTCGTGAGTGCCACCTTGGCAGAAGCACCCGGGATTGAGATTGTTTACCTGGTTAGGAGAGGGTCACAAGAAGAAAAAATCTCCCCTGAAATTCTATGTTTATCGCCATCTGTGCGCTGCATGGCAAGCCGTCCTGCCTAACCGCCGACCGGACACGGCATCGGGACGGGAACCCAGGGCCCTGGGTCGAAGCATCCAACCGAGAGCGTGCTGTGGGTGGTATCACCGTATCACCGATAGCTCATCAATGGGTAGGGAGCGGTTCGTTCCCCACGGACCTGGAATTAGCAACTGTCTTGACTACATCTAGGACATTGGGCATGGTGTGTAAGCACAGTAAATTGGTTGCGTGATGAAAAGCGAGTTGAAGTGGCCAAGGGGATCAATCATGAAGCTGATTGGCGGCAGAAAAGTCAGTGTTGGAGGGCAAAATGCAGCGCCAACAAGCCGGGGCAATCTCGATGTGGATGAAATCAAAGTGCGGCCTGGGCAGCTGGACATCAAGTTCGTCAACCACAGCGAAGGAAGAAGCCGAACGGGCATCTGTTGAAGGTGGTCGTGACCAGGATCGTTCTTCGAGTCGGCATGTCCCGCAGGTGATTGTGCTAAAAATAGCTAAAAATAGATCGCGCTTATGCAGAGTGTGGAAGATCGCAAGTGGGCAAATTCTTCATTTTACCCAGTAGCAAAC
This sequence comes from Chaetomiaceae sp. PYS4301M, assembly GCA_023628425.1. Classification (NCBI taxonomy): domain Eukaryota; kingdom Fungi; phylum Ascomycota; class Sordariomycetes; order Sordariales; family Chaetomiaceae; species Chaetomiaceae sp. PYS4301M. The sequence continues at coordinate 985,808 of JAMAKR010000004.1, read as the reverse complement.
GATTTAACCCTCTCGGCGCTTGTTCGAGTGTTGAGTGGGTCCCTCCAGACCAATCAGCGCTTCTCACAGCGGAGGGATGACCAACGCACCGACCAATGACCAATCGCCGCAAGAGGCCCTGTCAGATGTTGACGCCGACAGTGGAGTCATCCACCAGTGCTGCGCCCACAGCGTGCAGGGAAGAGGTCTTTCTGCAGCAAGGGTTCATGGTTCATGGGAATTTGTTTTGGTCAGCCTCGCAAGGTCATCCGTCAACGTCGAGGTCGTGATGGTGCAAGCATGGTATGGGCATCGGCGACGGGAATTTAACATGACACAGTACATACCGTGATAGTAGCTGGTAGGCAGCGTGGTTGGAGAAGAATACAGACGCCAAGAGCGTTGTGCGACCCTTTGACCCGCGGTTCGGTACGAGAACGTGCGTTCTTCGAGAAATCAACACCGTGGCTTGGCAATGGTTCGGACCCCGACGGCGCTTGTGAGACAAGGTCGCCGGTACCTTAAACTGAGCTGTCCATCTGCAGGTTGCAGGGACTGAATTGGATCAGAATAGCCGAAGAAAGAATGCGCATCGGTGGCCGTTGCCGTCCACAGAGGTAGGCATCCCTTGCACGTCGCAAGTTCTAGCAAACAAACGCGCATCCATCCCATGATGGATGATGGGCTGTGAAATCAACTTTTTGGCGGAGCAAGCTTGCTTGCCACTGCTCTGCCGCGGGAAGTGGTCGTTGCGGCTCTTCTGGACCGGCTGCCGCAAGACCCGAAGGGCACCGCCGCTGAGGCTCCGCGACGGAACGGTGGACAGCCGGATGGGGAACACTGCCCGTCCAACATGTGGCCCCAATGACCTCAGGTACTGTAGTAGTCGAGTCTGGACGAGGGTCCGAGGTTGTGTTTGAGGTTGATGGCCGCTAAACGGTGAGGGAGATTGACGGATGTGACCTTGTCAACCTGGCATGTCGACTTCCTCCTCGGCCACCACACCACGAGCATCGACATCTGCCTCTCCACCTTTCCCCAGATAGTTAGCGACAGCTGCAGGAAGAGGGTCCGGTTGTTGGATGTGGACGACCAGCACCCGCGCATCGCATCCGGTCGGCTTCCAATTGACATTGCATGGCCAATCGCCAACCTCCGCCAGTGTTCGGTGTTCGGCTGGCTCGCTCATCACTCGTGCATTGGAACCGGAACAAGGGTGATCTCGACGTCTTAGCCGGGTATATTGTTCTGATTTGCAGCTTCCAGAAGGTCCAAAACGGGTCGAGTCGTGACAAAAAATTAAGTACCGGATGCGATCGCCGAAGCGATGTCTTCAAACGACTTTTCCATCAGTTACGGTGTAGCTGCATGCTTACTCGGTCCTTTGTGTCGAGAAAGTCCGTATTCTAGGTCTTGCCTTTGTTCACTTCTTTGTCGTTTCCGTCCCAGTCTCTTACTTTCTTTATCGTCGACGTGAGGCCGTGGCACCGGACCGCGTCTTGACAATGCCAACAGATCTGCGCACCACCAAGGGTTGACGGAACGGCTGTGAGAGGACTCAATTTTCCGTGGTCGACTCTCCCTCTCGCGTTTCGAGACGGCCGTTGGCGAGCCTGCAGCCGACCAATGAAGACGGCGTGTTTCGGGCTCCCTTGCCCTGCCATCCCAGCTGGCGGGGCTTGCCAAGGCTGACTCGTGGCTTTCCGGCCTGGCCGCCCCATCTTGCAGCGGATCCCCTTTGCGGGAGGGTTCCCCAGGGTCTTGCCTTTTTCTTCCCACCGCCCCCAGCGCCCACTCTGTCTGCCCACTCTGCCCACCTGCACACACCTCTTGTCTCTCCTCTGATCTCTGCGAGCTATTATTAGCATCGCCAGATCCAGCCTCATCGCCCTCGACCTGCACCAGCGCCGGCAGGTACTTTGTACCAGAGTATCCTTTGGCCGATACCCTTGTCGCGAACAAGGGAATTGACGTCGCCCGCCCAGATTCCACGCTGCGAGGCGGCCGCAGTGCACAAAAAGAAGGCCGTCGCCCCATCGTCGCCAGTTTTTTTGTCGCGGCCTGTGGGTGTCGAGTGTCGAGCAGGTTATCAAGTGGACAAGTCCAAGTCCCAAGCACTAGAAGCCTCCACCCCCAACTTACTAGCGTCCCGTCTGAAGCTGCACCTCAAGCTGCTTGACACAGGGCGCACGCCACCACTATCACCGCCGTCGTCTGTTGTTGGTGTTGATAAGTTGCTGTCTGTCCGACTTGCAATTTCTTTCAGCGGCGGACCACACACGACGACTCCACCCCAAAGCATAGCCTCGATATCACCGGCGTCGCGGCCACGCGGCTCTCACCATGGGACGTAGGAAGATCGAGATCAAGCCCATCAAGGATGACAGGAACCGCTCTGTGTAAGAATTCCTCACGCGCTCAACTTCTCTTCCGAGCCTTTGCTGACAATGCGTGCCGCCGTCTCCAGCACCTTTCTGAAACGGAAAGGCGGTCTTTTCAAGAAGGCCCATGAACTCTCAGTGCTCTGCTCTGTTGACGTGGCCGTCATCATCTTCGGCTCCGGCACCAACAAGAAGCTGCACGAGTTCTCTTCCATGGACATGCGGGAGCTGATCCAGCGCTACGGCTGCGTACGTTCCCCTCCACCTCCATTTCCCGGCATTGCCACTAATCTGGTATTATAGCATGGTGGCCCCAACGAACACAAGGGCCCGGCCGACTTCAACGGGGGTGCTGACGACGATGACGAGGACGAGGAGAACGGCACGCCACCGCACGCCGATGGGTTGGATCCCCACATGTATCCCCCTCACTTCCGCCAGCCTCCGTATCCCATCATCAGGCATCACACGCCTTCAGCCTCGCCCCCGATCTCCAATGGCGTCTTTGGCGCCCACCCGGGGAATGGCCCGAGAGGCCACACCCCGCAACCCCAGATGGGCTCCCGGCCGCCATCACGGAACGACATGCAGCGGATGGGCCCCAACATGGGGGCCCAGCCAGTCGGGCCACCTGGTGGCCAGCCAGTGAACGGCTTCGCGTTTATGGCACAACCACCCATGTACAACTCTCAACCCCCTCACAACATGCCACCGAACATGCCCCACGGGCTCCCGCAACCGCACCCTCACGCTCAGTTCCCCTACCCTCAACCACAATCCCATCCGCACCAGCACCCGCACCCGCACCAAATGCAGCCCTACGTGGACGAACAGCGGAGAGGGTCTGGACCTGCCCCGTTTCCTCTCCAGCCGCAAGGTCCCCCGGCCGTACGCCATTCTGTCTCGCCACCACAACCGCCGGCTGCACAGTTGCCCTCGCAGCTACCCCCCCAGCCTATTCCGCACATGTCACCCCCGGCGCCGCAACCGCAAGCCCATCCCATGCAAAGCCCGCCGCAACCTCAACATCATCTACTCCCGCCGCCGCCACCACCACCGCCTCAGTTGCAGTTGCCCCAGGAACCCCAAGTTGAGACGAGACCGAAATCCGAGTTGGTCGACAGGCCGCGCCAGCCACCTCTCCTGGACACCAAGATCAAACAGGCACCGCGCAAGGGTGGCAGCATATTTACGCCCATCGACGAGAACCGCTCAATTTTGTCGCAACACCTTGCAGCGTTCAATCCGGAACCAAAATCGGACCTGTCATCTGGCAGGTCCCAGTCTCTCGATGTCGGCAGCATCACAAGGAGCAACAACGACAACTCGCCGCCGTCTCTTCCCCGCATAAACACGCAAGTGCAGCCGCAAATCAAGCGGAACGGGTCATTGGGAACGATTCCCGAGACTGTCTTCACGCCCCCGTCGAGGTCCAACAGTCTGCGCGTTGGCGGCAGCATTTCGCGGCCGAGGTTGAAGGTGCAAATCCCGGACGAATCTGACGGCGGCAGCGCTACCAACGAGTCCGGCTCGCCGCGCGGCACAACAACGACCGCGACCGACATCACATCGCAGCACTCCAGGCGGCTTACCGACCCCCATACCGCCGGGGTTGTCCTGCCGCCTCCATCCCCGTCCGCTTCAACCCTGCTCTCGGCGGGCGCCACGGGTCCGCCCAATCCGTTCGCGCGGCCGCCTCCGCACCAAAACAACAACATGAACATTGACACGCCTGTTTCGGCTCTGCCGTCCCGGTTCCTAAACGACGCCTACCTCCCGAGCCCCAACGGCTTCTACTCCGAGCTCTTTTCCAAGGGGAACGACAACAACACGTTGAGCCCGCTCAACTTTGGGACTCCGATCGGCCCGGGCCCGTCGTTCTTGAATAATGATCCCCTGGGGCTCAAGCGGAAGAGCCCGGATATCACGGGAAATGGCGGTCACCAGGAGCCCGCTGACGCGCCGGCGAACGAACCAAAGAGGGTCAAGGTTGAGCATTGACGGTCTGTTTTACTATGACTTATATTTTTGGTGGAGGATATTTCTTCGTGTTGTAACTATATTTTTGGGCGGCTTTTTGTTCTTCTTCTGTTTCTTCTTTTCTCTTCTCCCTTTTTATTTTTTATTTTTTGGATCCAGGCAACTGTTTGGCTACATGTTTGAACGACATTGGGATAGGCGTTTTTTTGCGCGCAGGGCCAAAAGGGACAACGCCACAGGCATGAATGAACGAGACTGGGACATGATCTGGATATGCCGGCGTCTTTTTTGGAGTAGATATAGGCGGCACTGCACACAGGTACCGATAGTTATTTGGATGTGCGATAGCGTCTGGATACAGAACACAAGATCACTATACTATACTGTCACAACTGTTCAACATCCGACTTAACTTGACTGTGCTGTGCTGGACACTGCCCAGAGAGGCCAGCAGCGCGTAGGGCTGGAGTTAACTAGCGGTAGGGCTGAGCGGGAGGTTTTGGTGCCGCGACTGGTCCGCTGCTGGCATGCGGCCCGGTTGATGTGCTGTCGGGTAGCCTTACCGAGGCACAGGATGGAGGAAGCGATAGGGTAGTAATGTCGACGTTGAGAGTGGAGTGGTCGTTGCCGTATCATGCAGACCTGCGGCATCAGCGCCATGCAGGTAACGTAGTGGCATGTGTGGTTGTCGTTGGCGGCTCTGTTTCTATTCTTGGAAACCCCCCCCGCAGGTTCGGTCCAGCCTTGGGGTTGGGGTCGGGCGAATCGAGTCCCGAGTGATGCGACGCAGCTTTTCGGTGATGGTGCCCCCTGTGGGCTATTGGTGGAGGCTGTGAGCTTGAGTGAAGTTGGCCTTTCCGGCATTGTGGTTTGTTCAGTTTGGTCTTTGGCTCCGATGAGGTACATCGTGGTGACTAGGTTTTCTTAAGGTAATGAAGGGTCTGCTTGGTGACGTGCTGCAGTCAACCTCAAGGTATTTCCGGTTGCTTCTCATGAGATAGCGAGACAATAAGCTTTTTGTGTCGTTCAAAGGGTATCATATCATCAAATTATTCTTCCGGCAGCAATTGGTAGACGTTCACCACATCACCTACATATCTTTGAGTCCCTTCCCCCCTCACCCAAACTTGTCATGCTTACTCTTAACCTTAATATCCAACAGCGTCTCGTGGTAATTCCCCTCCCTGCGGGCACGCTTCAGCTTCCTGACCTCGTCCTCGTCCAGCCTCCGGCCGGCGGCCTCCTCCAGCTCGCGGCGGCTGATCTTCTCCCGGGCCTTCTCCTCCTTGGAGGCCTTGAGGCGCGGCTTGAAGCGGGCCTGCATGCGCACGCGCAGCGTCGTGTGGAAGGTCATGTCGGTCTCGTCGCCGCGCACCTCGGGCGGGGCGTTGGCCCGCGACGAGCGCGAGGGCCGTACCGACAGGAAGGTGTCGCGCAGGGTCTGGATCTGGAAGGTGCCAGGTGTGTCGGCGGTCGGGATGAGGGTGAAGGATTCGAGCGGGGAGATGGCGTCCGAGTTCGCGGTTAGGAGGCCGATCTTGTCGCAGGAGAGGTATCTTGTTGGGTGAGGTGTGGGTTAGTCTCGATTTTGACGTGTGATGGTGTTTTGTTGGGGAGGATGCGGTGGTGGGCACAGAGGATACATACTTGCCGTGGTGCCCCTTGAGCCGAAAGTGGTCGGTGCCCACGATCTTGTTGGCGACCCAGACCTGGCGCACGTCGTGGGGCTCGGCAGTGGCCGGGTTGTTGTCGACGATGTTCTCGATGGGCAAGGCAAAGACCTTGCCGCTAGCGTCGCAAGCCAGTGCGGTGAGGGGCTCGCTCGGCAGGACGAACATGACGGGGCCGGATATGTCGGTCACAGCGTCGGCCGAGACCCAAGTGTCGTCCTCATTGTTGTCGTCGGCGGGGTCGTCTGGCTTCGGGGCCTTGACCTGGCGCTCTGTGTTGTTGTCGTCCTGATCCTTTCCCGCACCAGCACCCTCGCCGGCGTCAGTGCGCTTCCTCTTTTTCGGCTTCTTGTCTCCCTTGAATGTGAGTGGTTTGACCATGGTCGAATTGCTGTATGTAGGATAGCTAGAACAGGTGGGCTGGTGGGGTTCCAGTCGAGCCAGTGTCGCGTCGCAGGTCGGAGACGGCAGGTTGCAGGACGAGCGTGGTAATTATTACGGAGCTAGCGGCCTTATCGATAAAAGCTAACGTTTCGACCTGCAGTTCTTGGCAGTGAGACTGGGCATCGTCATTCTTTGGCCGGGGTGCAGACGACCAGAGAGGCAGGTCCACAGCGCTTGGCACACGGTCTCTCCCCCCACCTGCCCGCACTATCCTCTCTTTGGGAGCAGAGCATCGAGATCATGGGACTGGGCAAGTGCTTCATCGACTCTATATTAACCCCTCCCTTTTTGTGTCTGCATGATTTGAACTTGACTTAACACAAGCAGCTCAAAGTCGAGTCCTTTTGACAACCATGGCTCCCATCGCTCAACCCGTCACGGTGTCGTTGCACGACCTCCAGAATGGTAAGCCAAGGCCAAGCAATCCACTGATTCCACTGATTCCACTGAGACAGCGAGTGCGGGGACAAGAGGAGCAAGGGTTTGGTCTGTGTAAGTGGCGTCGAACCATCAGGCTAACAAAAACACCACCCGTTCGAACCCATTACAGGCACCGTGTCGCTCGAGGCCCTCCAAGACGCCTTTGGCCCCGACTCGCTGGGCATTCTGGTGGTCAAGGATGTGCCGCCCGAATTCGTCGGGCTGCGGCAACACCTGCTGTCCTACTCGTCGTACTTGGGAAACCTCCCCAAGTCGCAGCTCGGTATGTCTTCGTTGCTCTTGGAGGCCCCATCAACCATGCACTGCCCAGGGCACCGCCGCCGCTGGGCCAGCTGACAGGATGGAAAAGACAAGCTCGAGAACGCAGACGCCAAGTACCTGACCGGATGGTCGCTCGGCAAGGAGACGCTCAAGAACGGCCAGGTGGACACCCTGAAGGGCTCCTTCTACGCCAATTGCGCCTTCTACGTCGACCCCGAGCTGTCCTGTGCCGTCCCCACGGAGCAGTTCAACCCGACCAATTTCCCCGAGTACCTCTCGCCCAACATCTGGCCCGGCGAAGCCACGCTACCCGGGTACAGGGAGACATTTGAGAAGCTGTGCCGCCTGATCATTGACGTGGCCGTCCTCGTCGCGCGAGCCTGCGACAGGTTCGCCGAGAAGGAGATGGACGGGTACCCCGGGGGCTACCTGGAGCGTGTCGTGAGCACCTCGACCACGACCAAGGCCCGCCTGCTGCACTACTTCCCGGACGACCCCACCAACGAGCCGGCCCCGGTGGCCATGGCCGACGCCGAAGCCAACAGCAACGACCCGGACGAGGACGACTGGTGCGCAACGCACCTCGACCACGGCTGCCTGACAGGCCTGACCTCGGCCATGTTCGTCGACGAGACGGCCTCCAATCCAACGGTTGCCGCGCCCGAGATCGAGGAACAGTCGCCCGGTCTGCCACCCCTGGCGCCGCTCCCAGAGCTGGAAACGTCGCCGGACCCGGCGGCTGGATTATACATCAAGTCGCGTAGCGGCCAGACGGTGCAGGTCCGCATCCCGCGTGACTGCATCGCCTTCCAGACGGGCGAGGCGCTGGAGCGCATCACGGGTGGCCGGTTCAAGGCGGTGCCGCACTTTGTGCGCGGTCCTCGCGCCGCGCTGAGCGAGGGCCGGATCGCCCGGAACACGCTTGCCGTGTTTACCCAGCCTAACCTGGACGAGGAGGTGGATATGGAGCAGCACATTACCTTTGGGGACTTTGCGCGAGGCATTGTGGCAAAGAACACCGTCTTTTAACGTTGGTGAAGGGAAAGAAAAACGAAAAAAAAGAAGGGGGAAAATACACAATAAAAACAGCACGGGGATTGGGAGTTGGACCGAGGTTCTGTAACATGGCTTACTTGCCCTTCGCTTGATCTTTTGATGATGGTTGGACAACGTATGATTCAAAATCTTGGGAAACAGTGGATTGCTTTACTTGCAGGTGGCCGTGTAAGTGTATGAAAAGGACGCAGTCCACTCAGTGTTGAAAATGGGTTTTGTACGGAATAACATAAACTTGCCTTCTTCGGTGTTTTAATTAGCGATAACCCACGCCCCCCCTGTCGGTGGAACTTGGCGTCAGTTAAATTCCCCTTCGGCTGCGCGGCATGTCGCGGGGTGATCCCTGACTCGCGTCCACCACGGGAAGCTCCGGGCACCAAAATTGCCGCTTCAAGACGAACTTTCGACCGTCACGAGAGTCGATTCTCCTTTTGACGGTTCACTCTTTTTTTTCTTTTTCTTTTTTTCCTTCTTGGATAGGCAACGGTTTTGACGGTTGAGGGTTGGCGCACGCTCTAACTTCTGAACATACGCTTTTGTTGACGCAATCGCCTCGACTGGCTTCTCGCCGCTCGGACAAAAGCTCCTCGAATCTGAACGGCCGCGCAACCGAGAACCGGAGAGACGGAGAGACGAAGAGACGAAGAGACGAACCCCTTCCCAATCACTTACACGGCTCGCCCGAACCATCCGCATCCGCAACATGTTCGTCTCGAACCTCGTCCTACCTGCTGCGTGCCTCCTGTTCCTCAGGACGGCCATCGCAGCCCCCGCGCCCGATGATCTCGAACTCAGGGTCGAGGGGGTCGCCCCAGCGACCACCCCCGTCTTGACCGCGTCCACAATTACAGCGGCCGTCAACCCGGCGGCGACAAACGACAAGAAGGGCAAGGGGGGATCCACGGAATGCCACAATCTCGATGGCGAGTTCAAGCCCTTCTGCCAACCGAAGCACAACGATGTCTACTACCCGGGCTCGAACCATTTCAGTAAGCCGTCCCTCTGTCCCCCATCCCCCGTCTGCCCTCCCACTGACCAATCCACCCCTCGTGCCAACAGTAATCTGGGACCCCGTCTTCTTCCATAACCTGAACTCGACGCTCGTCCAAGTCATGGGCTTCTACGCCACCAACGAGACCGACATCCCCATGTCGGGCCCTCCCGGGGAGGAAGAGCAAGCCTTCACTTCGGAACACATCGCCGCCGGCTGGGGCCACTACCAATGGCAGCCAACCAAGTCCCTCATCACGTCGCAGAAGGCTCCTTCGGTCAACATCACGCTCCGCATCGTCGCCCTGCCCCAGGACGGCCAGGCCGCCCAGTGGCTGACGGGCCCGACCATCACGCTGCGCCACAAGCCCAAGAAAACCGCCCCGCCCAAACAATCCGGCACCGACGACCACGCGCTGTACATTGCCCTGCCGACCGTGTTCGGCGTCGTCATGCTCGTCATCGTCGTCGTCATGTTCTGCACGCGCAAGGCTCGCCGCGTCGAAATGGAGGACCTCTTGCGCAGCGCCCGCGCCAGCGCCAGCAGGAGGAGGGGCTTCGGCGGCCTGAGCAAGAAGGACCGGGCGCGGAACAAGGAGCAGAACATCCGGCTGATGGACCGCAACAGCGCCGACAGTGACGAGGAGGCTAGGGGCTGGGACGACGGATGGAGCCACGAGGTTCCGGGGAGGAAGAACAAGAAGGTGGATCGGAAACGTGTGTAAGAGTGGATGTGGCTGAGTGTATATATACAGTAGGGAAGGCATTGTGAGTCTGGAGAAATTGGGTTGAAGGCATATAGGAGACCAATCTAGACTGTTCGATTACCACCGCGATCTCGACTTTGGATACAGGCAAGAAGCGATGTTTAACAAAGAGTGGTTCAATTTTGCCCCTGAAAACGGAACCAAACACCCGTCATTCCTCATAAGTCATAAATGCCCTCCGAGTCATCCGTGTTCACCAATACCCTTTTTCTCCCTCTTCTCGTCCGTAAAACTGCCAGGAAACCAATATCCTTCCAACAACAAACTCCCAAAGCAAACCAGCACCAATTTATCCCCCCCCCGCCTCCCTCCTCCTTTAGGTAGACTCCCCTGCCTACTCCCAGTTAATCTCCCAGCTCGCCATCCACGCCCCCTGCGGAAAGAGGTGATTTAAGCCATGCAACCATAGCACGGCCGTGTCTTGATCGTATTTCCAGTTGTCGAGGGCCAACTGATGCTCATTGACCCAGATCCTCACGGGGCCCTTGGCCAGCCCCATGACGGTGGCATTCGCAAAGGCGTTTGTGTCGACATAGTTGCCCTCGACGGTGGCCTGGATCGATTGCTTCGTGGCACAGAACTATGTCAGGAACCTCTTGTTAGTCAAGTCTTCTTCGTCTTCTCTCCTTCCGGGCTGAGTTGTAAAATGGAAGGGAAAGAAAGAAAAAGGAAAGAGAAACACTCACCTGCACCCAAGTAACCGCCTCAGGCTCCAAACTCTCCCCATCATCCAAATACAGCTCCCCCTCCGCCCTCTGCTCCCCATCCAGGGCCACAACCAGCCCCCACGGCTTCCTCCTACTCTCCCACGTCGTCATCCCAGGCTCTTGCACCGGCACCACGCTGCCCCCGCGCACAAACACCGGTATATGCCCCAGCGGCGCCTCGATCGTAACATTTTCCCCAGCACCAACCCCGCCAGACGCCTCCCGCCCGGTATACCAATCATACCAGACCGTACCCTTCCCGACACCCGGAAACACCCCATCAACAGTCCCCGCCCCCTGCTCCAGACACGGCGTGACCATCACCGCGCTCCCAAGCAAAAACTGCCGATCAGCCCCCGCCAGCCACGGCTCAGCATCAAACTCCCACGCCAGCGCGCGCATGACAGTCCTCCCGTCTTGACTAGCCCTAGCCAGCAGCGTGTACACGTACGGCAGCAGCGCATACCGCACGCGCATGGCCCTTCTCGTCGCATCCGCCACAGCCGCCCAGACATACGGCTCCTGCGGCGCGGCACCAAGGATATTATGGTTGCGGTAGAACGGAAAAAACGCGGAGAGCTCTGCCCAACAATGTCAGTTATTTACTGCCCAAAGTGAGATATCGGGAGCATTGCGGGAGCAGTTCGGGAGCAAAGGGGATGTCTCAGGAGCATAAAGGGGCTATAAAGGGGGAAGAAACAGCGCCACATTTACGTACGCATCCACCGCGCGCAGAGCTCCAAGTCCGAGTTTCCACCGAACCCGCACGTGTCGACGCCGAACATGGGCACGCCGAAGACGGAGAAGGAGAGCGCCTGCGGGATGCTGGAGGCCATGGCTGACCAGCGCGCGTCGTTGTCTCCGCCCCAGTGGCCCGCCCACTGGCCTGAGCCGGAGAAGGTGCTGCGGCCGATGATGAAGGGGCGTTTGGTGGGGTGCATGGCGAGGAGGGCGTGGTAGGTTGCGTTTAGGATCAGGTGGCCGAAGAGGTTGTGCGTGTCGTAGTCGGTTGTGCCGCCGTGGTGCGTTGCGTTAGGGCTGATGGCGTGGACGGCGAGGTCGCCGTAGAAGTTGTTGATTGCGTAGGGGGGGTAGTTGATGTTGCGGGCGCCTGCGGTTGGGGTGGTGCGGTGGTACGAGGGGGGTTGTACCGAGGTTGGAGTGGGCGTCGCGGTGGCGTCTTGTCTGCGGAGGGCCGAGGAGGCCGACGCGGCTTCCGAGGCGTTGGTGCGCTCGAAGCCTTCCGGGTATTCGAGGATGAGGTTGCCGGGCTCACCGGGGAGGTTGAAGGGAGGATGGGCTGGGTTGAGCGTCAGGTTACCAGTGCCGCAGCTCCCAACGCAAAATGAGGCCACCTGGGTTCGAGCCAGTCAGTCATGGAAGTCTTTGAGAGAAAAGGAGCCAACGGGGAGCAGCCTACCTCGGACATGTCGATCCAGAGGCCGTCAAACTGTCAGGTTCAGGTAAAGTACCCAGTCAGCTCGAATCTCCGCCTGGCCTGTCCACCGCTCCCTCAGGGGAAACGGAATGGGGAGGCCATGTACGACGTACCGCGATCTTCTGGGACCACCTCGACAGCTCGTCAATCCACCAGTCAATGGCACCGCTGCCATTGAGGACAGCACCCACCCAGTCCGGGAACACTAGGCCAGATATGTTAGTCTAGAACTGTAGAGTTCACAACTTGAACAGCGACAAGAGACACAACAAACCCGTGTACCCAGGCCACACAGCGCCGTAGTAGATGGACCCGTCCGGGTTCAGGACAAAGGCATTTGCCTCGAGCCCACGATCATACGGAGGATACGCATCCTCTGGCTTCTCGGGATTCGGCGCGTAGATGGCCGAGTCGACGATGGGGACGTAGTGTTGGTGGCTTGCGTGCAGCCTGGCCAGAAACTCGGCGCCTTCCTCGTAGCTGAACCGCACGGCATCGTTCTCAAAGTCGCGGTACTGCCTCATGTAATCGATGTCGGCTGCGAATAAGGGGTCAGTCAGCTTGATGAGTCCACGTTTAACCCCAGTCCACCCAAGTTCAGTCCGGACCAGTTCGAGTTGGAGTCGGAGTCTGGTACGGGACAGAGAAAAAGGAGAGAGAGAGAGAAACTCACTCCAAATAGTCTCGAGCGGAATCTCAAACTTGGCAAAGTTGTCCACCACGCCCTGCAGGGTCTCCCAACTGTCATACCCCCAACGGCACTGGTGGAAACCCAGAGTCCAGTACTGCTGCATGGCGGGCAACCCGGCCGTTGTCTGGTGGTACGCCCTGGTCACGTCCTCCGCCTTGGGCCCGCTGTAGAAATACAGGTCAATGCTTCCGCCCAGCGTCTTCCACGTGATGCCCGACGGCCGGAGGAGGATCTCTTGGGCGTGGGCGTTGCGCAGAAAGACTCCGTGCGTGTACGAGACGTACTGGGCCGTCTTGTCCGTCGCGTCGGTCGTGTAAGTGAGCTCCCCCGAGGAGTCGGCGGTGAAGTACCGTGTGTCGAGGTAGATGGGATGGCTGCCGTAGATGTTTGCATCGACCGTGTCGGCTACGTCGGCCGCGAAGAGCGTCCCTGGGTATTCGTTCAGCCCTTCGGTTCTCCGAGACACTCGCGGTAATGGTCAAGCGTAAAAGAAGAACTTACTTGTCAAGTTATTTCCCAGTCGAAACTCATGAATGACCTCGCCGAGGCCATACAGATTGTACTCCTCGGGAAGCGACGAGACAAACTCGATAAACTGGTCCTCGTACACGAGAACCTTGCCCTCGGTCGAGAAGAGCGTGTCGCCCGTCTCTTTTCTCCTGACGGTAAAAGAGAAGCTCGGCTCGTTCGACCAGGCCACGACCAAATGGTTCTCAGAGTACTGATCCCGGGGACCGCTGCTCGAAGGTTGCGGGACGAGTTCCTCGGGGAGCAGGAACCACGTCGCATTTTCAGGACCGATGTATCGAGGCCGGATCTCGACATGAAGACGGTCGTCGGCCTGGAACTCGACGGATAAGAGGAGGTGCTCGACGTCGTTTCCGTAGACATTGCACGCCGGGCCGGCGAGATCCAGGTCAGCCGTCCACCCGCTTGCCGTGTAGTGAACGTTGGACGCTTTGTAGCCCGGACACACGGTCTGGGGGTTGACGGAGTCTGGATCTTTGATGTTCGGCAGGATGTCCCTCCCCACGTCTGCCGAGGCGGGGAGCGTGAAGACGGGGGCGTCGCTCACTGTCTGGCTGGTCTCCCCGGTTTTCCACGAGACGGCCGGTTGGTCATGCTGGCCAGAAGTGGCACGCAGATGGATCCCCGTGAGAAGCAATAGCGACGTAGAAGTGAAGAGGGCCATGGCTGGCAGGATCAATGTGCTTGGACTCTGTGCGGTCCCACTTCGCGACGCCCCTGAGCGGGTTCGAAATCTGTATGTGAGGCCTAGGAGGGACAGCAGCAAGCCTAGGCCAAGCAGTAAGTATGTCCGGAACCCAGGATCCTCGACGATGGATAGACACTCTATGCTGCCCGGAAGAGCCCGCCACCCGCCCAGTGGTTCAGACCCGGTCTTGGAGCCAGCAGTGCGGAGGGGAAGCCCTTGGTGAGTCGTCCCTGTGGCGCATGTACTTGCCGCTTCAGCCAATGTTGCCGTATTCAGTCCGGCAGCTAGAAAGAGGACGGAATGTGCGAGGCCTGCCGTGGTGGAGAGACCCTGCGAAACAGTATCAGTCACCAGCTCGATGGGCTGGTCAGGGGTTTCCCTTTCGCGTCCCCCAAAAGATTGAGGGGAGAAGAACCCCTTAGGATTGAGTCTGTGTCGGATGGTAGGACCAGGGATTCTAAGGTTTCGGCCGGAGGTCGTGAATAATAAAACAGTGAGAGCTAAGAAGAGTAATCAAGCGTGCGACTTACACCGGCGGCACCGGAGCCGTGGCATTGGACGGACGGGTATGTTGCGACGGGGGCAAGCGCAGTCGTGCCTGTGGTTGTGCATGTGTTTGTGTCTCGTTGGGGAAGTCTGGTGCACTCCTGGCACCGTCTTCCTTTTGCTTCCCCGGAAGGTGCCAGCCCGGGAGTCGAGACAAGGGCTCGGCTCGCCCGCGATGACGACTCCATGGTCATGTCAGCGGCCACGACCACGACGACCACCCCCAGGATTTTGGCTCTTGGTTTTTGGCGTTTGCCTTTCGGGTCTCGGGTCTCGGAGTCTCAAGTCTCGGGTCTTAAGTCTCGAAAACCTTGCTTTGTGTGTGCCGTGCTGCCGTGCTGCCGTCGACCCTTTCTATGCTGCCTGCGCAGATGACCATTCGTGGAGAGGTTGCTGCGTAACGGTCTTGATTCCTCCAATGTCGTATCCTGTCCTCTTCCTCGGCTGTGTGTCGCGGAGAAGAGCAGATGTAGAGATGGGATGAAATGATAAAGGAGTTAGGTGATCCGTCGGAGTTGGGGAGGAGCGGGGCATCCATTACACCATATGGATTACACCACGACAAGTAACACAAAAGACACTCCGGATCCTGTTTGACACGGCGCGGGGGAGAGGGGAATTGACTGCCTCTGGCAAGTGAAACTTGAGCCGCCGATCCAACTGTTGACCTACCAAGACGCAGTTAATCAGAATCGTGGAAGTGACGGCTTGCTGGACAAAGGACCCGCCATGTCCAACATCCAGCACAGGGCCGTGTGGTATACGGAATGCTCATGTACCGCACGGGAAGTCGTGATCGGTCGCCAGTTGCACAAGGAACGCACATGATCGCTGGACAGAGAGGCTAGAGATTCATGCTGTATTAGCTTGCCAAGCAGTGAAGACTATATTGCTTTCCAATTCCAACGAGGTAAGGGTATGTATGAGTGTATGCAGGCGCCCAAAAATCCCTCGAGTCGATCGAGCCACTCGACCTTTCTCCTCTTGCACCATGCGCCTTGCTGGAAATATCCGCAACCCACGACCCCTATCCCATCATCCGTGGTGTTCGTCTTCAACCATACACTAACCACCACTAAACCTTACCTTGGTCGAGTTGGCGAAGGAAAGAGAAACATGAAAAAGAACCAACCCTGATTTACCCCCGAACCCAAAATGAGGAGTGAGAAAACCCAATGTTTGGTAACCAAGAATTTGCCCACCTGACGCGCCCTCCCGTCCAGTGAACTCCGCCATGACAAGAACTCCAACGCTGATATCCACAAGATCGCCCGAGGAAAAAACTGAACATAACGACAAAACATGAAGCGACCGAATACCCCCAAACTCTCAATAACTCAAATCGATATTCCCTAATTGCGATAACATTTTGGCGTCTTGCGAATTCATCGCTGTCGTGTTTGTTGTTACGCTCCCAACTGTCTCGGATTGCGATGTGCTGGCGTTGGACGGCTGGAGTTCTAGCTGCGGTTCTGCTGGTGGGATGCCGCTCTCGGAGAAACCAAAGTCTCTCATCTGCTGGAAGCTCCAGCTCGGCTCGAAGCCCCGGCTCTGCCACGCCTTGTCGACCCGCTCGTACATTTCGTCAATCTGCTCGAGGCTGATCTTGCTCGTCTCGTATACCATGAACCAGACGAAGGCGATCGAGAGGATGCAAAACGCGCCCCACACGAAGAACACCCTCGAGCCCAGGTCGATTGATCCTGCCGACGTGTCGACCATGAAGGGCGTGCCGTACGCGATGCCAAAGTTCAAGAGCCAGTTCGATGCTGTCGAGACCGACATGGACTTGGCGCGAACTTTTAAGGGATAGATTTCCGACGTGACGACCCACACGACGGGGCCCCAGGAGGCGGCGAAGAAGAAGATATAAATGGCGACGAAGATGATGAGGATCTGGTTTTGTGTTTGGTGATTGTTGGTGCCATTGGCCGTGGCGTACGAGGCGATGAGGAGCTGGCAGACGGCCATCCCGATTGATCCCACGATAAGCAGCCTCCGTCGACCCCACGACTCGACGACGAACAAGCCGGGGAATGTCGACACCATGTTGATAACCTGCATGATCAGCGAGATGAGGTGCGAGTTTCCGATGCCGGCGCCGTTGAAGAAGGTGGTTCCGTAATACATGATGAAGTTGACGCCGGTGAGTTGTTGCAGCATCTGCAGGCCGCAGCCCGTGAGAAGTCGACGGCCGAGATGGGGCTCGCCGAAGATTACGTCTTTGTACGTGTCAGCGCCTAAGGCCATTTCGTACTCGTGGTTGGCCTGGATTTCGGCCAGTTCCTCGATCAGTGCTGGATGCGTGATGTCGAGGCGGCGGAGGCGGCTCAGAGACAGCGCGGCGGCATCTTTGTACCCGCGCTTGATAAGATATCGAGGAGTTTCGGGAAGCACCAGGAGACCCAGTGCCAGGACGACGGCAGGCACGAGCTGAAGACCCATCGGGATGCGGTACGCCGCGGCCGACGGGAGCTGGTACGTCAAGATGTTGACCGTCGAGGCGGCGAGCAATCCCACCGTGATGGACAACTGGTATGCGCAGACAAGTGTACCACGAATCCACTTGGGCGCCATTTCTGATTGATACAGGGGGACCAGCACCGAGACGATGCCCACCCCGAGTCCCGCCAACGTCCTGTTGCGCCCCAGTTAACCACGGCTGCCAGAAGGGTAATGAAATTAAAAGATACGCACCTTCCGGCGACAAGAAGTGCGACGTTGTTTGCGCATACTTGCAATATGCCGCCCACGCAAAAGATTCCGATGGCGAAGATGAGGGACAACCGGCGACCCCATCGATCTCCTATCGGAGCAGACAGCAAAGAACCCACAATCGTGCCGGCGCTGAGCATGGCGACAATCAGGGACACCTGTCTCGGAGACATGGCCGGAGTGACGTCGCCGTCATGGGTGGTGGTGTAGCCGGTCGAGAAGTCTTGTTTGAACGTGGCCATGGTCAAAATGCCGTTGATCGCACTGCAAAAAAAGAGAAGCCGTGTCAGCCCTATTCCCGCTGGATACGCAGCCCGTCGTCGTGATGGATTTCCCCGAATTCCCTCCCCAGCCGGCTGCCTTACCCCGTGTCGTAGCCAAACAGCAGTCCGCCGGTGGCGACAAACAGCCCGACCATGATCGCAGGCGCCGAGGAGCCTGCGACGTTGTCGGGCTTGTGCCAGCCCATGGCGAAGACCGCCATGGTGCCAAAGAAGGTGCGCGTCAAGCCAGATTCGATGTCGATGTCGCTGTCGCCAAACGAGTCGGGGGTGGGCGATGCGAGGTTGAAACGTGCTGTTGGACCATCGGGAGCGGGACGCTGGACGCTTGTCGTTTGCCCTCGAGTTTAGGGTAATATGGGGCGGAAGGGAGGAACAGCAGCAGGCGACAGGCGACAGGCGAGAGAGAGGCTTTGAGATCAGCGGTTTTAGCCCGCAAGTCGGGGGAGCGCGCTGTGATTGGCCCAGCTGGCTGCAGGCCTGCCAAGGGCGCCCGTGCTTTTGCCAAATGCGACGCCGCGACGGCGACGGGGAGGGACTGCAAAAAGAAGTGGGAGCAAGCATGGAGCAGCATGGAGCAGCACACCCTCCCGTCCAAGTCCCTCCATGTCACCCCGGGCTGCACCCCCCTAGTCTCCCCCATCCTCCCCGGTCTCCCCTGGTCACCGTGCTGCTCCTCGACCCAACCTTTCCGCATCAGTGAAAGCCGTGGCGCTGGTGCAGCGTCTGGGAGGCCCGGCTTGCGCAACAATCATGCCAAGATGGCCCTGCGATGGTGACTTGGCGCAGCTCGGCCATACTTTGCATCTTAGCGTTGAAGGCAATTCCCCCATCAGGATTTCCAGTGCATCTGAGTTACAGGATACTGTGGGCGCTGTGCTGTGACATGCTCCATGTCGGCACTTTTTCTCCAACGGCTGGGTCTCGAGTGCCCCGATTGACGATTGACGAGTGACGAGTGCCAGATTTGTCCCCATCCGACGGGTCTGGGAGCACATTGTGGGGGATTCAGGCCGTCCCCGCTTGCTGAGGGCAGGATCCCTTGTCTTGCCCAGTCAGAGGAGAATGCGAGCGCCCAATGGTCTCCACGGTACTCCTCCGCGAATCAACGGCCGCAGAGCACCGTCCTGGGCTGGCGGGTGGGCCGGCTGAATAATCCCCGCTAGTGTAGCCGAACTCGCTTCTGTGCATAACCCGTGCAAACCTCGTTTTGCAAGCGAGATCAGTATCCTTCAAACCCGGGGCCCGGACCTTAGCGACCTCGGGAATGCGCCGGCAGTCCCAGCTTGGCGGACATGTCCAACGCGATTGCGAGCAAGTTCATCTGCGATGCCGAGTTCTGGAAGGCCAGGAAGGCCAGGAATGCAGGAATGGGACTGAGGCTCCCGCAACAACCGAGAGAATTGCTCCGGGGCGGCGGGTTGACTCCCCGACTGAGACCTCGCCGATCGCACTGTGGAAAGAAACACCTCCCGCTTTCCGGCGCCGCATGACAGTGGCTGCAGCAGCGAGCGAAAATTGACTTTGGGCGCGGCCATCAGCTGCTGTTCCGTGTGCTGGTGCTCGAGACGAACGGAATGCGGGGAGATGACCAAGCCCCACAGTGTCCATTGTCCGGAACCGACACGTGCTCACCCGGGCAAACACGCACTGTCTCAGTGTGGACAAGGAATCCCAGATGGACCCGACATTTGGACGGTGTGAGGTGGTCTCGAGTGAACTTCGTTCAAAAGAAGGTGCCTGCAAAATGTACTGTAACAGCGCGATCGAACATGTCTGGACCATACACAGTATTTGGTTAACATCTTCTTCCACAGCTCCAGCTTTCCCTGCCTGTCTACGGATCTCAGAAGCCACCTGGAAGCCAAGCAATGGTGGACTGATGACTGGCTCCAAGCCAACTTCCAGGTTGTCCGGATGCCAACAACCTCCAGAATGCCGCCAGGCCACTCCCTCCCTCCTCCTTTCTTGGATCTCTGAATACGGAAAAGCATGGTGCCACATTCGCTGCCGCCACTGGCCGAACCAAGCATGACCAGGCCAACCAACACGTTTCCAAGTTTCGGTACGAAATAGCACTGCACCCACCTGTTTTTGTCGGTTGCTTCTTCGCTGCATTTACCACGCCACTATCCGTACTTCTGTCCTCTGTGTTGAAGTCAAAAGATGTGCTTCCAGTTTTTGTTGATCCCGTTATTTACTTACGCAGTGTAATGCATGCAAGGCATGGACGGAATAGATACGGATGCGCTCCGTCGTTTCATTCCTGTGGGTGTGTGGCAACGCTAACGTTATGACATGCAGGCGCAAACGGACGAAACGTGGATTTGCAGACCCAGCCTCTGTGACAACCAACGCCAACGCCAACGCCTTGACGCAATCTTGCCTTCAGCCGCTCCCAGCACTTCCGTCGCCGACGCTGTCAGTCGAGCAGTCAAGCCCATGACTAACCAGGGCTCACCGGCCTCCTTGGCCATCCTCTGTACGGAATACTCCGTGTTGCTGCAGGGAGTACCCCTTATTAGCATCGAGGATGGAGTAATCTGTAAGTTCGCTTCTTGCTTTCCTCTTGTCCCTTGACTTGTCACCTCCTTGGACTCGGCTGCCGGACATTTTACGCTTCGTTTCCCGAGGCTGGCTGTGATTCATGGTGAATGGGAGACAAGGTCATGAGATGCCCAAGGGTTGGTGTGTACTCCGTAGGCCCCCGAAGCAAACTGCACGTCGATAAATTAAGTGACCCAGCCCGGCCTGCGACCAGCAGTGGCTTCTTTCTGGTTTCCTGCTCACTGATCTCTTCTTGGACAAACTCGCTGCCGGGCCGCCCAAAGCCGAGCCTGGCATTGGCTGCCGTCGTAGCCTCCAAGACTTGCGCCGCACACCGGAACCACCCGGCTGTTGCCCCCAAGCTCCCAACTTGCAAGCCTCGACGATGGCTGGCCGGTCTCGCTTGTGAAACCACGGTCATGGCCAGGCAAAGACGGGCTGTATTGGGCAGGAGCATCAAGCACAGAGGGCCAGGGCGCTGGTGTGGCGTTTCCTGGCCGCCTCTCTCAGACGGCAGAGCATCATGCTTCTTGCCCCTTCACTAACTCCAAGTTCTGAAGAAGCTCGTGCTCAACCAGGCGGGTTACCGTTACCGAGGGAGCCAAATAACATCTCCCTTTTTCGACGCCCACTTTGACGCCAGGTCCTGATGTCCGTGCGGAGTACCTACCTATACAAAAAGCAGTGACTGTAGTTACACCCAGGCTGACCCGGCCATGCTTGGTCTCACTCACGAGGCCTGGAACACTGGATTACCTCTCAGCCCAACGCCGTGAAACAGTGAGCAAGAGTCAGCCGCCGCGACGAGCATCATGGCCGAGCTTCACACCTTATCTATACACTGAAGTAGACACCTGCTTATCCAGGTGGAACACTCCATGAGCACGCATCGAGGGAAGAAGACAAGAACGAAACCACACATGTTGATAAAGCAAGAACTGGACCCGACAAACCAGCCCCGCGGCCAGCCAAGCCAGGAGAGTCTTGCAAAGGCCAGCGGTGAACAGCTCAAGAAAAGAAAAGTGGTCAGCAAAGCAAGCAGCTTGAGACAAGACACGCAGGTTTTGTGGAACGGAGCATTCCGCCGTCCCGAAGGCGGTCTCGTGCATGTCGACATGTAGGTATGTACGGAGCACAAGGCGCAGGGTAAGCAACCTCTATGTACAAGCAACACTGTGGGATTCTCACAGCTTTGAGACAACCCTTTGCCGCCGGATCCAGACTCGTACAGAATGTAGGTATATATGTATGCAGTCCTCTGTATGTGCGTACAGATTACACCACAGCACCTCCCCAGCCGAGACACTAGCCGCCGCGGACACAAGCACAACAGATGTGGCCAGGGAGTGTTGAACAAAGTTTATCAAGCACTGCGATGACTTTGCAGGAAGCTTGCTTCGAGGATGTAGCTGATGCTTCTTAGAGTTGGACAGATCCCCATTGATATTGGTATCTACTTGACTTCTCCACCCCAAGCGTTCGAAGGCTCATAACTACCCGAATGTTTTATCCAACTCTTCCCCTCCTAACAAACAACAAGGATAGATCATGGCATTCACAAATGGGCGCCATGCCCCTCAAGGTGGTCTGCGCAAACGCCACAACAGAAGCGAAGTAAAGCGAAGCAATGACTACAAGTACACGCACAGCTGAGACAAAACATGCATTCACATGTCACTACGAAGTACGGGGCACTTACTTCAAGAATCTAAGCATAACATAACCCTTGGTGGTGACCCATGGTTTCTAAAAAGGAACGCTGGTGAGACGAGGGCGCAAGCAAACACTCAAGCCACCACCCCCAAATACGGGACAGAGGCGTCAACCACTTCATGCAACCAAGCACCGCAAAAACTGCCCCTTGTACTCCGTACATACGGGGAACACCGGGATCAAGACAACACACTCTTTTTCCATCCCCTCGACAATCTCTCTCAAGAAAACGAAACGCAAGGTACGCCGTAATAACGATAATAATAATAAAAAAAGCAAAGCTATCAATACAAGCAGCAGGGCCTTTTCATTCCTGCCACCAACAAAAAAAGAGAAACCAGTGATTGATCCAAAACCAACTGGTATGAGTGCTCCCAAATCATGATCCCAAAATGCAAAATGATACACACTCATCAGCTCAAGACCGCCCAACCCACGCCCCCCCAATTCATGTCATCTGCGTCTTCTTGGCCCCCTCCACCCAGTCTATAAAGAATACGCCTTGCCATTGCCACGCCGTACCATGAGAGAAAATCACAACCGAGTTCCACTTTCAGGCTTTGATCCCGCCTAGAATTTTAGATCTCCAGAGTGACCTTCTGGCCCTTGACGCGGCCAATCACCTGCGAGGGCGCATACTTGGGGATGACCTCGTCGTCGTGGAGCATCTCAAACTCCTCGGTGGCGTCGCGGCCCATGAAGTTGAGGAGGGCCTGGGGGCCGCCCGGGTGGTCGTCGAGCCAGTTGGTCAGGTCAAGGACGACGCCCTTGACGACAACCCAGAGGTCCTCCTTCTTGTTGTGCTTGGCAACCTCCTCGAGGGTGTACTCGGTCTCGGGGATGGTGAAGGCCTTGGGCTCGGCCGACTCCTTCTTGGGAGCGGCGGGGGCGGCCGAGACGGCCTGGGCCTGGGGAGCCTCGGAGCCGCTGGCACCAGTCCACTCGACCGAGATCTTGCCCGGGGTCGAGGGGTCGATGTGCAGGGCGATCTGGCCCAGGCGGGCGGCACCGGCAGAGCCCTTGAGGGCGTTCTGGAAGAGGTAGTTGCTGGCAGAGTCGCCGGCGACGCGGCCGTAGACGACGCAGCCCAGCAGGGACGAGCCACCGAGACGGTTGGCGCCGTGGACACCGCCGGCAAGCTCACCGCAGGCGAAGAGACCGTCGAACGGCTTCTGCTCCTTGTTGAGGACCTGGGCCTTGTCGTTGATCTCGATACCGCCCATGGTGAAGTGGAGCACGGGCTCCATCAGAGCGACGTGGAAGTCGTCGTTGATGTCCAGGGGCATGTTGTGGAAGAACTTCTTGCCCCAGGGGTCCTTCTGCTTGCCATCGGCGATGGCGTTGTAGGTCTGGAACGTCTTCTGGAGGTGCTCAGGGGTGCAGCCAATCTCCTTGGCGAGCTGCTGGCCGGTCATCTTCTTCATGAGGCCACGGCCCGAGTAGTGGCGGGTGTGGAAGTCGAGCGTGTTGGACGCCTTGGAGTTGAGGACGAGGCGGATGGGGAACTTGCCCTTGTCCTTCTCCTTCCACATCATGCCCGAGACGTAGTCGCGGTGGCCGAGCTCGTCGCAGAAGCGGTCACCGTCGGCGTTCAGGAGGAGACCGCCCTCGCCACGGAGAGCCTCGGCGGCCAGGAACTTCCACTTGGAGCCGGGGTCCTTGGGGTCGACGAGACCGGTGGGGTGGACCTGAACCTTGTCCATGTCGATGCCGTTGCCGCCAATGTCCATGACCATCTTCTGGCCGTCACCGGTGGCGTGGGAGCCGTTGGTGGTGGCCAGGCCGAAGGTGTCGGGGCGGTGCTGCTTGAGGAGCGAGCCCTCACCGAAGTCGGCAGCATAACCACCGGTGGCAAGGACGACGGGGCCGCTGAGGGTCTGGGTCTGGCCGTCATGCTCGAACTTGACACCGGTGACGGTGTTGCCCTCCTTGTTGAGGCCGGTGACGCGGGCCTTCTTGATGATCTTGACGCGGTGGGGCTCGGTCTCGGCGAGCTCCTCGAGCCTCTGCATCAGGGCGTAGGTGATGGCCATGCCGGGGAACTTGGCATCGTGGCCACGGTGGGTACGGGGCTGGGAGTGGCCACTGTGAAACAGGGTATGTCAGCAAAAAGACCACAAAGCCACTGCTGCCCGCAGTTTGCAGAATTCTCCAGCTTACCCGAGACGGGAAACGAGGGTGAGGTCGAGGTTGAACACGTCCTGGAGCCACTCGACGGCGGCGGCGGACTTGTAGGTCAGGACCTTGATGAGGTCGGGCCGCGCCTTGTCACGGGCGGACTTGAGGGTATCATCGTAGAACTGCTTGACGCTGTCCTGGATGCCGTGCTCAACCTGTGTCCTTGTGAGGGCGCCGTTGATGCCGGAGGTGGCCTTGGTCGAGTTGCCGCCGAAGAAGCCCTGCTTGTCGAGGACCACGACGTTGCCGCCGGCGAGGTAGATGGTGTGGGCAGCACTGAGGCCGGAAACTGTAGCATTGCGAATGCGCCGTTAGCAGCGTGTCCGTGTACGGAGAATGCGAGTTGTTGGGTGGCATGACGACATCACGCGGCAACACGCGGGGGCATTGTCGCAGCGGGAACGGGAGAGATTGGGTGACTTACGGCCGCCACCGACAACAATAACGCTGGGTGCCATTGTGATAGGGGGTATCTGAAGGGGAAAAAAAGGACTGGCGGAGGGAAAGAAAGGATAGTTGAGGTTGGTTGGGGAATCAAAGAGAGAAGGGGGAAGAATGGGAACGGTCAGACTCGAGAGGAATGTGGGAGTAGTTATCTGAGCGATGGCCTGCTCGGTCCTGAGCCGAGCTGGCAACGTGCCGGGCCTGGCAGGCTGGCGTTGGATTTGCTGGCACGCTGATTCGTGACTCGAGTACCGAGGCAAGACAGGGGGTTTGCCTCTGGAAATCCGCTGTCAGTGAGGTGATGTGAGACGTGCCAGGACCAACCCGGTTCGCTGAAACTCCCGGATTCCTGGTGCAACCGTGCAAGTGTATTTTTCGCGATATCCTTCAATCTCTGGACTTGAAGCATCGATTTTTCCGGCGATTTTCAATGTCGAAAACAGAGGATAGCAGCTTCGGAATGCGCCGTTCTGTGAGCTGTTGCTGTTCGGTGATGATCTTGGCCGAGGGGCAAAGTGGGCTTCGCGAAACTCGGCCCACAGACCGAGGCTTGGTCGGCAGTCTCAACGGGCTTTCACGCGTGTGGGGTAGCCGCAAAGCATCCACCCGCAAGCGTTGCCTGGCCCGAGCAGAAGCCACACAGGCTTCCATGCATCCCGTCCCCTCTTGCAGATGACAATGACAATCTGGCTCGAGGGTCAGGGTCTTCCAGGTTGGGTCAAGCTTGCTGTCTCCGTCTCTCAGGAATATGCCTAGGCCTTTTTTTCTCTGGCCCCTCTGTCCCCTCCCCTCCTTCCTACCCCCCAAAACCATGGAGGTGTCCGGGGTTCCCCACGGGCAGTCACGAGTGCCTCAACAGCGGGCAGCCCTGAGTTGATGATTTGCATGTGATGCGGCGGACCCGCTTCATATTACTCGGCCTATTCGTCGCCGAAGACACCACCAGATTTGACCATCTGATCGGCCAGGTTCGATAACATTAGCGGACACCTTTTGTAGTGTCACTAGCGAGTGGCTGCAACGCATGCATGCATCACTTCAAGGCGGCGGTTGTGTTGCTGCTGGTGCAATCGGGACCTGAAGCTATGCCCGGGAGACAAATGGGTTCTAGGAGGCACTCTCTGGTCTGTCGTGAGGATGACAGTTTGACTCGGTTTAGAATAGAACATAAGATATATGCCCGTACATGGTAGTCGCTGATTATTCTCGCAACTGTGGTAAGCTGTCAAGACGCTTCGCCAACCTCTGCACCTTTCTTCAAGCGAAGTGGTTAATATCCACTGTCACCTCTGGTGTTTTTTTCCTCCTTCCCCCAGCTTTTTCAGCAAAAGCTACGATTTCTAAGCGGTCAACACCACTGCAGGATTTAGCCATGTTGTTTTCAGAGGACTGTTCAATGAAGCGTGTCAACGTTGGAATTAGTTTGACAGGGGAGGTCTGCCAGCTGATTTTACTTTTACACTAGAGCTGCCCGCATGCAGGGCGCCCGTCTTGCTGTCATTTGCATGTGATTGCGCTTTCACAACAACAACAACAACTTCACCAAGTTTGCCGAAGGAGCCCCGCGGTCCTTCTCGTCACAGAATGTTTGGCCTCACTCCAGTATGTGCCTGTCAGGATGGCGACTGGGACATGATGAGATGTCTTCGTTTTTTGTCGACCAAAGTATGCGCACAGGGTAAATCAATGCCCAGTCTTTGACCAGCTCCTCATTGTCCGAGCGAGATCGAGCCCCGCCGACGACCGAAGCGACGCCCCGACAACGAAGACATGGAGGGGAACGGAGTCTCATAAAACGACAATGCATTCTTTTCCAACTCCAACCGGCACGGGCTTGAACCCCCAGCCCTCGCTGATATCTCTGTCGGCGTCGCCCACCAATAGCCAGCTGGTGGTCGCCAGATGCGCTGTCAGATGACGGCCTACGTCACCGGATTCTGCCGTCCAATCATGCGCAACGTTCCCGGTTTCGACCACGCCAACCCCAGGGGCGAGACGACGACGACACAACGCAAAGAGCGACGGCCAGGCTGGCGGAGAAACATACTTGTGAACGTCACTTGGCAGAATACCGAGAGACTCAAACATGCAACCATTTCTTGTCCTTTTTGTTGCTTCTCTGAGTGCCACTGTTTCGACCCAGCTTGTGGTACCCCTCATACACCCCTTGGATCGCGACCAAGTGCCCCTCATGGATCAACTCGGCCCGGGCCCAGCCATCCCTCCTTCCGGGTCTACTCCGCCCGCACCGCCTGCGGAAGCCGGGGGCGGCGTGGTGCTTTCGGATGTGATGGGCCGGGATCGGAGTATCAACCTCTTTGCAGGGTACGTTGTCTGCCTACCTTATGTGCACCACAAATCGCTAACTCAAGTCTCCTCCAGATTCATAAGGGATACCGAGACCGCATCCAACCGCCTCGAGAACTCGTCGCAAAACACGACCGTGCTCGCGCCGCTCAACTCGGCTGTCGAGAAACTCCCGCGGAAACCGTGGGAAGACCCCAAAGAGTACGACGACCTCGGGCCCAATGTTTATGAAGGCGGGCAAGGACACGAAAGAGCCCAGCGCAACCTCCGCAGGTTTGTCGAGGCGCACTTGGTGCCCGTGAGCCCGTGGCGGGAAGGGGAGAAGATCCGCACGATCGGGGGTGACCGCGAAATCTGGTGGGAGGAGAAGGACAGAACACGACGGGTGAGGACTCAACGCTGACTTCCATGGCTTGTCGACGAAGGCGATATGGCTGATACAGACGGCAGATTCAACCGGGCGCGATAGAGGTGGTTGGCGTCGCAGGCGACGTTGCGAACGGCCAAGTGGTATGTCGATTCCCATCTCCTCTTAAGAGAACATTTCGGCTCTTGAGGGACTAACATATTGGCCCTTGACAGTGGATCATCAAGGACGTACGCAACTATGCTTAAGACCTTACACAAGCAGGAGCGAACGGCCCGAGATCGTTATGCGGAGTGCGTCACGACACCGACGATGGGGACTTGAGATCTAGATGGGAAAATGATATGACGGCAGACATGAATATTAGGAAGAATCCGGGCTGTTTCGTGGCTGGGCAATCTGCTGGACAGATATATCAGACTCAACTCCCGTCAGGTTTCTTGATGAAGTGGATACTGGAAGAGCTGCACGCAGCCGTCCTGCATCCGGTGAGGCAGCTTAGCTATCGTTTGATGAACTGTGAAGCCCTAATGCAGGAAATCGCAAGTCGACCTGTTGTGACAAAGGGTGGCCGCAACCGCATGCCCACAGACGCACGCGCATGCCTGCAAACGCAGAATGCACCTTGTTCGCATGGATGGAGATGAATTGTTCCCCGGGTGTCATAATTGGGCCAAGCGCAGTGTGGCCAACGACTCGGGGAACCCCAGAACTCGAAAAGCACAGACGGAAAGTCGGGCGAATGGCATGGCGGGCATAGCGGGCAAACCGAATTTTGGCAGGCTCCCGCAAACAATAAGCTACCCGAGATTCTGCCGCTTATCGCGTGTTATCAGCTCGCGACACGGGGGAAGAGATCTGCGGCCCTTGCGCTCATCAGCGTCAGAACGGCTCAATCAAGCACACACAAGCCCTCTCCATTCTGCCATGCCATTTTCTCCCCGAATCCTCGTGGCCTTTCCTTTCAACACGGCCTAACGACTGCCAGCCTGTGTCCAGAGCCTCGAGCTTTTTGACGGCTGTCCAATCTGGAGATTGCAGAACAAGGACCCTATGAGAACACGCCGTCGCAGCTGTAAGCACGAGCTTCCCCGTTCCCCTTGCCGCTCGGCATTTTGCTGCTTTCTCCTGAGCCTGGCCTGGAGCCGCCCACCAACCCACCACCTGTTTCCAACGCACCCATCTTGCCCACCACCTCCCCTCTCGCCTCAAGCTTCACGTCGCCGTTTTCCTATCTATAGTAGCCTGATACTCACCCGTCGTCCCTCAGAGGCCTTGCGCAGCCCGACGGAATGAATAACCAGCCGCTGCACGGCGGCAGCGGCTTCGACCGCGACCGTGACCGTGACCGTGACCGCGAAGTAGACGAGCAACGTCATCGCACCCACCATCAGGACGATCTTGCGAAACGAGAGAGGGAACGGGAACGCGACCGAGACCGAGACCGCGACCGTGAGCGTGACCGAGAGCGTGACCGCGACGAAGTCGACCGCCAGCATCGCGAACCATACCCACCTGCAGCTCCCCACCACAGCAGCGCCGGCTCCCTTCCAATCCACCAGCCCGTCGCATCGAGAATATCAAACTCTATCACGGGTCCCGGTGGTCTTCTCGCGAACCACGGGAGCTCTGCCGCGTCCCTGCCCATTGGCGGTCCTTCTGCGCCTGCACCTGGCTTTGGCGGGTCGCTGCACAGCGAAGCCAGCCGGCCGCAGCAACAAGGTGGCCCCGGAGCGGCGTCGACAGGCCAACATCAGATCTTCGCCCCGATGGCCCACGGCCCTGGCGGACCCGGTAACTCCCATGGCGGCCCCGGCGGGCCCGGTGCCATTTTCGGGGGACCGCTTCAACAGGAGAACGGCCGGGGAATGCCCCAAGACGGCGTCAGGGCCATGCAGCAATTGCCTTTTGGTTCCAACATGGCACCCGGACATGCTGTTCCTTCGGGCCCTGGGGGAATGCCTCAGGGACAGCAGCCGATACTCAATGTAGGTGGCCTTTAGCAAACGCGCCCGGCATTCTTGAGGGTAGCTGAGCTGACCTCGTTTCGATTGACCCAGGACGCACTGAGTTATCTTGACCAGGTTAAGGTCCAGTTTCACGAGCAGCCCGATGTCTACAACAGGTTTCTCGATATCATGAAGGACTTCAAGAGCCAGACGTAGGTGCAGACCGACCAAACTACCCTGTCCAGCCTTTGCTAACACAACGTAGAATCGACACACCGGGCGTCATCAGCAGGGTTTCGGAACTCTTTGCCGGCCATCCCAATTTGATCCAGGGCTTCAATACCTTCCTGCCGCCGGGTTACCGCATCGAGTGCGGCCTCGAAAACAACCCCAATAGCATCCGCGTCACGACGCCCTCCGGCTCTACGATTCACTCGATTGGCGCAGGACGAGCGACCCAACACGAGACCGCAACGGGGGCTCCTACACAGGCTTTTCTCAACACCAGACCCGGCTGGCAGCCACCGCTGTCGCATGGTGCCGAGAGCCCGGAAGCGACCTTCAGCGTTCCTGCGCAGAACGGTCCCTCGGGTTTCCCTGGGTCGAGCCAGGGTGCTCCGTTCGACGGTGCCAGTCCGATCCAACAGAGGGCCGTGCCGGTCGCTCAGAATGGCACGCCCATGAGCCATGCTCCGGGCCCACGGAACGCGCACACCCCTACACCCGCTGCCGGTCCGCCCAGCTCAAACGGCGGAACTGCCCAGCAGGCGAGTCTGGAGAAACGCGGCCCCGTCGAGTTCAACCACGCGATCAGCTACGTGAACAAGATCAAGGTAGGCAACATTTTCCGTTTGTTCCGCGCCTTGTATCGGGAACGTCAGCTTCTATCCGAAGCTTCCAAGGGAATTTGGCTCGATGGGTCAAGTCCCTTTTGGTGGAGACCTTTTTTTCCTCTCCTTGACTTGTCACTACCGGGTACTAACCGCGACCCAGAATCGTTTCCAGGATAAACCCGAAATCTACAAGCAGTTCCTGGAAATTCTCCAAACATATCAACGCGAACAAAAACCGATCCAAGACGTCTACTCGCAGGTCACGAGCCTTTTCCACACGGCACCCGACCTTCTCGAAGACTTTAAACAATTCCTCCCCGAGTCCGCCGCCCAAGCCCGATCGGCCATTGGGCAACGCGCAGAGGAAAGCATGGCTATGGCGGTGACTACACCCACGCCGCAGCCAGGACATGCTGCTCGCGAAGGGCCCAAGATGCCTCCGGTCGGCAATTTCGCGCCTCCGGCAAGCGCAAGCAAAGAGAGCAAGAAACGCCGTCCCGAGAAAGCAGCCGTCGCTGCCGGTCCCTCAACTTCCGAGCAGGTGCAAACGTCGAACCTGCGAGCCGCGCTGCCCACCGCGCCTGTGGCAAACAAGCGGGCCAAGCTGTCCCACAAGCCCAATGCTGCAGAGACGGCATTCATTGAGGCGACCTTGACGCCGGTCATGCCCGAGCCCCTCGCGCCTGCCCCGCTGGCCGTGTCGCTTCAGGATGATCTTGCCTTTTTCGAAAAGGTGAAGAAGCACATCGGCAACAGGACGGCCTTCACCGAGTTCCTGAAGCTTTTGAACCTCTGGACCCAGGAATTGATCACCAAGGACGTCCTCATCTTCAAGGCGAACCAGTTCATGGGTGGCAACCCCGAACTCCTCACCGCGCTCAAGACCATGGTCGGGCAGGATACCGTCGACGAGGGGCTCGACAACCGGCCGGAGCCGCCAACGGGCAGGGTTTCCCTTAGCAATTGTCGTGGTTTTGGCCCCAGCTACCGCTTGCTGCCAAAGCGAGAGCGGCTCAAGCCCTGCTCCGGACGCGACGAACTCTGCCAGTCGGTCCTCAACGACGAATGGGCCTCGCACCCGACGTGGGCGTCGGAAGATTCGGGCTTCGTCGCCCATCGCAAGAATGCGTACGAGGAGAGCCTACATCGCATCGAAGAGGAGCGACACGACTACGATTTCTTCATCGAGGCGAACCAGAAGTGCATCCAGCTCCTGGAGCCGATCGCGCAACAGATGCTCTCGCTGCCTGCTTTGGAGAGGCCCAACTTCAAGATGCCGGCTGGCCTCGGCGGGCAGAGCACCTCGATCTACAAGAGAGTCCTGAAGAAGATCTACGGGCCCGATAAGGGTTGCGAAGTCGCCAATGACATGTTTCGGTACCCCTTTAGCGTCGTTCCCGTCGTCATGGCCCGTTTGAAGCAGAAGGATGAGGAATGGAGGTTCACTCAGGTAAGGGGAAACGAGGATACGTGAGCGGCATCGTCGAACAAGTAATGGCTAACGATGGACTGTTACAGCGTGAATGGGAGAAGGTCTGGCAGAATCAGACCGAGCTCATGCACTTGAAGAGTCTGGACCACATGGGAATCCAGGTCAAGCTCAACGACAAGCGCAGCCTCGCTGCGAAGCACCTCGTCGATGCTATCAAGACCAAGCACGAAGAACAACGGCGCATCCGGGTTGCCAAGGGCAAGACCCCCCGCTACCAGTTCGCGTATTCGTTCACGGATGAAGACCTCGTCTTGGACTTGCTCCGGCTCATGGTCATGTTTGCCAATGTTGGCGGCCAGCATAACGCGCACGAGCGGCGGCGAATCCTGGAGTTTTTCGAGTCTTTCATCCCCCAGTTCTTTGATCTTTCCGAGGACAAGGTTCAGGAGAGACTCGGTGACATTGACCAGGACTCGGCGGAGGAGGATGAGGACGACGCGACTCCGGTCGAGCTCAGCAACGGGCGCAGCCGCCGCAACGGCAAGAAGTCGGACCTTCTGCGTGGCGTGCTGGACCCCGGCCGCAACGGCAGCCGGAGCCGTGGGCAGAAGGAGGACACTGCGGCATCGGGCAGCAAGGAGACCACACCCGACGTGGGATCGGCAGAGGAAGAGATGCCCGACGCGCCGGAGGAGTCATCAGTCCCGGAGGTGTCCAACGGCCGGTGGCTGCCGACGGTTCCCGGGCCGATCATCGTCGAGAAGAGCAAGGGCGGCAGGGGTTCGGACCTGGTCGACGTGGACGGCGAGCTTAAGGCGGATGCGCCGTTCCCGCGGTCGTGGTACAACTTCTACTGCAACCAGAACATCTTTGTCTTCTTCACCGTCTTCCAGACGCTGTTTAAGCGGCTCGAGGACGTTAAGCTGAGCAAGGACAGCGTCATCGAGGAGATGCGCCGGGAGAACGCCGAGAAGCCGGCCAAGCTCCTGGGTCTCGTCCATGAGGGCTTGCACTACTTTGACAGCGAAGACACGTCGACGTTCTGGCCGAAGACGATGGAGCTGATTGAAGAGTATGTCAGCGGCGACATCGACGAGAACCGGTTCCAGGACGTGCTGCGACACTACTACCTTCGGAAGGGATGGAAGCTGTACACGATACAGGACCTCCTTAAGACGCTGTGCCGGATCGCGCTGAGCTGCAACAACCCCGACGCGAAGGGCGAAAAGACCAAGGAACTGGTGAAGGCGTACCTGGAGAGCCGGCAGCAGACCGAGACGAGCTTCCAGAACGAGATCAGCGCGCGCAAGTTTGCCGAGAAGTGCATCAAGGACGGCGAGATGTTTGTCGTTGGCTGGGTAAGTGTTTCTCAGGGCGCCAATCTCTGTTTCGTGTTTATGAGATGATGGCTAACCGATGGTGTTTGACTGCAGTACCCCGGCAAGAAGGAGGCGACGGTGCGCTGGCTGCAAAAGGACGAGACGACCTTCTACATGGACGAGATGGAGCGCATCCAGCAGTGGCAGTACTACATCTCGTCGTACATGCGCATCGAGCACACGGAGGGCATCGTCCGGTCGCGGCTCCAAAAGGTGCTCCTGGAGCGCAACCTGCCGTCAGACGCCAAGGACTCGTCCGACGACGGGTACTCGCCCAAGCCGTTGGTGATCCACGAGGGGCTGGTGGTTAGAATCTGCCTGAACTCGTCCAAGATGGTGTTTGAGAAGGGCACGTCGGACTACTTTGTCTACAACACCACGACGCAGCGCACGCCCGAGGAGGACGAGGAACACGAGGCTAAGGAGCAGTTCCGTCGCGAGATCCGGGGCGAGAAGCTCAAGGTGAAGATGGTGACCAACAATGCGTGGATGAAGGGGCTCAGCCACGAGGACGTGCAGAAGATCAACAACGAGTTCCAGAAGTGGAAGGAGACGAGCGAGGAGAACGACATCCCGGTCTCGCAGGAGGACTCGGCGGATGTCACGATGGAGGGTTAGGGCGAAGACTTTGGGGTGGTAGGTTGATTCGGTTTGCAGGGGCGCAAAAAGGCGCAGGGGCGTGATCGGCGTGAGTTGGGCGGCATGGACAACAACGGGAGGGAGCGGGACAGACGGCAGCACTTGGGGTTTTCTTTTTCTTCTCCTTCTTCTTCTTCTTCTTGATTGGGAGTTCCCGTCGTCGTCGTGTTCGCTGGCAACGGCGGCGGGTCTGTTGTCTGTACGATCTGTTTCCCTCTCTTTTTTCACGCGCTCAGCGTTGGCTTTGCACATAGGTCGCTGCTTTTGCTTCGTTTCATTTGCTTCGTTAGCTTCGTCTCCCAACAGTCGACAGTCGACAGCCGACAGTCGACCAGTCTAAATAACGATATTTTCTGCTCCTGGCTTGCTCCTGGGTGGTTGGCGATCTAGTAGTTACCTTAATTAACAGCGATTTAGCTTGAATTTATTATCGAGATATTACGATGTGTTCTTACTTGTGTGCTCCGTACGTGTACGATTCCAAAGTGCCCTGATGCCTCATGAGGCGCGTCTCCAGGGGCGGCGGGGAGCTCGGGCCACTTATTAGTTGGCTTGCCCATTTCTTGCTTGGCATCACAGCAGCTCTCTCATGGAAGCTCCACCTCGAAGAGCGATGTCTCATCAACATCGAATTCCCAAACCGGTACCTTCACCACCCGTCGGTCAACCATGTCAACAAAACTCACGATGAAGGCCCAATCGGGGCTGAGCAGCATTGCTAGACGGTCTCAGGGGTTCAGCAGCACGGCAAAGACCGGGATCATTGTTGTGCAGCAGCACATGCAGATTTCGACGACAAGGACATTCAGCGTTGCTTCTCGAGCACTCACACCATCATGTCGTCGTCTTCAACTGGGTGGCTGCTCCAATGCGCAATCTGCCGGTCGGTGGCTGGGGAGGACCACTTTCTCGACGAGCTCATCACGGAGGGCTGAGAATGGCCAGTACCCACCTGGCGCCAGTGTCGCGAGAGACGAGGCCGCTTCTGGGACGACCCCCCCGCCTGCTGGGGGCAAGGCTGGTGAGAATGAAATGGAATTCACAATCTGCGATTGTTTTGTGGGAATAGAATAGCTGACGGAGGCTTGTCTGTTTTTCTTGTTGGGCTCGGTGCAGCATATCCTGAGCGGTTGATCATCTACCATGCCGGCACCGGAAGTGCGTGTTCTCCCTCCTTTATACTTTATACAGTCACAGACAATAAAACAGTGTTGCTGACATCATGATAGAAACGACCTTCCTTGCCTGCCTCAAAGTCACGACTCTATTTGTCTTCGGCTTCTTCGACATGATCATGGCCCCGGCCTACTACACCGCGGGCGAGCCTCTCCTCAAAACTGCAGCTGGTATGTTGCGTTACGCCTTGTATTTCTCATCTCAGTGTCTAATTCAACCCGCCTCTAAAGTCGCCGTTTGCGGCATCGTCCCCGCCGTCTACGTGGCCTGGAGCACCGGCCCCTTCGTGGCGGCCGTCCACCTGCATCTCCCGCCCTACGCGCGGTGGTCGCGCCCCATCCTGGAGCGCTTCGCACGCACCGCGCCGCCCAACACGCGCCTGGACATCACCACCATGAGCCTGATCGGCAAGCCGCGCGTGAGCTCCATGGTGCTGTCGGACCTGCGGCCCGCGAACAAGAGGTTGGGCATGGTGAACTATGTGCGGGACACGTCGATCGCCGATGCGAAGCGTAAGTGGTGGCGGTTCAAGGCTGTCGGGGATTTCAATGTGCAGGAGGGCGGGGAGAAGGGGGTCAAGGCCGGGTGGGTGTGGAGGGACCTCAAGGAAAATATCGCGAGGAAGGCTGCTGTGGTTGGAGAGCAAGGGAAGTGAATCTTTTGTTTTCCATTTTCCGGCTCTCTTTCTCCTCCTTTTGTAGCACACTCCAGTTGTGTCTTGTATCTTGTATTATAATGTCCTAAACGGTTCAACCAGGTGGTTTGCTTTAGCATACCACCCCCACCCAAAACCACCTTATCCCTCAAAGTACCTACTACATTCCCTACCCAACAACGCCATACCTCACCAACCCCAACGTCGCGCCAACGATGCAGGCCACCGGCGGGCTCACCCCAAACCAGCACCCACCAACATAACTCGACGCCGTAACCACGACCCACCACGGATCCTCAGCCAGACTCGCCCCCTTCTCCCTCCCCTCATCCAGCCACCCAATCTGCCACAACCGATACACAGCCGTATAAATCAACCCCACAGCGGCGGCATTCACCCCCCTCAGCGCGCTCTTCACAGGCCGCCACCCCCGAATCGCTTGCCACACCCCCATCGTCCCATGCACCGTCACCAGCCCGGGGGCGAAAATCCCCACATACCCCAGCACCGCGCCCACAACGGGACTGTACCCGGCCCCCGACGCGGCCAAAGCACCAAGATACACAGCAAAGTTGAAATTCGGGCCCGGAAACCCCTGGATAAGCGCGAGCCCGATCAAAAAGTCGCGCGGCGAAACCCAGCCCTCGGCGACGACGTACTCGCGGAGGAGGGGGACGACGACGGGTCCGCCGCCGAAGATGACGGTTCCCGCGAGGTAGAGGTTGGCGAAGAGCCGGAAGGGGAGCGGGTTCTGGGCTGGTGGGAGGGTGCTGCGGAGGGTGGTGATGGTTATGAAGGAGGCTAGGAAGAGGGCGATGAGGAAGAGGCCGGATTTCCAGGTTTGGGTGGTTAGGGGGAGTTGATGGGAGGGGGGGATTGTGCGGGGGGAAGGTGGGGGGGTGTCGGTTGTGGCGGTTGTGGCGGTTGTGGCGGTGGTGACGGTGGGGGTGATGGTGTCTTGGGTGGTTATGGGGAGGCGTTGGCGGGCGGAGGATGGGGTTTCGGAGGGTTGTTCTTGTTGTTGTTCTTGCTGCTTTTGTTGTTGGTGGGCCGGATCAAGTTGTATGCCCTGCTCGACTTCCGGTTCCCTCTCCCTCTCCTGATGCCTTCCTCTGGCCCTTCTCGGCAATCCGACCACCCACTTCACTGGGCCGTGGAGCCAGCGAAAGTCATAGACCACACTGATAATACCAGCAACGACCATCAGCAAGGGAAAGTACCACAGGGCGTTGTACAGCAGGCCCGCAGCAGCCCCGAGGAAAACCAGCAGCCGCGTGAGCTTGTCCGTGATGGCCTTCTGCGCGAGCTGCACCGCCGCGAGAGCTATGATCCCCACTGTGGCGGCGTTGAGGCCAGACAGCAAGGCATACACGGCCCGCGGGAGCGTCTCGCCGACGTTGGACACGCCCACGGCCAGGCCAAACATGCCCAGGGCTCCGGGCAGACTATATTAGCTGTCAGCATGGCCAATGGCAGGCATTTCATCGTACACCATTGTGATGTAGTGACAGCGGCAAGCAGAGAATGCAAGGCTCACCTCCAGAACAGAAACCCCAAGACGGCTGGCAAGAAGCCGTCATGGATCAGGCTGATGCAGTACAGCATCTTTGTGCTCCCCGGACCGGAAAAGGCCTGACACACGCTGAAGAGCTCTTGGTACTTTTACCCAGGGGAAAGGAGGTCAGCCGAGTTGACAAGCAGAATGGGCGTGGGTCAGAAGAGAGTGTCGTATGCATGGAAGACTGGACTCACCACCTGCTCATCGATCCATTGCAGCTTCGTGACAAACTTGTCATGGAACTGACGTCGGCACCATCGTTAGCTGTCTGTCTGTCTTGAGAAGGGATTCCGAGGGGAGGAAGTGTGTGTGTACGTACAATCTTGAAATGCACCGGGGGCCCTCCAAACGAGGTGACGCCCATGTACCACGTCTCTTTCGCAGTGCTCCAGAGCCTGGGAGTCAATGTCCCTTCCAAAACAGAGTCCCAGGCCCGGTTGCTGAACGGCCATCGGCGTTTGAGGATGCCCATGCTTGGACCGCAGTGTTGTTGTTTTCCAGAGAGAAAAAGGACTAAAAAAACAAAAAGGGAGGGCAAAAAGAAAAAAGGAAGGAAGACAGTGGGAAAAGGCCCTCGTCTCAAGCGAGACTCAGCGTGAGCGCAGAACACCCAACGTGAAATACTCAAGGCTCTCCGCCAACGATAGTTATTTCAAAAGAATTCCTGCATCAAAAGTGGACGGTCAACCGCCTTAATGTCATATTTCGTGTTTCGGCGAGTGACACAAATCAACTAACTCCTTTACCGAGACAGGGAGAAGTGCCCCTGACGGCCCACGCCAAGAGCTTGGGACAGCCACAGTTCGGCCTCTTGCATGGCCAGCCCAGCCCACGTGGGTTGCAAGCTTGAATTTACACAGTATATGAACGTGTACTAGGTACCTTAGTTATTGTCCCATGTACTACCACCTTACATGCAATCCACTATTCGTACAAACAATGGAAGTTGAACTATGAATTCCGTACACATCCTTAGTTGAACGTCGCCCTGTCCAAGACTCGAGGACATTCCATACATAAAGTACGTAGTATGGCCCCGGCAAAACCAGATGACCATCTGTGAAGATTCCATAGGTAAATATACTTTCCTTGCTCCCCCCCTATCCCCCCTTTTTGCGTCCTCCCAAGCCGATACAGTACAGTACATCCAGTCCCGTTCCCGTGTGCCCGTCCCCCATTGCCAGTAGTAATACAGAGTCGATCGATGTGTGCGAAAAAGCGTGCTGTCCGTCAAGAACCCAATTGACGGCCTTCCCCAGCCCGGTCTTCCGCAAGAAACCAAAACGCCGTCGCCAGCAAATCAAAACACAAAAAAGCAAAAGTCCTCCGTTCCTTGGTGTCGGCCCAACACCGCCCCATGCCATGCCATGCTGTGTGTTATCCCCTGGTTTATATGCTCGCTTCCCCACCCCCTTCCCCGTGAACGCCACATGGAGTGGCCTGTCTCCTGGTATTTTTTTCGACGTTTGATAGACACCACTTCGGACTAGGCAAGCCGTCAACACACCCTGCAGTAGCAGATTGTGCTGCCTATCCGGGCACCGACTAGAGGGAAAGACGCCGGGGTATGTGTTGCTCAATGGCGCTTGACGGGCATGTGGCTGTCGTAATCCCACGCCCGTTTAAGGCCGCCCTCGTAGACGCTAGCCACCGACTCCTGCCACATGGCTGGCGTGACAAAAGCCTGCACCGGCGCCGTCGGGTATTGCGGTGCCGGCATCTGGGCCCCCGTCCGCATCTGGCCCTGCACGGCGTGCATGCTCTGGAGAGTGGGCGTCTCCACGGCCGCCGCGGAGCCCACCGTCAGGGAGTTGGGCTGTGCCGCTGCCGACGGCGGGGAGGGCTGGATCTGGGGCGCGCCAAACGATGTATTCCACTGGCTGTTGCAAAAGAGAGCGGTCAGCCCCGTCGCTCGAGAGATGTATAGATAAAGCAGGAATCAACTGAAATCCCCTTACTCAAAAATGCGCGACGGGTTCCAGGCCGGGGCTTCGGACAGGGGCAACGTCTGTGTGACGCCAGACGCCTGAGAGCCGCGAACCGAAGCCATCGTGGTTAGCGATTGTACGATAGGAGGCGATTCACATTTGGTGTCCAAAGGGCCGACCGAGACAGGTGTGAGGGGGTGGTTGGTGGTGTAACTAACTTGCGAGTGCGGCATCTGCGAGTCGAGTCGACGCCCGGGCGGGCTCGGGTGTGTTGCCGAGTGCGGGCTGCCGTAGGGGAATGTGGTCTTCAACACGAACGGTTTCCTAATGTCTGCTGAGAAAGCCTCCCGGACCGAGTCGATCTGCCTTTGCATATCCGGCATGGGCCATGACCCGATAACCTTCTCCAGGATCCTCATGTGGCGTGTGAAATAGCTCCTGGCCTCCGAGTTCAGATCTGGGTCTGGGGATGTGATGGCAACCTGTAACGTGGTCAGTCACCCGAGCAACGGGAGACAAACTTGGGTAACAACGTACCAAGTGAAGTACTATGCAACCGAGCACCGCATAGATGGTAAAGTTAATGCCCCGCTGCATGCACGCCAGCCCGTTCAAGCCAAACGAAGCCATCACCGCCTCTTGCAACCTGCACAGCATCTTGGCCGCATTATACGATACCAGCATGTGCTGCTTCCACTGGCCCCCCGGTCCTGATGGAGACAAGACTGCCAGCTGTGGCCTGTTGAATAAGATGATGGAGAGGTAGTAGTAGGAATGGAGGTTGCCGACAAAGGCCGAAGGCAGCCAGGGCGGCGACCCGTCTGCGGGATAGCTGAGTGTCAGGTCCGCGGGAAGTCCGGCGAGCCAGGCGTTGAGAGAGGGGTCCAGCTGGACGAACTCGGGGTCGATTCCCCATTCTTTGCTCTTTTTAAGTCGCCCGTAGGTCCTTGCCATGCGGCCGACAGGGCGGACAATCCTGGCGAGATAGGCAAAGTTGCGTGAGACCTGGTATTCCGACTCGTCACTGTTCGGGAGCGGCCGCGGGAGGCTAAAGTCAACGGTATCTTCGTCGACCTGGAAGTCGGTTCGACCTGTCCAAATGTGAGCTTGTGATTGTTGGTATCTCGAGCGTGTCGGGCGATGTTTACCTTGTGGTGAGCCAATCATCAACTCGACAACAAACAGCGTCTGCCAGATCCGCGTCTTTAGCGCGCAATCAGCCGGCCTTGCGCCGCAGGACCTGCCTGCCTCATGCTCCGCAAGGTGCTCGTCTAGCCCTAGATCCTTGGCCAGTTGAAGGCACTGCACGATGCTCATCCATGATCGGTAGTAGTAACCCTTCTTCGGCGCCGACTCCCGCGCCTTTAAAAGAATCATTAGCGCCTGAAGCGTGCTTAGCCTAGGCACATCCATAAAAGAGTCGGCATGTCCTGTTAAACGTCAGTCTCATGATCAAGCCGTTGTGTTCTCAGCAACTGGGAGGGGCGGAGGGAGGGGCGGCCCGTACGCGTTGCAAGTGCCAACCATTGCTGGCCCTGTGCGGGCTCGTCCGCTAGACGGCCAGCGATGGCAAACATGGCCTCGAGGAGCAGGGGAGAAATGGATTCCCTATTGTTGTGCCACTGATGGTAGAAGTAGCTCTTGTCCAGAACCGGGACGTAAGGATGAGCGTTGACAAAATAGAGATCGAGGTAGTGAAGGACCGTGTCGTCGTCGGGCATCAGCTCTGGCGGGATCCGGATTTTGGAGCCCGGCCCTGCCGTCAACGGTGGCAGCAGAGTCTTGTACTCGTCTCCGTCTTCCACCGCAGGCTCTTCGTCTCGCGTGGACTGCATCTTGCTGTTCAGGTAGGGCGCTGTTCCCGCCTCATTCACTTTCAGAGAGCCCAGGAGATCGGCCAGGTCCTGTTGGGCGTATTCGGAGGGAAACGTGTCTTCCGGTGAGCCGGGATTCGGGGCATGATGCAGCGGCGGTGTCGGAAACGTGGGCGTCTGCGCTGCGTACTGCTGGTCGACGACACCGGAGGTTTGGTGATGCACGGGCACGTACTGGAGATGGTGCGGAACGGATTGGGACTGGGCATACTGTGAAGGGTACAGCCCGGAGGTATCCTGGTACGACGTATGTGGCGGGTAGATGGGGGCGGGTTTCGGCGCATGGGCAAGGAGTTGTTGATCCTGCAGGGCGAGCTGGTCTCTGAAGTTATCGGGCACATGCGGGGCCTCAAACTGGGACTGGGGTGGCTCGTAGACTTGGGAATCGGCGCTGTCGAAGCCATTCGGACGAACACAGTGCAGCTTGAGACGGATGCATGCAGCACAAGGCCAGGTGTTGGTGGTTGCGGCGTCGCATTTGATCTTCCTCCTTCGACACCCCTCACAGGCCCTCATCACTGGACAGGGATCGAGGTTAGCATGGCACCTAGGGATACTGGCATGAAGAGAGACAGGAAGGGTTAGTTCCATACCCTTCAGTCGCTTGTGACGGTTGTGCTCGTCAACGAAGACATAATCTAACAGACGACACACACGAGTCAGTCAGAACCTGGACGGACAGCGGCCGGAGAGCGGGGAGGGCTTCGACGCCAGGCGCGCACTTTTTTGTGTTTCACGTGGCTGTTGCGGATAAGCCTGCGGCGCAAAGGAGAAGGTGCCCATTTGTGACGTCTGAGGGAGCAGCCTGCGTGCCGTGGGATCGTTGGACATGTTGGAGACGCGGGCGACTTGCACCGAGGGCTTCACGACGGTGTGCTGATAACAACCCGAAGCTGGTGGCGGCTCAACATTCAGGTCATGAGATGCGGCCAAGTCGGGGGGGCGGCACTTGCTCGCGCGCCTGCGAATCGGGGTTCGGGCGGGCTCTCTGGCGACGAGGTCGTCGGCGCGCAACAAGAGGGCGCTCCAGTCGAAGTGATGCTGGCAACAGGCGCAGAGGACTGGGCTCGGCCCACTGGAGACACGGTGAGGATGTGCAGCGGGTTTTAGCAATGCGCGTTCCGGCTGGCCCTCCCTGGTCAGAATGAGTGGGCGAATGAGGGTGCCTGAGAGGGTTTGGCCGGGGATTCCTCTTGAGCGAAGGGGAACCCTGCTCAAGGAGACTCGGGACCCGTCTGAACAGGATCGGCGTGGGCCTACACGCGTTCGACAGAGGCCAAAAGTCTCCACGGGGTGGTGCAAGTCGTGGGAGGACCCGCAAGATGTGGAAGATGCAGAAAACAACCAGCAAGCGTGTAGCTATCCGTCGTGTACAGATTAGTGTCTCTATGTACACCAAGGTCTGCCCAAAGCCCGGATTTGTTGCGGAGGAGCGTCGAAACAAAAATGAGGAACGAGGCGGAAAGGATGAAGGATCCCCAGGGCAGCGTTTAACGTTGATCTCTGGACGTGGTTTTGCAAGTGCTGGTGTAGTTATCTGTACTGTAGTATCGTCCGTGTGTTTGTATGGACGTGTGTCTTACAGAACACCAGTTGCGGCGGCTGCAATACGAAAATAACGACAAGGTTTGGTGTTGCTGGTCGAATGGGTCGGCCATGCAAAGCTAAGCGTCCTGACAAATTGGAGGCGTATCTCGCATTGACGCCATATCCGTGGCATGAAGAGACGTGTCGCGGTGATGAATGGATGGCAACAAGGAAGCTCAGATCAGACACTGCATGTCCAAGATGTGGTCATTTCCAGAGGCGGTAGATGGTGGGGAGTTGGGTCGATGCGCTAATTGAGGAGGGCTGCAAGAGCTCCGTTAACTAGTGTAGCGCAGAGGGTCAGAGGCAAGGGGGGAAACACCTAACGTTAGTTAACGCTAGCGAAGCAGGGGCCGGCCGGGGGGTGGAGGACGGGAGCCGGTGCCCATGTGGTGGGGGGGGAGTGGTGGAATCAAGGAATTGGGGATCGAGGCAGAGGAGCCGCCTGTCCGCCCATCTCCCGGGCTTCTGTTGACTGGGTTGGACCTGGGGGTTCAGCCCCTGCTTGGCCGTGCTTCTCCCTGGCTGTCCCTGCTTGTCCCTGCGTAGCCTTCCGCAAAGCACAAACACGGCCCGATATCCTGGGGCCGTTCGACCCAAGTCCGTGGGGCCATTCTTAGGCCGTCTTTTGCCCGCGCTGTGCCCTTTGACTTGTTTTCCAGCTGTGTGTCACGGCAGATTTCCCAGTTTTCTCTGGTTCAATAAACGCCGATCCCGACACCCGTTCGTCCCATTCGAGGGTGGGAGCAGAATCCGGATTCCACACGCCTGTCGGGCTTGGCTCGGTACCTGCTCGGTACATTCCTCGGGTCCCCTGCGAAACTGCCGTTAGGGTCTGCATAATCGACTGTGATACCACGTAGGTGCGTGCGCTCTGTGGTAGTGTATCCAGTGCAGGCGCTGTTGACGACGGGCCACACGCATGCCTGTTGACGGAGCAGGCTCGCTGCGATTGTTGTCTGCACACGACAGATGCGATCGACTACACCGGCTTGCTCGACAGCGTGGGGACCCCTTTGCTGGGCATACATGTCCGGAATACTCCGTACACACATTCATACCACCGTTTCCCTGTGAGAGGGGCAAGGGGCAAGTGGTGGGGAGCCCCAAACTCGCGGCACCTCCTGCTCCGTACGCGTGGCAGAAGTTGATGCATTCTCTCGGAGGTGCTCGCTACTGTGCGCACATTAACGTTGAGGAGTCGGCTCGAGCCTTAGCAGAATGAAACTCGCCGTGGTTCTGTGCCTGAGAACTGCAGTGAATCGATCTTGACGTCTTGGCGCGACTTGAGATGGGCATCGCTTCCCCCAAGACACACTGGCCGGATGTCTCTCCCGACGAATGAGCGACGCAGGAGGCTGATTGCGTCAAACGCATCGAGTGCTGAGACTTCGCAGGGTGGGATTTGACATGGGGAGACTCTTCGCCTCTTCACCCCTCGCGCTCCACTCTGGATACTGAAACGCTTTCGAGTTTCCTCAAACAGGCGCACCAACGCACCAACCCTGGCCGCGGTGATGAGGGATGCGAGGCCACCTCTTTCGGGCAGTTCACTTCAGTGGGCGACTCGAACACGCTCCCCTAGTGTATTCTTGCACGAGATGGAGATGGCTGTGCACCTGGCTGCTGTGTCGTTACCCCCCGAGCCTCCCCAACCTCTCTCCTCCCTGGCGACCTCCGGCTGGAATGTGGGACCCTTGTCCTGGATTGGAAGGTTGGTCTGGACCGAGTGCTGGGTCCCGCTCTACTTGTCACTTGAGGAGCACTAACCATCGTATCCCGGGCGATTCCGTCCCTTGTCCGTCCCTTGATGCAACGCAATCTCGTCGATAGCTTGCCAGGAGAGAGCCACCTCTGTTTTGAATGGCGCCGAAAGTGGCTGCGTTGACAGGGCGGTAACCCAGCAGAGTCCAGATTACTGTGCGTAGCATGTCCAGAGACACTTCACCGAGGCCGCTAAGAACGGGGACCCAAATTCGGGCTTGGGGTAATGGGTTCGCTCTGGCGCTTGGGCTGAGGTTGCTCTCGCCAATACCACGCCATGGTTGGCCCTGTCGATCCCATGTTTATCACATGCTCGAGCACTGTCAGACATGAAGAGTGGAGCTGGCCGAATTAGTGTACCGCAGGATGATGCCGAGGAAAAAGGAGGGGGTTTTATTCCGCCCTCACCGCCGTGGTTGGGTGCCGTTTGGCACGTTTAGCACAACGGCTTTCTGTTGCAGA
Source organism: Chaetomiaceae sp. PYS4301M (assembly GCA_023628425.1). Taxonomy (NCBI): domain Eukaryota; kingdom Fungi; phylum Ascomycota; class Sordariomycetes; order Sordariales; family Chaetomiaceae; species Chaetomiaceae sp. PYS4301M. The sequence continues at coordinate 941,453 of JAMAKR010000004.1, read as the reverse complement.
GGATGCCGACAGGGATAAATCGAGAGGCGTCTGCAAAGTCGACAGGAAAAAGCGGGGGTCCGGGGGATGGTCGCATCTTCCAGGTTGACATTGTGGATACCGGATACACGGCGTTCCCTCGATATGTCTCCTGGAGTGTAGCGCAAGCGTACTCCGTACACTACTGCGGATGTAACACAGGACGAGAGTGAAAGAACAAGAGGGAGGAGTTCCATGGTGGTGCTCACGTCCCATGTCCCCCGAGCCCCAGGGCCCGAACCTTAGGTCCCACTCGGCCGAGATGAGCTCGCGAGTCGGCGATCCCAGGGGCCCATGCAACCATCCAGGCACGCCAGGCAAGACACGGCCGAGGAGAAAAACTGGAGGGCGGCTCGGCGGGAACAGATGCAGGCACCAGGTGCAGACGGTGCAGGCTGGATCCATCATCCCCGCGGGCCCGATGCAATGAATTTAAGGTTGGAGATCACGGATCTGGAGTCTCCTTCTGCTGTCCCATCGCAGTCTCCAGACCCGTTGTAGAAACAAGTCCGAGAGACAGTGCGTCATTGCCCGCCTTAAACGTGGGGATCGAGGAACACGGGTCGGGAGTCATGGGTGGGTGGCAGGGTGCCAAGCAGTTTCGCTGCCGCTGTGCTGGCGCGCTGCTGGCTCGTGGCATCGGGGCTGTGACGCTTCGACGGTTCGGTTCGACGCAGGGATCGCGGAAGCCCCACGCGGCGCCTTCGGGATCTTGCCGAACCCCATGTCTGAGATGCATGAACGCGCGATTTCGCTGTCTGGTTGAAATTCCCGGACATGCGCTTGCTGGCTTGTTGGTTGGCGGTCAGCAGTGCGGCGCAGCTTTACTTGACCTAGTAGTACAACACAATAGTCCGTCAGGTATCGCCGACCACGGGAATTCCGAGGTTCCAGGGAGCAGCAAATGGCAAAGTCGGGAAAGATGGGTATCAAGGACTGAAATCTCGTTGCATAAAAGTACCTCCTAATGATCGGGGTTAAGGAGTGCAACATTCAGACATTCCAGAAAACAGCTCGAGGGAGGAGAAAAGGAAAGAAGGTACCTAAGTTGGAAGCCGAGTTGAAATTTGGTTGCCTGGAAGGTACGGATGCAAGGTACTGTAAGTATTGCGGCCTGGTGTGCCTGAAAAGAAAAGGCGTTTGCTGGGACTTGAGTGCTGTCCATCGCAACCCCCCAATATGAGACCTTGACGAACGGAGTAAGAGTGGGGCGGCAGTGGGTCTCCGAAGCCATCCCCACCAGAAACCTGATGAATCAGCAGCATGGCGAATGGGGCGAGTCGATTGCTCATCGTCAAGCGAGGAAGCAGCAACCCTTCATGAAACAAGCGGGCTTCACCAGGAATCAATTTCCCTCGCAGCCTCAGCTTTTTTCCCCCCTTCCACTTCCTTGACATATCTCCACAGCACCTCGCCGCCCGGCCCGACCAGCCAGCTTTCTTTGTCCCCGGCTTCCGTGAACCCCGCCGCCAAGATGGAGCGAGATCTTGACAACGCCAACCCCACAATCTTGAGCGTCTCACAGCTGCCCAGCAGGAGACTCAAGGGGCCCAGTACACGACAAGGCCCCGATTCCAAATGCGACCAGGTTGTCTACCCCAAACACCACTGGCCCTACGGCTCCAGCTCGTCGTCGGACGAGGACATGGATGAGGATTACGGGGAGGAGCCAGTGGACGAACAGGACGTCTACGGTATGTGCCGCCGTTTTGGGTTTTGGCTTTTGGGTCTTGGGTTTTGGGTTTGGGTCTTGGGTCCCAGAGTCTTACCCTTGTCAAGCGATCGGGGACCACAGCACGTGGAGACGGCCCGGAGTCTTGTTCTCTGCAACCTGCAACCCGCAACCCGCAACCTGCAACCTTGCCAGGGGCTTTCTTGGGTGATGCATTTTCGTCGAGTCTCACATGACGGCTGACGCTTCGCAGACCTCATCTCGACCATTTCAGACCCAGAACACCCGCATACCCTGGGCCAGCTGTCGGTGGTGAGGCTCCCAGACATTCATCTCAGTTCCTCGTCCGCCGGGCTGCCTGGTCCGGACTCTCTCGTCACGGTCCTGGTCGAGCTCACGCCGACCATCAACCACTGCTCTCTGGCAACCGTCATCGGCCTGGCAGTGCGGTGCAGATTGGAGCAGACGCTTCCGCCCAACTACCGCGTAGACGTCAGGATGAAGGACGGAACGCATGCCCAGGACGATCAAGTCACTAAGCAGCTGGGTGACAAGGAGAGAGTCGCTGCCGCCCTCGAGAACGACACGCTCCAGCGCATGGTGGAAAAGATGCTTGAGACATGTGCGTGAGCAGCTATTCGAGAATGAACATCCCGCATCGTCGTGCCGCTCTACAAGGCGTGCTCCCCGGTGACCAAGGTAGCGCGAGTCGCGGTTCAAGGCTCGAGCAGCGTTGGGGTGTGGCGTCACATGTGTGAGTGCGACCGTCAACAATCAAGGCTAGCCCGTTATTGGAGAGTCTTCGTCACACGGCGGAAGCACATGCGAAGCCTGGCGGAAGAGCCGGCCCATGAAGGCGACCCTGGGTGTGATTGGTGGGGGAACTTCGGCCTGAATCAGCCCGTTGTTGGTCTGGGGGTGGGCTCCCACCGCCTCGGGACGGTTCCGGGTTCTCGTTCCCTTGCCGCCTGCAGGGGACAGAGCCAAGAACCGCGGTGACAAAATGCTGAGAATGCACAACGGAGGATTACTAAGTCACTACCGTTTGGATAGACGAACATCACGGAAACTTCACGGAAGGATCAAATCTTGCGCTGCCTCCTGCGAAATATGTCTTCTGCGCCAACCACGAGATATGTACATTCAATCAATACAAGGCTACCTATGGAACACTTAGCAGCCTCACCCATGATTCCATGGCACTCTGCCGTCCAATAGCTTGTGTTTCAGCCAGCGTTGTTCGGCCTCTTAAACGCCGAGACTCGGCACACGCCACTCCTTCAAACAACCCCTCAAGCATCGTCTCGTTTCCGCTCTGGCTTCAGGCAAACAGTTCTGTTCTATTTTGGGTTGAGACAGTCGCTGTCTCTCATCGTATCTTGATAAAGACATGGTTGGGGGATTATTGAGACTTGGGGCTACGGAGTACATGAATCTTACCACGGCTGGGTCTGAACAACACAACTTCACGCTCGGCCCCTGCCCAGGTTCCTACTGTTTAGGTACCCGGCACGCCCACTGCGAAAAGTGTTCGAAGTATGCTTGTCAGCCAAGTCCACGTGTGGTGCGCAGCTTGCGCGCTTCTAATCCTTCAGTGTCATCCTGTCTCCAGGCCTCAACACGCGGAATATGCCTGTTGTAGCAATGTATCTTCCTTGATCGACCCTCCCTATGTTTGAAACGGACGTCGGTTACGGGTCTCGCAGTTCCTGTTTGTCATTAACCAAGCTCACACTTCCCAGCCCATGCATGGCCAACATCTCCCGTTGCCCCGGATGCATCTGAACACCTGAATGCGTCACCGACACACACGGAGCCGATGTTGCATCGGATCGGCCACTTGCCTTCCTGGGCCGAAAACGGTGGTGATCGGGTGAAGAAAAGGAGGCAGTCGGCCAGTAAGCGAGGCCACTGAGCACGAGACTGGGTCTTCCGCCCCTTGCCGGAACCTCCCCACATGTTTTACTTTACATGACCTCCTTCGTGCGCTTCTCCAGCCTCCATATGCCACATGGCTGTGTCTGGGGTTAATAACAAGGGGATCGGGAGTGTTGCCCGGGGGCAGGGGGCATGGGTTCCATGTGGAAGTTCATCTATGCCTGACAATGACATCCATTCATCTGGCAATATCCAAAGACCCAAGTAAAATCGAAATACTCTTGGTCAGTATGAGAGGTTCGGTGCCTTATTCTTGCCTCCATCTCAACCCGGATGGGGCATGCAGCGTAGGCACTTTCACCTCCATGCCTACTCTCTTAACGTTACCAGGCTGTAGTCGACACCCGCGTTTTGTCTCACAGGACATCGTCGATCTCAGCACTCGCACCCGCCGACGTCGTTGTTAGACGGAAGTAGGGAAGACCCCTGACCGGGAAACTCTCCAGTAAAGCCTCAGCAGCATGTGATAATCCCACCAGACGACGCGGCAGCATCCGGCTCCCTACCAACCTACAATACACAATCCTCCCCAAATCTAGACAAGACCACCCCCCCCCGCCCCAATATTCTGTCTGACAGGGAAAATCCAATCCCCGATGAGCGTAAATGGCAGTAAAGTAATTAAAGGCAGCCGGGCAGACCAACTCTAAAGCAAGGACCTTCCCGGAAACATTCCATACTACCTACCTGCATCCATCCAACGATATGATGACGCTTTCCCCCGTTCCTTTCTCACGGGCCCTTCTCCCTCCAGTTTCGGTGTGACATACATCCGCACATCTGACCAGCAAACGCCACAGCGTCTCACTGGCGGGGACAAGCTGAACTGATGAGTACGCCATCCGAGTATGGGGCATGCTGAAGCGGGAAGGAGGGGGCGTCAGTTGGGTAGGTAGTGGTGAGTGGTGAGCGGGTAATTGTGCCCACTTAAGACATTCCAGGTTGCTGTCTTCCGTGTCATTCCTCTTTGCCATGTTGTTGCCACGCAGCGGAGTATGAATGGGTGGATGGGCTGGTGGACGATGGGTGTGTGAGGTAGGTGGTGTTGGCAAGTATGGAGGTCGGGAAGATGCGCAGCGAATCTCCTTTCGAAAGATGGAAGTCAGATCCCAGCTTGGCGGCGGATGTTGATGACTTTCAGGGGTGGTAGATCCGTAAGGTCAGGGTGGTCAGCAGCAAAGGCACAACCAGAAAGCTGCCCGTGGTAAGCTGTGGTAGAAGAAGCGAACGAGCATGGAGACATCTCAACTTTGGTTTGAACCTTCTGTTAAGAGCGGTAGTCAAGAGGATGATTTTCACATACAAAAAAATGGGCCCCCCTAACAGATGCGACAGACATCGCCGATGCCCGGCAGGAGAGCAGCGTGCCTGCCCGATTCAATAAACCTCTCTAGCCCCCTTTCCCCACCCAACGCCCCCAACACCCATACCTTACATACGCCCGTAAGCACGGCAGCCACCCACTCACTCATGGGAAGACAGACGAGAAGGAAGCCGGAAGTCATCAAGTAAAATGTCAACCAGGAAGGTACCTCACACCCCGTCCAAAGTCCCGCTCTCCACCAAGCTCTGGTAGAACTCGGGCTCCAAAAACTTGGCGACCGTGACATCCTCGCTCAGCCCCTTGCGCCTCCTCGTCTTGAGCACAAAGTCCCTCGCCGTCGCCAGCGGCGTGGCCATCTGCAACGGCCTCGTAACCGCCTCCCTATCCAGCGGATCTCCGGGGACAATGTTCCACCGGTCAAACACCAGACTGACCATAGCCTGGCCGGGCGTGTTGATCCTCAGGTCCGTCTCGAACCCAAACGAGTCAATTACCGGCAGCAGGCCGTTGACGCGGTACAGCGGGGTGCCCGCGATGGGTCCGTCCTGCAGTACGTGGCCCCGGCGGCGTGCCAGGATGTTGTAGACCATGCTCACTGAGTCCTGCGGGCCCGTCATGGAGACGGAGTACATGGGCTCCATGAGCCTCGGCGACGCCATCAGGAAAGACGAGTAGCACGCGCGGCGGGCGGTGGGGATGATCTGCCCGCCACCGCGGAAGATGGCTTCCTGGGCGAGGGCGACATCGATGAGTCGGAATTTGGTGTTGCGTATGGCTGGAAACGGAGAGGTGTTTGTTAGCAGGTGCACGACATGGAGCTGCCATAAACGGAAGGCAGATGGCCGAAAAAGGGACTCAGTTGGTTGAACAACGGCGCGAACCCCCCGGCGGAGACTCCCCATTGCGACCGGGACGAGGGGGATCCGGTAGATGTGGTGCAACCAAGGGGACGGATCGTTTCGTGAGAGGGTGCTCCCCAGACGAGTCGCCGAGCTGGAACACACCACTCAACCGAGACTGTGACAGGAAAGAGACCACTTACGTTCTTCGCAAAGCGGGCCTTCACGGGTGGCCCAGCTGAATCCCTGACGGATCGACTCCTTGACCGTGTTGAGGCGCTTCTTATCAACCTACGGCGGACTGTTAGCATCGACAAGCCAAAAAGACGTCACAATGGAAAAGATAAACATCGGCCGAGAGAGCGTGACACTGTTGGGCCATCGTCGGCACGAGGAGGCGCATGCCAGACTTACCTCGGTTGGGAGAGTGTCGTCCTGCAAGATGTTTGGCCCCATCTCGTCGGGACCAAACGCCCAGATGCTCCTGGCCGCGAGCATGTCCCACCCATACTTCTCCTCGAAAAACTTGGCAGTCTTCCTCACGGGGTCGCGTATCCTCACCGCCCCTGACTCAATGTCTGTGGCGATTCCGTCATCTAGGGGCTCCGCTGCCATGGTGATGGTGTTCTTCTTGTTGGGGGTTATGGCGTAGCACTTTGTGGCCGACATGTCCTGCACTGTCTCGCAGAACCGGACGACGGGGTCTGACACGCGGACCTCCATGTCAGCATAGAGCCGGCGCAGGTCGTGTAGCACGCAGTCCATGTACAGTTCGCCCGTGCCGAGTATGATGTGCTCTCCCGACTCTTCCACCTTGGTGCTGACCAGGGGGTAGCTCTTGTTGATCTTCCTGATGCCGTCGAGCATCTTTGGCAGCTCGGACGGGTTGATGGGCTCGACCGCAACCTTGAGAACAGATTCGGTGAAGTGGGTTAACGGTTTGAAGATGTACGCCGACTCGTCGTCCTCAAATTTCTTGTCGACAATCGTGGCCGTCTTTACGATAGAGTTGTCGACGCCGCCCAGGAGGACCCAGTTGCCTGCCGGAACGCCGTCTGTCGGGATGTTGTATCGCGTTTCGGCTATGAAGACATTGGAGATTCTTGCCAACACCATGTCTTCCTCGTCGTCAATGGAGTAGCCTTCACCCAGTACCCGTACCTCTGCCCCTGGCCGCGCAATGCCGCTCATCACCCGCCCAAGCGAGTAGAAGCTTTTGGCATCGGCCGTATTGAACAACTTGGTCACATGAATCACCAACGGTCCATTCTGATCGCACTTCTGCATCGACTCGGCGATCTTGGTGTCGAGCGGACCTGTGTAGTACCGTGCCAATTTCTTCTCGGCGGCCTCGGCTGGTGACGGAATATGTTGACAGACCATGTCCACAAACCCGGTTGCTGGCCCTGGTCAAGGTTAGCACGGCGGTGGCAGCAGGGATGGGGCGAAAGCCGTGGACGTACCGAAGAATTGCTCGCACACCAGCTTCAGGAGAACCTTTGGATCTGTCTTGTACTGGGACGGCTTGAGCTGGATCCCCAGCTTCTCTAACGTCTCCTTCAAGTCCTCTGGGCTATCGCTGATGGTGTGGGAGAAGAGTTTGTATATCGGCTCCAGGACGAAGTTGACAAAGGACCTCTTGGCCTCCCTCTCAACCGGTTTCCTCGTAAAGTTCCGTTTCCTTGGGTTGAAGTAGATGTCACCCCAGAGTCTCCGGGCAAACTCGTCGATGTTGACACCGCCGAAGCTGTCCGAGTACATCTTTGCGAAAGATGCCAAAGTGAAGCACCACCCCATCGAAGTGCAGGCGAAAAGAACGTTCCCCTTCTCAGGGCTAACCCTCTTCTCCGCGCCGCGCCCGGGAATTGTGTTCTCGATCACCGTGTTGACTTCCTCGATAACGTGCTTCAACTTGTAGTACGCATCGTTGGGCGGCAGTTTGAGCTCAAGTATTAACCGGTCCATCTTGTTGACAATCAGCGTAAGCGGAATGTCCTCGAGGACCGCGTGTTTGATGATCTGCTCCGTGTTGACCTGGACGCCCTCGACCACGTCCACCACCAGGCACACGCCGTCGACAAGTCGGAAGGATGCGGCCACCTCGTCGACGAAATCGACATGCCCTGGCGTGTCGATGATGTTGACGAGATGCGATTTCCCTTTCGTGCTGGGAAGAACCAAGCTCATGGGCGCGGCCTTGACAGACAGCCCCCGCTCCCGCTCCAGCACATGGACGTCGGTGTATCGGAGCTGCTCGTCGCGCTTCTTGCCCGTCCGCTTCTCCAGCCTGTCCGTGATCGCGTGGGTTTCGAGAACCAGCATGTCCATAAACGCCGTCTTGCCGTGGTGCAGATGCCCTGCCAATGCGACATTGCGGATCTGGTCGGGGAAGTTCATGAGATCGGTCATGAAGCCGCGGTCGAAGGAGACTGCCGGCAGGTCGGCCTCCTCAATGCTAAATTTCTTCTGCTCGACCGGGGCGATGATGGGCTGTGTCAGGGGTTGCGCATCCTCTTCTTGCACCATTGTCTCGACGCCCTCGCCGTACACTTGGGCGGCGGTCGGGTAGTACTGCTTGTCCTCATGGAGGACGACGGCGTTTGAGGGACCTTCTGCAGCAACGTCAGCTTCCATCGTCAAGCCGCACTCCATTCCATACCAGGGCCAATGCAATACCATCGTCGATGTCCATGTGCTCGTCGACGGGAGCTTCTGGAGCTGCTTCGGGGTACTCGTCGTCGACGTAATTGCCCACGTCCACGCCATGTTCGGATTCCTCCTCAGAAGCCTCGGCTTCTTCCCCGATGAAGTTGCCGAACTCGTCGTATAAATCGTCGTCCATGGTTGCTGGCGGGATCTGTGTGTCCGGGTTCGCAATTGCCGACAAAGTCCGAGTCCGTCCCAGTCGCGTCGCGTGCTGGTGATGTAAGGCAAGGCTGCCCCAAAAAATTGGCTGGGGCTGTCAGCCAGCTGCTGCTGTGGCTGAACGACAGGGGGTTGGGCTTGCGCTGGCCCACAAGGGAGGCGCTGCAGCCTGCCTCCGGCCATCGGCCAGGACCCGTAGACCCTGCAAGATGTTCGCTCCTCATTCGCCGCTGACTGCAAGGCCGACAAGGAGCCCTTGTGTCCGCCGAGGGGCATATCTTATCGGGGGCTGCGCGTCCCTGACTTCCCTTTGGCTCCCTGCCTCAACTGTTGAAATTCCCCGCTACACCGACAATCCCAAGTCCCCAACCACTTCGTCTCAAGTGTTTTTGGACTCGTTACACGCAGAAATCGTCACAATGGCCGGCCTCCCTTCTGTCTACATCGTCTCCGCCGTGAGAACCCCCGTCGGTAGCTTCCTCGGCAGCCTTTCCAGCCTGAGTGCCACCCAATTGGGTTCGCATGCCATCAAGTGTAAGAAAGGGGGCCTCAAGACACGACGCACAGGTGCAGCTTGGTAGTTCGCCAGCTAACAGTACTCTCGCCAACAGCTGCCGTCGAGCGTGTTCCCGAGATCAAGCCCGAGGATGTCGAGGAGGTCTTCTTTGGCAATGTGCTCTCGGCCAAGTAGGTTGCCCGTTGACTTGGCTCTCTGGCCGCTTCTCTCTGTGTTGCCAGCGTCGCTAACGCCCGCTCTCTCTCCTCCCAGTCTTGGCCAAGCCCCTGCCCGCCAGTGCGCCATTGGTGCCGGTCTCTCCGACGCTGTCATCTGCACAACGATCAACAAGGTCTGCGCCTCCGGCATGAAGGCCATCATCCTCGGTGCCCAGACCATCATGACGGGCAATGCGTCCATCGTCGTAGCCGGTGGTACCGAGAGCATGTCCAACACACCGCACTACCTCCCGAGCCTCCGCACCGGCACCAAGTACGGCGACACCAGCCTCGTCGACGGTGTGCAGAAGGATGGTCTTCGTGACGCCTACGGCAAGCAGGAGCTCATGGGCATGCAGGGCGAGCTCTGCAGCCAGGAGCACGACCTGACCCGCGAGATGCAGGACGAGTACGCCATCAACACATACCAGAAGGCCCAGGCCGCCACCGCGGCCGGCTTGTTCACCGAGATTGCTCCCATTGAGGTGAGCGGCGGCCGTGGCAAGCCCCCCGTCAAGGTCGACCGGGACGACGAGGTCAAGAACCTCAACATCGACAAGCTCAAGTCGGTCCGCCCCGCTTTCGTTCCCAACGGTGGCACCGTCACCGCTGCGAACGCCGCTCCCATCAACGATGGTGCCGCCGCTGTCGTGCTCGTCTCGGAGGCCAAGCTCAAGGAGCTTGGCATCAAGCCCCTGGCCAAGATCCTCGGCTGGGCCGATGCGGCGCGTGACCCCCCTCGCTTCACCATCGCCCCGGCGCTGGCCATCCCCAAGGCTATCAAGCACGCCGGTCTGACCGAGAAGGACGTCGACTACTACGAGATCAACGAGGCTTTCTCCGTGGTCGCGTTGGCCAATATCAAGCTGCTGGGCCTTGATGCCGAGAAGGTCAACGTGTTCGGTGGCTCGGTCGCTATCGGCCACCCGCTGGGTGCGTCGGGCGCCCGTATCGTCACGACGCTGACGTCGGTGCTGCGTGAGAAGAAGGGCAAGATTGGTGTGGCGGGCATTTGCAACGGCGGTGGCGGTGCCTCCGCCCTGGTGATTGAGAACCTGCTGTGAGTGGTTGTCCCGGATGCGTTGCGTTGAAGATTTAGCCAGAGGAAGGGATAAAAAATCGGGTTCCCGGCGTTGTTAGCCAAAAGGCGATGCAGTTCTAATGCAAGACGAATATCCTTCGTAGACCAGTGGCGGTCCCTCAGCTAGCAAGACCCAGCCTATAGCATATTTTAGTATATAGCGGGTGGACAGGGCAGAAGATGTTGAATACATGTTAATTACGTGAACAACGCTGGCTCGCCATCCCATTTGTATCACTGATCAAAACGAATGGACCCGGGGGCTGGAGTTGCCTCGCCTACACCCTCTGGCGATCGATTTCAGCTCCCAGGTCTCCAAGCCTTGACAGACCCATCCTCGCCAGCAGTAAACACCAGCTGCTGCTCATCATAAAAGCAGAAACTCCTCACCAGCTCAGAGCCGTGTGCCCCTGGCAGTCCGACCACATTCTCCCTATCCAACCCCCATCCGCCGGAGCCCTTGACCAGGTGAAACAACTGGAACATTTGTTGACTATTTCACCCGTCAGCATCAAAACACCGCAACCTCAACAAACGTGACAGGCAAAGAGAAAGAAACTCGGATAAAGAAGCGAAAAGGAAACAAACATACTCCTGCGCACCAACACCCACCACCGCCCCAGCCCCACCAAGCTTGGGGACCACGCTGGCGAGGTACTGGCAGCCAAGCAAGGGGCGGATGTCGCCCAGGTCGAGCGTGGCGGCGCCCGTCTTCTGCGTCCCGGCCCCTGCGTCGTCGTCGTCATCGGTCAGGTCGTAAAGCGCAAACTTTTCGTCGTGCGAGGCCGCAAAGACCTCAGTCTCGTTGAGGAAGCCGGCGCGGTGCACCGAGCCGTGGTTGAAGGTCGCTTGCACCGCGTCGTCTTCGTCGGCGATGGTCGTGTTGGTCAGGTTCAGGAGGCCGTCTGTCGAGCCTGAGAGGAGGAGGGCCGGGTTGGTTGGGTGGTAGGTTAGCTGTTATGGGGGTTTCGAGGATGTGTTAGTATTTTCTGAAGTTGGATTGGATGGATAAAGGGGACAGGCAGGGCTGACTTCGGTAATGTCATCGGAGTGGCCTTCGTTGTATTGTGCCCTCGGGGCGGCAGGGGAGCGGAGATCCCTGGGTTTGGTCAGTTTGGGTGTTCGTAGGGGCCTGGGACGGGATAGACTCTACCAGATGACGATGGATGCTTGGTGGTCGGCGAGCTCTGTGCCGGCAGCTACGGTGTGTGTCTCGTTGGAGCACGCTAGAGACAGTAGGCTAGGTAGGTTCCCTGGGTTCATCCATCAGCCTTGTTCAATTGCATGTCGAAACAGTCAACAAGAAACAGTCAAGAAACGCACCCCCTATTTGGAGTGCCCGGGACTGTGACGGATCCAGGCGCAGATCCCACACCGAGACGGTGCCGTTCTCTCCGGCGGTGCATATGACAGAGTCGACAGCACTGTAGACCTTGGCAGCCGTGAGGTTGCCGTGGTCTGTCCTGATGCTCTTGACGGGCCCCTGGGTCAGTCTCAAGGGGTCGAACAGACTGAGAGTCTGGTCCGACGCGGTCGTCGCGAATCCGGTCGCAACTGGGAGGATATCCAGAACATAGGTCTCTCTCCCGGGGTACCAGTAGCCCCCTGCGTTGGTGAGCTGGTACATTGTGGAGGTTCTGGCCTCTTTATTTTCCTTCTTATTTTTTTCTTTTCTCTTTTCTTCGTGGTGTAAGTGGGTTTCCTATCAGGGACCATGGGTTAGTTATCATGAAAGCCAACAAATATTTGTTGCGTTTGCCTTCGTAGGGGGTTGGACCACATACCGGAACAAGAGCTCTTTCTCACTTCAACAGTTGTCAGCGAAAATATTCAGCGTAAAAGGTGCACCTCATCTCATCAGTGGCTTCATCCGCTGTGAGAAAGAAATTCGAGTGAAAACAAACCGATGGGATTCAAGGAGACTATGGAAGTTTGTACGTTGGCAGCCGGCACCCAGCTGCAGATGTTTGGCAGCCCACGCCTACCCCTGTCAACTAGGAATCTCTTGGCAGTCCCCTGCCTGCCGCAAACCCCTGCCTGGAGCTTAGGTAACTGCATCATCGCAAGTGTTCAGTGGGGAGCTTCTGTTCTGGACAGCTTGTAACAAGCCCACTTCAGATCTCCAGTTGCAAGGAGCCACTAAACAAACCGGCAGCTGCATGCGCCGTCCGCCAACTCTCGCCAACGCAACACGTTCCAGCTCAAACCAAAATACAGACTCAGCCATGGCATGACTGTTTTGGACTGGAAACCTTGATATTGACAGCAGTCCACCATGAAGGGGCTTCTTTGGCTGTACCGTAAGCTCCCAAATGCCCAGAACCGAAGTCGCGCGAGCCTGGCCCCGTCCCACTAACACCATCATCCCAAGTGCTCCTGCAGGCCATCGCCTTCTCCCACGCCGACGCGCAAACAAACCAGCATGTCCTTGGTGGCGACGCAGCTGAGGATATCAATGGAAACTCATTCCGCGCAGAGGTCGCCGCGCAGAACAGTGGGCAAACCGCCCGGGAAGCAGGTATGACGGTTCCGTCGTTTGCGGATAGCGTGGAGAGGGAAGAGGGGAGAGGGAAGAGAGAGGGCAGAAAGAGGGAGGAGGAATTGCTGACATACAGACACCAGGTGCCGACCTTGTCGACTCAGCCCTCGTCGAGCTGCGCAAGCTGCACCAGCCATTACACCACCGAGCACGAAAACAACATGGCGTGGTGGGCACCTTGCTGCACATCGCCCTGAAGGCTCTCCCGACCCTCCGCCTCAGTGCCCCGATTCCCGAGTCATCAGCCAAGAGCCCGATCAGCGGCAAACTCCTGCGTGCCACCAAGCTTCTTGAGGACTCGGCCCGCCAGAACAACTCCGACGCCCTCTACATCCTTGCTGAGATGAACTTCTACGGCAACTTCTCGCACCCTCTAAACTTCCCGGCAGCCTTTGACTACTACCGCCAGCTGGCATTGCTCAATGGCAACAGTTCGGCCATGTACATGGTTGGCCTCATGTACTCGACCGGCGTCGGAGGGGCCGTGGAACGCGACCAGGCGCGCGCGCTGCTGTACTACACCGTCGCCGCAAACAGCGGGCATACGAGGGCCGAGATGACGGTAGCATATCGGCACCACGCTGGGATTGGGACCCCCAAAAACTGTGAGGCCGCTGTCAAGTACTACAAGCGGGTTGCAGACAAGGCTATCGCATGGTATCGGTCCGGCCCGCCGGGTGGGATGTCTTGGATCTCGGAAGCTTACCGGATCGCCGACGACACGGGCGGTGCATACGGAGAAGGGGCCAGTGTTGTGAGCGCCGGGTCTAATTCCATCAAGGCCAATCCTACCTCAGACGCCCATGCCTCGATGGAAGATATCATCGAATACCTCGACCTCATGGCCCAAAAGGGCGACTTCAAGGCTTCGTTTAACCTCGGCCGCATTTTCTACGAGGGGCAGCGGGGTCTCGACAAAAACATGGCGCTGGCCAGGAAGTATTTCTACGATGTCACACAGAAGTACTGGCGGAAGAACCGCCCCGCCGACACTTCCAAGACGGATCTGGACAAGATAGCGGGGAGGGCGGCGGGCTTCATAGGACGCATGTACATGCGCGGGGAAGGAGTCGAGCAGAACTTTGACCGCGCCAAGTTCTGGTTCGACCGCGGCTCAGCGCTCAAAGACGCTCAATCCGAATACGGCCTGGGTCTGTTGCATCTCCACGGCTACGGCGTCAAGGCGGACACGGTCAAGGCCATCGAGCACTTTACGCTGGCCTCTGGCATGAACTCTGCATCCGCGCAGGTGCAGCTTGGCTATCTCTATCTCGACCACGGGAGCAACGAAGACGTGGGGACAGCGAACCACTACTTTGAACTGGCTGCCCGGTACGCCAACATCGAGGCTTACTATCACCTTGCGGAAACAAACAACATCGGCGTGAGCCAGGACCGGTCATGTAGCACAGCCGTAAGCTACTACAAGAACGTCGCCGAGCGGGCCGAGCCCCTTGTTTCGTCGTGGGGAGAAGCCAATTTGGCGTATGAGAGCGGCGAGACCGATCTGGCGCTGCTCGAATACCTGGGTGCGGCAGAGCAGGGGTACGAAAAGGCGCAGAACAACGTCGCTCACATTTTGGATCCGGACAGGTCCCGGCTGCCCATCCTTCAGCGGCTGTCCCCTGCCGCCCCGGCATCTCAGCTGCTCAAGGACCCTGCTCTTGCGCTAATATACTGGACGCGCTCGTCTCGCCAGGGCAATATCGACTCCTTGGTGAAGATGGGCGACTACTATCTGTACGGAATCGGCGCCGACGCCGACATCGACAAGGCGGTCCAGTGCTACACGGGTGCGTCGGAATACCACCAAAGCGCGCAGGCGCTGTATAACATAGGGTGGATGCACGAGCATGGCGTTGGCCTGGACAAGGACTATCATTTAGCCAAGCGCTTCTACGATTCGGCGCGTGCGACCAACGAAGAGGCGTACCTGCCCGTCACACTCAGCCTGCTGAAGTTGCGGGCAAAGAGTGCGTGGAATACCCTGACGCACGGCAGCATCAACTCGATCCAAGACGAACCAGGTAGGACATCCCAAAGGCTGAATGAGACTCGAGAACCTTGCACTGACGGAACTGAAAATGTGCAGCGCCCAAGAAGGACTGGTCACTCAGCGACTGGATCAATCACTTTCTTCAGGACGACGGCGAGTACTATGACGAATATTACGACGAGCTGTACGAAGACGACACCATGCCCGGCGGCGACCCGCTTGATTTTGACGATGGCATCATGGAGAGCGTGGTGATCTTCGGTCTGGCTGCGGCGCTGGCTTTCCTGGTGATGTACCGACAGCAGCGACAACAAGCGGCTCGGCGTCAGGAGGAAGAGACGAGGAGGCAGCAGCAGCAGCAGCAGCAGCAGCAACAGCAACAGCAACAACAAGGAGCAGCAGCTATCAACCAACATCACCAGCAACCGCAGCAACCGCAGCAACAGGAGAGAGGTTTCTTTCCGCAGCCTGGGGACCCCAATTTTGGGCAGTGGGGTGTTGGGGGCATTGGGCATTGATGGAGGACACGGGTTTGCATGTCTACACGTACATACATTAGTAGTGGATTTTTCATGGCAGCGGCGTCTTTGGTTGTATGAATGATTAGACTTGTCTCAGCGGTTGGCGGTCATGGCCGGCAGGAGACATTGTTCCGTTTGCACCGTTCCAGGTTTCATTCAATTCTCGGCTTCCTGACTCAGCCTTGCAACTACGGAGTATGCAACTTTGCAAACTGTCTTGCCAACACAACCCAGACAAAGCTGTGCAGTCACTATGTAACTAACGACGTATTCACAGGTGCGATAGGCAACCAAAACAATGAAAACCAATGCCACAGCAACCAAATCCAGCGACTCGCCTCTAGGCAGTGTTGCATGTGAAGGTCTTGTCAAGCTCTTGGACCGGATAACAGACCCGGGGCCACACAGCCGAATCGTGACGTTGAAAGCCTGCCCTGGTGGAGTCGGCAGTGGAGCGACTCTGGCGTTACGTAAGCAGACAGCGAGCCCGTTTCGCCGCGAGAATCGGGCGTCCACGGCAGTGATTGGAAATTGATGAGGGTGATTGGCCGGCCTGCTGTGGCACAACTACCGAGGTTCCGGAACACCAATTCGATTCGTCCCGTCGTGACCACGGCTTGACATCCCGAGGCCTTTTCCCGTCCCGATCTCGTGCTTGCATTTCCAGGTTCTGCCCACCAACCCAGCAACGCCGTTGTCGCCATCGTCGCCGTCGCCAGTGCCACCGCAGTGCAGTGCAAGCGCATCAATTGCCCCGGTTCGCAGCCATGGCATCTCTCCGCTCTTCCACCTCCCGCCTGCTCGGCGCCGTCGCGTCGAGGCCGACCGTGCGTGCTGCCGTCCTGCCCGCCGCCGTCCGCGGCATGGCCCAGGTCACGGATGCCCAGCAGCACCAGCAGACGGCCTCGGACGAAAAGGCCAACCTCAAGACCTTCCAGATCTACCGCTGGAACCCCGATACACCGACCGAGAAGCCCAAGATGCAGAGCTACACCCTCGACCTCAACAAGACCGGCCCCATGGTCCTCGACGCCCTGATCCGCATCAAGAACGAGCTCGACCCCACCCTCACCTTCCGCCGCAGCTGCAGAGAGGGTATCTGCGGTAGCTGCGCCATGAACATCAATGGCACCAACACCCTCGCCTGCCTGTGTATGTTATCCCGATGGCGGACCAGGGAGAGAGAGAGGGAGAGCCAGAGAAATAGAAAAGTGCCAACGGGGGCGAGGGCGTGCATCGCAACGGAATCATGAGAGGCTGACTGAAGTGGGCAGGCCGCATCCCCACTG
The DNA here is from genome assembly GCA_023628425.1 of Chaetomiaceae sp. PYS4301M. Classification (NCBI taxonomy): domain Eukaryota; kingdom Fungi; phylum Ascomycota; class Sordariomycetes; order Sordariales; family Chaetomiaceae; species Chaetomiaceae sp. PYS4301M. The sequence continues at coordinate 924,657 of JAMAKR010000004.1, read as the reverse complement.
AGAGCGGCGCCGATACCAAGATCTACCCGCTGCCGCACACCTTCGTCGTCAAGGACCTGGTCCCCGACCTCACCCAGTTCTACAAGCAGTACAAGTCGATCAAGCCGTACCTGCAGCGTGATACCCCCGCCGAGGATGTAAGTTGTGGACAGAACGCACGGGGAAGCAACTCCGGGTTGAACTCTTTCCCCCCTCCCCTGCTCCTCTTCTCGCTGACACACAACCACAGGGCAAGGAGTACCGTCAGACCAAGGCGGACCGCAAGAAGCTCGACGGCCTCTACGAGTGCATCCTGTGCGCGTGCTGCTCGACCTCGTGCCCCTCGTACTGGTGGAACTCGGAGGAGTACCTCGGCCCCGCCATCCTGCTCCAGTCGTACCGCTGGCTGGTCGATTCCCGTGACGAGAGGACCGCCCAGCGCAAGGATGCCCTCAACAACTCGATGAGCCTGTACCGCTGCCACACCATTCTCAACTGCACCCGGACATGCCCCAAGGGCCTCAACCCCGGTCTGGCCATCGCCCAGATCAAGAAGGAGATGTCTTTCTAAGCTTTTAAGCTACGCCTGGAAAAGCCGAAAGGTTGATGATAGGTGTGGGGGTGTGAGAATAGTGGCGGAGAATGTTGTAGAGAATAGGCGACTAAAAGTGGGTGGGGATGGTGCGGGTCCTGGATGAAGGGGCTCTGGTAGATATGTAACTGTACCCTGGTCTCCTGCATGGTTGGAGTTTACTTTGTCACAGTAACAGCAATAGGATGGTTTTTTAGGTTTCGCGTGGTCAGTGTCTTGAAGCGATGGTACGCTCGATCTGTCCAGCGGGGGGTTTGGTATGTCAACAAAATGAAAGGCTTCATCAAATTCTCCCTGTTCAGCGAATGTGCAGTACGTACAGCTGAACCATGACAACGACCGACAGCCTACAGAAGTTGCGGAAGGGAGAACAAAACTAGTACCAACAGGACAAGCATTTTGAGGACAACAAGTCTTTCCATCTTGACTCGACACCCACCTGAGCTCACCAGTCCAGGGGATGTCGCAACCCCATCCTACTCGTCCTTGACGAGCTCGTACACCACCTGCACAGGCAAGTAGTTCTGGGTCGTCCAGGCATTGGCTACCGCGAGAAAAAGTCAGCAAACCAATCTCAACTTCATAGCACCGATACGATGCAAGTGATCCAGGAAACATCCAGGGAGAAAGGGAGGAATTTCGACTCACCATCCTTCCACTTGACACTCCATGCCTCCTCCCTCTTGCCCGCCGCAGAAGAGGCACCATCAGCATCCTTGACAGTCCCAGACTGCCTGTCACTCGGCTCCCTCTTGCCCGCCGCAGAAGAAGCCGCACCATCCGCATCCTTGACAGTCCCCGACTGCCTATCACTCGGCTCCCTCTTCACGACGCCCGAGGGAAAAGCCACCCACCGCCCATCCCCACCAGCATACTTCACCGTCCCCTCCTCTCCCCCACTACCCGCCTCAAGCCGGAACGAGGTCCAGTCGACCGTCGTGCCGGCAGGCACGGGCACGGCGGCAGGGTCGCCGGCGAGGCGGGCAAAGTCGAGCAGGCCGTTGGCGCCGACCACGGCGAGGGTCGCGTCGCCGCCGCCGGTGCGCAGCTCCGAGAGGCCCGTCGCTGGGTTGGAAACCGGGTAGAACTTGACTGTGTTTTCCCGGGACGGGGAGACGGTCAGGGCCGTGCTGCCTGCCTGGGTGGTTAGGTAGAGGCCGTTGAGGGTCGGGTCGGGTCTGTTTGGCGCGGGGGTTGGGAGTGTTAGTGGGAGGCTTTTGGTTTGTTATGGAGGGGGAGAAGGCAGGGAGAACGAGGGGGTTGGCCTTACGAGGCGAGACGCAGGGCGTAGACGGCCTGTTTGGCGTCGCGGCGGACGGGGGTCGCGAGGCTGGTCGAGGCGAGAAGGGACAGGGCCAGGGCGTGGAGTCTCATGATGGCGATCTTGTTTTGGGTTTGACTTCCGGGTTGTTTTGATGGAAATGTTCCAGGTGTTTTTCGAGATCTGATTGTTGATGTCGCGTTCAAAGACTCAGGTTGCGGTTGAGTTTGGTGAGTCGGAACCTAAACACCCGTTCAACTTTGGGTAAAGGCGCGGGGGTCCTTTATAGTCGTCTTCTGACGCCTCTCCTGTCTCTTCTTGTCGCGTCTGTGTCATTGCACATCCTGGAATGTCAAAATCTGGAAGTTGCAAGTTTTTTTGCCTCCTCGTTGTCTGTTTGCACCTTCCTCCCTCGTGGAGTTTTGTGATGATCCCTGCCAACGTCATTGTGCCCCTTCCTGTCCTACCGGGCAACGATGTTTCCTCTGTCTCTCCATGGTCGCTACCAATATCGGCAAATTGTGTTGTGTTCCTGGTGGATTCTCCCGCCCATATATTACCAACGGTTACAACTTAAACCACAAATTCATTCGGCAAGTGCTTGGGTTCCATTTGTATTTTTAGCAACAGCGCCGTCTGTTTCTCTTCCAAAGACCTGGTTCTGGGCGTTTATCAGATCATTTAAGTGCTGTATGAGCTGGATGTCATGACAACACAAATCGGAAGGAAGCAGCAAAACTTATAAACCTCATTTACACCTGCAGCGTCCAAGCATCCAGGGCACCGCTTGTCTAACGTCGGTAGATTCCATCTGCAGAACCACTGTCAACCGCCTTCCTCTTATGAAACCACGAGCTCAATGGCAATGGCTTCCATCGGGTTTAGAGACCAAGAGCTTGACAACCATCACCACCATCTCGCCTCCTACTCTTCTCTTGGTCCTTCCTCTTCAACCACGGGGACTTCGTCGCCACATTAGCCGCGCGGGTGCGGTCAATTACAAAATCATCAAAATATCATGAACTCGACCTTACGCCGCAAGAAGCCGTTGTTCATCAGAATTCCTCTTTCCTATTCCTTCGTCCTTCCTCGTCTTCCTCACCGACAGCCCCATGTTTTTCCCAGGAACCTTCACCGCGTATCAATCTCTGGCATCCAATGGCAAGGCATGTCTAGCCAACGTCGTAGCGGTGCCTGTTCGGGACACGGAGAATTTGGCTGCCCGGGTCCACCATCCGGCTTCTTCACTTCTCACCGTGACTGTGAGCCTGGGCCTGGACCTCGCTATCTTAGCCTATTGCTCCGAGTAACCCTACCTCAACTTCGTGTTGCTGCCGTTTTGTGTCTTTCCAGCCAAACACATCCCCCCTTTGCCCCTTTCTAATCATGTTTGGCCCGAAACGCCCGCCTTGGCTTCCATTGCAACTTCATCGAGGAACTGGGTACGACAATTCTGGCAAGAATACCGTCTCGAGAGGCCAAGAAAGACGGCCTGGTATCTGCTATTCCGGACTGACTTGTTCAAGACAGGGTTGTCGTACTATACAGATACAAGCCAAGGGAACCTCGCTGTGTTTCCAAAATATGGAGTTACATTCCGTTGAGCCTGGGCTGCTCCGCTCGGGGAGATCGACGCCCACCTTTTTTTTCTATGTATATGCTTGAATCGTTCGTCATGTCTTGATGAAAGCACGTTGTCTCCCATCCTTCATCCTTCATTCTGACCAGCTCACCTTCCCTCTGAGAATTTAGCCGGCTACCTACCTTCTTGTCTCTGTCGACACATTACGCATTGGCCCAACAGCAATATGCGGCACACGGTAGTCCTACCCGTATTTTCATCCTTCCTCCTGTTCGGAGGAATGGTCGTTGCCGTCCCTGTTCCAAGTGAGGAGCAGTGCCTCTCGCAGACCATCTGCGTTGATGCCATCAACCCATGTGGAATCAAATATGGCGGGTATGAAAGTCCAACCAGCAGCCAGGAGAGATGATTTGCTGAGAGATGGGCGGCAGTTGCTACGACGTGTGCAACGTCTCGGCCAAGCCGATCCCGCCCCCTTGCCCAACAACCTCAAAGTCTACGTCAACGAAGAAGCCTTCCGTCGTGACTAGCATCACGAAGCTCACCACGAAGAAGACCACTGTCACTCCCACAACCACCAAGAAGACTACCACCAAGAAGACTACCACCAAGAAGACTACTACCAAGAAAACCACTGCCACTCCCACAACCACCAAAAAGACGACCACCACGAAGAAACCCACTTCCACCCCGACAAAGACAACCAAGACAATCACCACATCCACCACCAGCAAGTGCTCCGCGACCGTTTCAGTCTGCTGGGACGGCATCAATGAGTGCGGCATGATGTATGGCGGGTACGTTTTATCTTCCATTCTTTATTCTCTTTCCTTTTTTTTTCCTTTTTTTTTTTTTCTCTCCCTTCTTCCTCCTTGGGACTTGACTGATATTATTTGCCTTTTTAGCTGCTTCCCCGACTGCAAGCCGTGGCCTACTTTTGTGCCGCCGCCATGCCCAACCAAGGCGACGCTGACGGTGATGCCTACTGATATCATCACGAGGGTCACCACCTTGCCGGTTCTGACTCTTCTTGGTAATTAAACTGCCGAGTTGACACTCGGGGTATGTAAGGTGCTGGCCTAGGGGGTGGATACTTGTGTGTGTGACTCACTGTGACTTTGGCGGTGTGTCTTCAAAGAGGACTTGTGGTGGGAGTGGAAAGAGGTAAGTGGAAAGGGGGTGCGAGCAGGATTTGTATGAAATCAACAGAGCGAGGCTCGCTGCTGTACGCAGTTATGCTTTTTCAAGATAGAAACAAACTACTCAGGAGTCTAGCTGCAGATAACCACAACCACCACCACATATGCTGTACAAGTCCAATGACAGACAGACCACATCTCTTTTTTGTATAACCTTGGAAGACCCTAGATGCTTTTTCCCCAACCGACCCCTATCCTCAGTCTATTTATTTCCCCTTAGAAGCCAGGTACGCGACGTCTCCCACCTCCTTCAGCTTCCCGCCCTTCACAATCACCTGCTCCTCCATCTCCAGCTGATACTTCTTCATCTTCTCTTGATACTCGGGCACAAACGAACCCAAGATCCTAACCGCCAGCAGCGCCGCGTTGGTCGAGTTGTTGATACCCACCGTAGCAGTCGGCACACCCCTCTGCAAATCCTGTCAGTAACCTCCCACAAAACAACAAAACACAGTCAATACCAGGGCGAGAAAAGAAGAACTCACCGGCATCTGCACGATACTCAACAAACTATCCATCCCATCCAAATGCGTCGCCTTGACAGGCACGCCGATGACGGGCAGCGGCGTCTCGGACGAGATCATGCCCGGCAGGTGGGCGGCGCCGCCCGCGGCCGCGATGATGACCTTGATGCCCTTTCCGGCGGCCTCGTCGGCGACGCGCATCATGTACTTGGGCGTGCGGTGCGCCGACGTGATGTCCAGTGTGAAGGGCACGCCAAACTCGCGGAGGATGTCCAGGCCGGCCTTGAGCACGGGAAGGTCCGAGTCGGAGCCCATTGTTACGAGCACGAGGGGGGTCTCTTCTGAGGAGGGGCCCGGTGTGGGTTGGGTGGTGGTGGTGGTGGCCGTCGCAGCCTGGGGGCGGAGGGTTTCCGACGTGGCGGAGAGGCGGTCCTGGCGGATTTGGTTGACGAGGTCGATGAAGGGCTTGGCCTTGGCTTCGAGCTCCTGGATGGTGGAGGTGCCCGTCAAGGTGATGTGGCCGATCTTACGGCCGGGCTTGGAGGCCTTGTTGTAGAGGTGGAGATAGACATCCATGTCGTCGTCAAAGGTGGTCCGAGCCAGCTCGGCGAGCTCGAGGTGGGCGGAAGGGGTAGCGCCGCCGAGGATGTTGAGCATGATGGAAGAGGAAACCCTGGGGGTCAGCTTAGAGGGCACGGGAAGGTCGAGGACGGCGTGTATTTGCGCCTTATACTGGGACATGTGCGGCACTGCCTCGATGGTGTAGTGACCCGAGTTGTGAGGACGGGGGGCGACTTCGTTGACCATCAGAGAGCCTACGGGGGCGTTAGCGGCAGGGGGAAAACTGTAAGGCAGATAAAACTGGTATTCTCACCGTCCTGAAGGACAAACATCTCGACGGCAAAGACACCCCGGCCCCAGAGTGTGCTGATGACCTCGGTAGCCAGCTTCTTGGCCGCCTCACAGATATTTTCTGCGACGTTCCTCGGCGGCATAAACACCTTGGTGCAGATGCTGTCTTCGTGGATCGTTTCAACGGCAGGGTAGGGAACGCAGGCTTTGAGATTGCCCTTGTCATCCTCGGTCCGGATGACCATGACGGCCAGCTCCTTGACGAATGGCGCCCACTTCTCGGCGTACAGGCTCAGACCGCCGAGAGCCTTGATGGCAGCCTCAAAATCGGCATCGCTGTCGACCTTGAAGTTGCCCCTCCCATCGTAGCTGCCTTTCCGTGCCTTGAGCATGAAGGGGAAGCCGAACTTGGCCGCAGCATCTTTGAGCGAAGCGAGGGCGGCGGGCCCCGACTCGATGGCCACCTGGTCGGCAATGGGGATGGCCTTGTCGCTGGCGCGGAAGTGTTCCTTCTGAAGGTACTTGTCCTGGATGAGACGGAGGGTCCTCCACGAGGGATGGACGGGCGGCCTGTGAGTCTTTGTGGAACCATCGGCCTGCTTGACCTGGACGCCGTTGTTGTCGATGTCCTCAAGCACCTCTGTCTCGACGTGCTCGATTTCGACCGACAAGACGTCAGACTGTGCAGCGAGCTCCCGGATGCGGGCGGGATCCTTGAACGAGCCGGTGACATGGAGGTTGGTGTTGTGCGCCTGCTTGGCCGGCGAGTTCTCCTCGTCGAGGATGGCAACGTCGATGCCCAGCGGGTTCGCGGCCTCGCACAGCATGCGCCCGAGCTGCCCGCCGCCCAGCAGGCCAATAACGGGATTCCGTTCGTCAGACATGTTTGTTTGCTTGCCTTTTTCGGCTTCTCGAAACTCTTGACCAAGTTGTGACTGACTGTGGAGGGGTCGACTTGCACCCCAAAAGTGGAAAGTGGGAGGACCCAGGACCGAAATCGGGTAATAAATGACTCGAAATTTTGAAAGACCAGCATTTGCAGCCAATGAACGAGCGCCGGCGAGTCCCTGCAGATCTCATTACGGTATCCCGTACGACTCACCGAGGTGAGCGGTACAGTACATGGTGGGGCAAGGACATCTCGAGCCCAATCCGCTCTTCATCTTCTTGTCTCTTCTTGTCTTGATCACACGTTCAAATATTCACCACATTTTGTCTCTCTCTGCTCGGTGCTCCAAGTGGGCTATTTTTAGTGCCAGGACTATGGCCGAATTATCAGATCTTGAACTCATCCAGTAAGGCCACCAGATCCGACCTCACCACGCACAGTACCTTCGTTACGTGCTTCAAAGTTCAATCACCTGCTTCAAGAGCCAAAACAAGCCAAATCTGACCATCGTCTCTCTATCTGCTTCCGCCGCTCACAAGCCCCCTGAAACTCTTCGATATTGCCAAACATGAAAAGAGACTTCTATACACGTCTGCACCTATGGTGCGCTACAGCAAGGCAAGCAGCCCGGAGCACGAAACCCTGATTGGTACCCCGCCATAACCATAAATACAACACACTCTGACAGCCACAACAGCTTGCCTTCCGCCAGACTGTTTACGAATATGGCACAGATCTGTGCTGGACACCCATGATTCTGGCCAAGGAGTTCAACAGGAACCATTTTGCAAGAGACAGCGGTGAGACCATGTTCCTGACGTACATAACACAGCAGTTGAACTGGACCAGCCGATGCTGATTTCTATTTCCAGACTTCACAATATCCACCAACGGGCCACAGCCCCCAACAATAGTCCAGTTTGGTGCCAACGTTCCACAAGAACTAGCAAGAGCCTCGTCTCTCGTGGCCCCATTCTCCAACGGCGTAGACCTGAACTGCGGCTGTCCCCAGTCATGGGCTTGCGCCGAGACCATGGGTGCCGCTCTGATGGAGAAGCGGGAGCTGGTGCGCGACATGGTCATTGAAACCCGAGAGCAGCTCCGCCGAGACGGATGGGGCGTCGGCAAAGAGAAGGACCTTGACAACCCCAAAGGCCGAAGTGTGAGCGTCAAGATCAGAGTCCACAAGGACCTCCGGTACATCCACCCCTTTCTCCAACCAAAGCCAGTCGCCAGATCATCCCGTTTCACTAACCCGCCTCGCCCCCCGAAAGAAAAACAATGGACTTCATCAACACCGTCCTCGGCCCCGACCAAGACCGCCACATCGACTGGCTCACCATCCACCCGCGCACCCGCTCCACCCCCTCCAGCACACCCATCAACCTCGAAGCCCTCGAGATCCTGACCTCCACCTTTGGCACCCGCGTCCCCATCCTCCTCTCAGGCGACGTATTCGCCCTCAACGCCCTCCCCTTCACATCTCCGTTCCTCACCTCCACCACCACCACCAGCAGCAGCAGCAGCAGCAGCAACAACACCCCCCCAACAGAAGAAACCAACCCCTTCCCCCACCTCCCCCACCTCGCAGGCCTCATGTCCGCCCGTGCCCAGCTCTGCAACCCGGCCCTCTACGCGGGGTACACGGCCTGCCCGTGGTCGGCGGTCGAGACCTTCGTCAACAACGCCGCCCGCTGCCCGCTGCCCTTCAAGCTGGTGCTGCACCACCTCAGCGAGATGTGCGCGCCGGGGATGGGCCCGGACAAGAGCGCGCTGCTGACGAGGCCGGAGCGGGCCGAGATGATGGCGTGCGGGAATATGTTGGATTTGCTGGATTTTTTGGATGGGAAGAGGGAGGGCGGGTTGAGGAGGGATGTGGTGTGACGAGATACAGGCTTGCTGCATATCAAGGTGAACAGATCTGGTTCAATTCTTGCAATCAAAGACTTGATGTTTTTGCCTATGTGAGCCTGCATTTTGGCTCGTTGGACTGAGTTCGTCTCTGTGTGAATATGAAGCCCGCATCGGGAAGCTGTTCACTATAAGGATGAGAGGGAAGAAAGGCGGCACGATATGTTCTTGATTTAGATATGCTGGCCTTCGCCCACGTTAATTCCACCACAGCACACTTGTCCCCTGTTATTCCAAATATAACGTAACAGCACGCCTTTCGCTGCGGGCCGAGTCCTCTGAGCTGAGCAAAGTGAAGAGGAGTAAGATATGAGTACAGTACAACGCGACATGCTCGCTAAATGATGCTTCCTACCTCGAAAGTGACCATAAAAACCATGAAGAGGCCCGGAGTAAGCCATGAAAGCCAGCCCAACCATCCAGTCCCTTGCCCCTCCCCAATCTGCAATCTTCCGTCGACGCCGTCCATTGAGCCACCCACCCCTCCAAAACCTATTGAGAAGGCAGGAATAAAATAAAAATGCAACCCCGGAAAAGCAAAAAAGGGGTGGAAAAAATGTAAAAGAGAACGAGGCCGACCCGGCAACCAGATTAAGAGGACGTAATCTCTCCCTCATCTTCGTCGTCCAGCCGCGGCCTCTTAAACTCTCTCTCCTCGCCCTCCTCCGGTTCCATGCTCCGTCTCTTAATCTGGGGCGAAACCAACCCGCCGCCAGTACTTCCATTAAGCGTACTGCTGCGGGTGTCGTGCGTCGAGAGGTCATTAGCCGCCACCTTAAGCGCAGCATCCGAGTCGCCTCGATTGTCGAGTTCCGGAATCGCTGACGAGTCCGAGGGCTCCTCCTTCTTGATGGCGACGTCTTGACTATCGCTTCTTTCTCTCTCTGCCCTGCCGTTGAGCCTGGCTCCTCCTAGCCTCGGGCTCTGCGTCCCGCCGCGGTCCGTTCCCAGCGGCGTTGGCGTGCCGTAATGGCTCGAGTCCGGGTCCATCTGGCTGAGGTTGAGCTCGCCGCGGCGGCGGGTGCTCTCGAGGTTGAACTCGGGCGAGCCGGGGACCTTGGTGTCCTGCTTGCGGAGCGGGTTCTCCTTATAGAACTCGGTCATGAGCTGGACGGCGCGCACGGTGCTCGTCTCGGAGCCCTTGAGAAACTGCCACCACGGCTCGCCGTTCACGTCGTCGATTTTCTCGCGCGTGATCGAAGTGGCGAAGAAGACGGCGGCGATGGCGATGTCGCGCGCGTTGAGCAGCAGCGGCAGCACCGTCAGGCACGCGTCATTGCAGAAGGCCCAGGCCGCGTCGCGCACCGGCTTGTTGGGCACCAGATCGAGCTGGCCCATGTAGTCATACAGCCGGGCATATGGGTTGTCCACCAGCAGGTCGAAGGTCAGCGTCTCGAGCATCAGTTCCTCGTAGGCCAGGATGCTGTCACGCCACTTCCAGTATTCCTTGCTCTGCTCGTCAATGATGAGCTTGGTGTTCTTCTGCGCGACCTTGGCGACCGCGATGATGAGGTCTTTGGTCTTGCGACAGTTTTCCTCGGTCTTGTTGGCCAAAAAGAGGGCCGTTGCGGCGATATTCTGCAAGGGGGTCTTGGTCAGTACCGAACCGCGCTGATTGATTTTGGCCGAGGTGCCTTACGTAGTGGTGAATGCCTCCCCTTTCCTCCGCCATGCTGTACCGCATGTAGAAGCGGTGGAAGAACACTCCGGCGACCCATAATGTGACCTGCGGGAGTTCAAGCAAGATGCCGACCTGGTAAATAAAGTTGACACCCTTCGCCCTCCTGAGCCTGTCTTCTGCCGGCGGCATCCCCTCGGCTATGCTGGGGGTGCTGACAACCTCATCGAAGTTGAAGAACCATTGATTTGGTCTTGGCTGCTGGGCTTGCGCCGGACTTGAGTGCGAAGGCGAGGGCGCGGGTGCGCTCCTCCGAGAGTGCGGCCTGGGTGGCGACGTCCTCGAAGAATGTGTGGGTGGGGAGGGAACCGCCGGGGGAACATCACGTCTCCGGGATGGCGACTTGGACAGTCGGTCGACGGCGACAGGAAGTGGTTTTGGCGGTAATGACGGCGGCTGATAGCCTTCTCGAGCAGGCCGGTACCTGTCGATGCTCGACATATTTTCTGTGTCGGCGGTGACAGATGGATAGGCGTGGGGTCGCGAGATAATTCAGTTATTCTCGTCAAATACTCCGCGGCTGGATGGGTCGCATTGATGGCGGCGGTTGTTAACAGGATCGAAGATGGGTTGCTGCTGAGAATCGGAGACGAAGCAAATGCATCTCAAAAGTTGCGAACGAGCGCGACCTTGGTATCGGCCGGTTTATCTATCGCGCTGCAGTTCACGGCAGCGTTCGCTAACGTTAATGTTAGCGCTGGCATTGCCAGGGAACTGTGGGGCGATGGCTCGTGCACGGCGCCGCTTTCAGCTCTTTCCCAGCTGGATCATCCTAACAGCGTTAGCACATCAGCGGCTTGGCTCTCCAGCCGCGTATCCATGAATCATGAATCCAAGGACGGCTTCCCGACTCCTGGAGGCAGCGTGCTAGGTAGGCACTGGCAGGCATGGAATAATGTGAAGAATAGTTTCTATACCCAGTAGGAGGTCTGCTCTATCCATAGGTAGCCAAGGACTAGGAGAGACTGCGTGCCAGGTAAAAAAAAGAAAAGAGAAAAAAAAAGGCAATCAGCAACCAGTTTCCCCCAAAGAGGTCGCTCCCTTCCAAGGTCGCTAGCAAAGCAAACCTCATGAACGCAAACGCCGACTCCTTAAGCACCAGTGCCCTCCTCTCCGGTCCAACCAAACCCAATGCCGGAGCGAGTTCATATCCAGCTCTTCTCACTCAAACTGCCCCGTCCCCAACCCAAATTGATCCAGCACACTGGCACCTCCGACGGCCTGGTCAAACCGGAATGTTAAACCCGTGGCTCTCGAGCAGGCTGTTAGATGCAACAAAGCTGAAGCCGCCGAAGGGGTCGTCCTTAACGTCCCGGGCGGTGCCACAACCACCCCAGCCACCATCCACATCGGCAAACCGGCTGACAATCGGGCTAAGGCTGAGCTCGGTGAACTCGGACGAGAAGTTCTCGGCCAACTCCGGGTCCGTGATAAAGGGCTGGATCGGGGGCTCGAGCTCGCGAGCGGCCAGGCGCTTCCAGTCGATCTTCCGGAAGAAACGGTGTTTCTTGATGGCGGCCAGATCCTTGGGCATGTGGGTGCCGAGGCGTTTGGCCGGGTCCTTGCGGAGCAGGCGCGTGAGCAGGTCCTTGGCGTCGGCGCTGAGGAAGAAGGGCATGCTCAGCTTCTGGCGGACGATGTTGTCTTGGATCTTGGCGTGGTTGGGGCCGCGGAAGGGAGGGTGGCCAGTCATAAGGTCGAACCCCAGCGCGCCCAGCGACCACCAGTCGACCGCCTTGCCGTACTTCTTGCCCTGGATCACCTCGGGCGCCATGTACTCGACCGTGCCGAGTATCGAGTTGCACGCGTCCGAATCGACGGCAACCTTGGAAAGGCCAAAGTCAGTCAGGAGAAGATGGCCCTCGGCATCCAGAAGGCAGTTCTCGGGCTTGAGATCGCGGTACACCACGCCCACGTCTTCGTGCAGGTGGGTCAAGGCCAGGACCAGCTCGGCCATGTAGAAGGCGGCCGTCTCCTCGGAAAACATCCTCTCGGTGCTAAGGTGGGTGAAGAGCTCGCCACCCTGGCCGTACTCGAGGATGAGGTAGAGCTTCTCCTGGTCCTGGAAGGCATAGTAAAGCTTGACGACGAAGGGGTGCCGGTTGACGCTCTCGAGGATCTGGCGTTCCGTCTTGGTCTGCTCGACGAGCTTCTTGTGCACGACCAGAGAAGCCTTCTTGAACTGCTTTTGGGCGTAGAGCCGTCCGGTGGTGCGCTGCTTGACCAGCATGACGGTGCCGTAGGTCCCTTTGCCGAGGCACCGCAGAGTCTCGAAGTCGTCGGCTGTCATCTTATGACGCGGACGGACACTGTCTTCCTCAATGGTGCGGCCGTCGACCTCACTCTCAAAGTCATGCTCCAAAGCAACCTCGTAGTGAGTGCTGCCCTGGGACGCCGTCTCGTCCTCGCTGCTAATGCCGCTGGCGCTGCGGCTCTTGTAGCCGCTGTCTCGGCCGCTGCACGCTGTGGCTTCGCTGGGAGGGGAGCGAAGACCCTCGCTCCATGTCGGGGATGCAGTGCGCGATGAGGCGGTCGTACCCGGAAGAGTGGCGTCGACGCCGAGGCTCAGAGCATCCAGCTGCCTCCGCAGCCTGCTAATGCCGCTAACTCCACCCTGCGGAAACGCGGGCTTGAGGACCGGGCTGCAATTTGCGCTGACGACATCGGTGATCGGGCGAGGCTTTGGAGCCCTCGCGCGGCTCTTCTTGCCGGGCTGGGGCGTGGGACAGTAGTCTGAGTCCTCGTCGCCAGACGCCACCGGAGTGCCGTTGAAGCCGCGCACCGTGTTGAGCGCGGGCGCTCCCCTGGGAAACATCGAGCCTATCCTGCTGGTGTGTGCGCTTGCTGCTTGCGGTTCGTAAGGATGGGCGTGTATGGTATGGGCGTGGCGACAAGCGGGCGATAAGTGGGCGAGGGAAATCGATCAAAAATTCCCTGGAATGAAGACCGGAAAACCAGCGCGCCCTCTGCCTCACCCAACTTTCGGAATGGTGTCGTAGTCCGCAGTCTGCAGTCTGCGCGATCTGCAGCTTTGCAGTCCGCAGTCTCGCAGTTCCCGTCTTCAAGCCTTGCCCCTACGTCGTCCTGCGTCCGCGCGCTTTTCAGTGTTCTGGCTCAGTCCCTTGTGGCTTGGAATCACGCGCATCTGGGACTTGAAAAAGGAAGTAGAATTGTCTCGCTGTGTCGTCTCGATCTGCATTGAATATTGTTTCTTTGGGGTGGGTTGAACTGTGTTGTATGGCTGAGTGTTCACTTGTAAAAGTAAGAAAGGCACAAAGAGGACGGGGTGGCCGCTCATTTTTATTTCTTACAAGCGGGCGTTGCCAAATTCACATGTGGTGCTGCCCAGCCGTGCTTGTGCCAGGCGCCAGCAAAAAGGCAAACCTAAAAAAAAAATTGTGCCCATTCCATTGGTCGTCGCTCTTTCTGGGCTTGCAGATCGATCGCATCAGCCCCTGCCTGAGCCCGCCCTGTTTTGCCGCCTGAAGTGGCCAGGGGGAAGTGGAGCCTTGAATTTCTGGGGAATGCGGCTTCAACCGTGGCTTCCCCAGAAAAACTGCTCCTTTCAACGGTTGTCGACGGGATGGGAACCATGAGTCTTTCCCCAAATGGCAGATCGCCAGCCAAAGGTTTATAGTGTACCGGTATAAAGGAACGGGTTTTGCCCTTTTGCGTCGTAATCCTTTTCCGCCCACGGAATATAAACTGGTGCCTCTCCAGCGAGCTTTGAAGTTGCACACAATGTTGCCCGGGAGCGCGACCCGATGAAAGACGGGGTCGTCCAAGCCACGACCCTGGATTCCATACATATCACAATATGCAGGTGTCCAAAAATGAACCCAACATGTGTTTCGGTTCCCGTTCCCAGTAGGTTCCAGGTTCCATTATCAATAATGAGCAGCGGAGCTGATGGTCCGTTGTTTTTTTCTGAAGCTGGGTGTTGGCTCCGAGGTTTCCGTTGTCATGATCAACCAACTCCGGGTTAGGGTACACATACATGTTGATGGCTACACACCTCAGCTATACTTTGATTGTACAGAGACGCATTCCGTACTACTACAGCAAAGAGGTCATTCTCACTAAAATTACCTGTGAAAATGAGTGCAAAGGCCATTACCAGGTAAATCCTCTCGTGCCGCGTTGGTATTCAAATATGTGGGTAGCTTACCCACCATACCATACACGTAACCCATCTTCGTTACGAATACCGTATGCAGTGCTAACGTTACGCTACCTGGGCGTGCTAGGCCAGTACTTTTCTGCAGTGCCCCACCGAACTCCAACTCTGGATTGCCATGGATGCGATGCATGCAAGCCAGTCGCGTCGATAACGTTTACACGGGAAGCTTAATCATCCTGATTTCATGCTGCTGGGGAAAGAAACGACCCCAAAACCAACACCGCAACCATGATGCACCCATCGCGCAGAGCATATGTGGAAGAAGCCGAGCCCGAGGTGAGTTGACAACAATCTGGCGTAGCATGTATCGCTGTGCATGTCGGACGCAAACCTTCAAGTCGCAAACCGGGCGCCCTGACAACTGACTGACCTTTGCATCGTGTGCAGGATCGAGGCGGCATCGACCTTCACTCCATTCGTACGTACACCAGAGCTAGCCCCCACCACCCACCACAACCCGCTGACGTGTACAGCTATCGATCGCGATTATGACATCCCCGGCGCCGGTTCCGGCATTGCACCGGAGAAGGCATCCGCCCTCCTCTCCCAGTTCGAGCGCAAGAGGCTGGCAGCGTCCATTGCCGTCCCCACAGACGATGGGCGAGTGCGCGCAAAGCTTCGAGAGCTGGGCCAGCCCGTAACGCTCTTTGGAGAGGGCCCGGCAGACAGGCGCGACAGGCTACGAGAGCTGCTCGCCGACCAAGCACAAACAAAAACGACCGGCCAAGAGGGCGCAGATGTGGAGATGCAGGATGTTGAGGGGGAGGCCGAAGAGGAGGAGGAGGAAGCCGAGGAGCAAGAGGAGGAATTCTACTCCAGGGGAACAGACGAGCTCTTGCAGGCCCGCATAGACATCGCCCAGTACTCGATACCACGAGCGAAGCGCCGCATCGAATTCCAGAAGAAAGAAGCCTCCATCCCCTTACGCACGCACGTAAAATTCCGGAAAGAAGTCAAGGAACGACTCCAGACCTTTGAGCTTCAAGGCAGTCAGACCGCAGGAGACCGCCATGTCAGCATGACGAGGATATCGCCCAACGGCAAGATGGTGGCCACGGGCAACTGGGGCGGCCAGGTCAAGCTTATCGACATCCCCACCCTCGAACACAAGCGGACGTTGCGAGGTCACACGAACAAGATCAGTGGAATCGCCTGGATGCCCGGAGCTAGCCTGCCCGAGCGCAACGTCTCGGAGCAAACAGTCAACTTGGCGTCCGGTGGTGCCGAGGGGCAGATTCACCTGTGGTCGCTAACGCAGGACACGCCGCTCTCCACGCTCTCTGGGCATTCGCAGCGGGTATGCCGGGTGGAATTTCACCCCTCAGGAAAGTACCTGGCGTCCGCGTCGGAGGACACGTCGTGGCGGTTATGGGATGTCGAGCGGAGCGCAGAGCTGCTCCTGCAGGAGGGCCACTCGCGCGGCGTGTATGCTGTCAGCTTCAACACGGACGGGTCTCTGCTGGCCAGCGCGGGTCTGGACAGCATCGGGCGCATTTGGGACCTGCGCTCGGGCCGGACGGTCATGATCCTGGACGGTGGCGCAGACGGCCACATCAAGCCCATCTACGCGCTCGACTGGGGTTCGGACGGCCACCGTGTCTTGACGGGCTCTGCCGACGGGTGGATCAAGTGCTGGGATGTCAGGAAGGTGCAGCGGTCGGGGGGGATCGGCGCGCACACGAGCGCCGTGTCGGACGTCAGGTGGTTCAAGGGCCTCGATGACCCCCTGGAGGGCACTCCGCCGGGCGAGGACGAGAACGGCGCGCAGATTCCAAAGAAGTCCGGCACGTTCCTGGTTTCGGCAGGATTTGACCACAAAGTCAACGTCTTCTCTGCGGATGATTGGGGTTTGGTTCAGTCACTGAGCGGTCACACGGGTCCTGTTGCAAGCGTGGATGTTAGCAGGGACGGGGGGTGGATCGTTAGTGGTGGCCATGACAGGACTGTCAAGCTCTGGGGAAGAAACGATTCGGCAGGAATGTATGGTGATGATTGATCACCGAGTTGCCTTCTTGTCCATATTCTCAATGAGACTCTTGCTCCCCGCCAACGCGGTTTAGATGGACGAGTTTGTGACAACGAGTTTGTGGATTACACAAAGGATTTTATTGTGCCCTTTATAGGGGACGGTTGGAAGTTGGGGGAAAGGTTAACAAATATCCAAAAGAACCCGAGACCTTCCTCATGACTGACTGTTATCATAGGTATTTTGGATTTCCCCTTCTGCACCGTCCACTGCCCCAACTCTCTGCCTCCTTCGACTTTGTCCGGGCCCTGCTGAACCATTGTTGGCCGCTCACCCAGCCACAAAATGGGCAGTTGGCCTGCTTGGAATGAATGAATTGCAGAAAGCAACATGTACTGTTGAACACAACCTTGGTTTGGCAGAGGAGAAGAAGGTAGGCGAGCGGCTATAACACCCTCCCTCATGGTCTCAAGCCTCGCGCGCAGGGCCCTGGAAATCCCCCATCTACCAACTTCTCACCAAGTGATATATCAACCACACCCCTACTGTCATCAACTCTAGTGAATCTACCATGATGGCTGATCCCCGTGCCACACTCACCCTACGGGATTTTCTCACCCAGCAGAAACCGCTAGTTCCCTGTACCGCGAGAGCCAGCCGCAACACCAGCAAAGAAGGCTGGCCAAGGCCAAACATTACCAACTGGGCCGAGTTCAACTTGGTCGAGCTCAACAAGAGCTACGGCCACATCCTCGACTCCGACCTGGGAGCGGATCTGGCCGGTTATCCCGCAGCCGGCAAGGAGCTTGCCGGACTCGAAATCAAGACGAGTCGCGACACCCTCCACCTGATCGGCTGGAACGACAGGCTGATGCGACCGGCTCTCCAGGCTGCAAAGACGCGCCTGAATCTCCATCCAGGCACCGTCCTCCGCCACGAACATTCGACCGTCGACAAGTCGGTTATTGCCAAGGTCTCAACGGGTTCCGCGGGGCTCAGCGTTGACCACATCATTTGGCTGGATAAGTTCCCCGTCCAACACAGTGTGGTCGGCATCGGGAGGCCGAAGTGGAGCGCGAGGGTGGTTGCAAGCCGGCCCAACGACGTCGCGGAGGAGCTTCTCTGGCCCCTGAGGCAGCTGTATAGCATTTGCAAGGCAGCGAGAACGCCGTACGGGTACATCCAGACGAGCGAAGAGCTGGTGGTGTGCTGCTTCAGTGACAACAGCAATGGCCCGGACCAGGGCCAGAGCCAGAGCCAGGGCCACGTGTGGAACGTGGCCATCAAGCCGATTCCATGGACCCAATACAGCGCCAAGGTGCTCACATCAGACCTGGCGTTGTGGTGGTTGTGCATGATGGCAATGTCGAGCCTACCCACACACTCCCCCGCCACCGAGGGGCAAGACGAGATGGTCAAGCCTGACCACTGGGACGACCCATACCTCAATGAGGAGCATCATCATTCGAGATTTGTGGTGACAGCGGATCCGCTGCCGCTGCTGTCTCCGTACTTCTTTGACCCGGCCTTGTCGCCGGTCAATCAAGCCAGTTTCATGGCTGGTCCTGTGGTGGGATTGGACGCAATGGGACTCGACGAAAACGAGTGGCCCAATGCTGACAATCTCATGGATTTTGACCACGCGTCCTTTCTTCAGGACCAGCAGGACTTCGCTCTGGAGGGAAACGAGCTGGTTGACGGTGTCGAGAACCGTATCGTTGGTAACTTTCTAGAGCTGTTTGCCTTTTACCCGGTCAATCCTAGAGCAAACTCCTTGGTGTTTCCTACGACCCAGGACTGGCAGACATGATCCCATGAGAGGAATATCGAGACTGACAGACACGGGAGAGAGGGCGGATAGGCGGGATAGTTAATTGTTGTGGGGAGGAAGTCTGTTATTAGTATACCTTTTTGAGTGGCAATATAAAACCTTGAACTCCCAAGAGATCACGGTGCTGAAACTCATGTCGGTTTTGAGCTGTGCAACCAGCCTGGGGTCGTAGCCAAGAAGATACCACCTGGGCGGCCGTGAAAGCAGGCGTCGACGCAGCTTCGACACGACCTCGCTCGACACGGCATGGGCGGCGGTCTTTGTTGGTTTTATGTTGGCGCGCGCTTTCTCAAAGTTATCGAGGCTCAGCACTGTGGGAACTGCGGGGGGACTGCAGAAGTTGATGTGGTGAAGTTGTTTGAGAGCTCGAAATGGAACTTGGAGTTGAGATGGTTTTTCGGATATGACAAAGCCCAGCAAGCAGAGCCTGCCCCACTTGTTCTTGTTGGCCCAATAGTGCCCCATGTTAACGTTATCCACTTGGGCGCTGTTGTCTCATCCCACTGCCCATGCCTTTCTGGACCAGTCTCGCAACCTGCACCACACATGTTCCACAATATCTACCTTACATCTCAACAGGCAAATGCAACATCACATCCGCGCCAGACACCCCGAGGCTTGCTGTTAGTCTCAAGCCACCTGCGGCCATCTGCGAGCAGTTACAGCCAGTTGCACATGCCCAATGGTTGGTAATCGGGCAGGTCATCGTCGACTGGCTTTGGGGTGGACATGGCATCCACACACAACCACACAGCGCACATTCCTTGGCGTTTCGCAAGTTGCTGGGAGCCATGGAGGCTGGAGGCCGCCTGCCCTGCCCATGATGAGTGGGCAATCCATCTTGGGGGCATCCATCTTCTGGAGTCTGCGGCGTGCTTGCGAGACGAGGACCGATTGGCCCTGCGTTCTGTTTCACTCCTCCAAGTCCCCTCCGGCTTGGGTATCGTGCTCGGTTCCAGCAACACAGGACCGGTGGATGCGCGATCAACACCTTGACTTCACAGAAACGGCGGCGCTGAGCCTCTTACTCACGACTGACAAATGTCCCCCGGCTTGGGGCTTGCGCGGCGCGATCGACTTGCTGTCGTCATCCTGCCGGCTTGGCTCTTGGTGGGCGGCTTTGGGTGAGCTAACCATGCTGCAGGGGCGCTTTGGCGAGAGCTGCCAGTCGTCGGACGGGGGCTGATGGCGGCGCCACTCAGATTTGACCGGCTGGTGGGGGTGGTGAAGATGGGGGAATTTTGGCTAGGGAAAACCATCCGATGGCCAAACCTGCGAGACACTCGCTGACGGTCTGTCGTGTCCGATGACGACGACCGAGACATACACAGTAATCGAGTCCCGGCAGGTGCTCATCTTTACGGACTTTGATCACGTCTTCACGTGTTGAGTGATGGAAAATGCAAACGACATCGCGCGAAGCAAAGCGTGCATGACCGGCAGAGGTCTGGACCTCCGTGGGGGCCGGGGTTTGGGGATTTCTGGGGATTTAACTGCTGAGTGCTAACGTTAACCTTGCAGCTAGCGTGCGGCATTCACGAGGGACTAAACCAGGCCTGGTCTAGCGGCGACTGCATTCCGGAGCGCTGTCCACTGTCTTCTGAGGGTTCATCGACGAGGTGTGTGTCAAATATGTACTGTGTATTCCGTATCCCGCAAGGTACGGCAAGTCCGTACATTTAAAGATGCAACCCCCTGACATGTCACATCTTATGTATAGAGTGGTGCCAGGCATCTCATCGTTATTGGCAACCGTGGGCGTAAATATCGCCTGATGAGAGTTTGAAGGGTCTGAACTCGGCATGTTAATGGACCTCTCATCCAAATTTGCCCTTCCAGCCCCCGCCCACCATCGTTGGGGTTGCAGAGGCGCTCAACACGTCTCGGGGCAGATGCTCGGCCTACGGATTACACAGCCCAGCGAGAAAACCGTTTACCTGCGGCCCACCCTTGGTGTCGATCCATGCCCACGTTCTCTGTTGAGCAGCCAACCAATGGCTCGTTGGCTGAGACAAAGGACGCGAACAAACCAAGAGCGTGGCTGTGCCCCGAACACTTGGGCATTGTAGTTATCAGGCGCTGACATCCGACGGACGGTATCCCCCAAAGGACACCCTTTCCCTTTCGCCAAGGCGGTCCGTGACGTCGAGTAGTTCAAAAGTCCGGTTGGATCAAGGAGCTCGGAAGTGGAAGCATGGTTGTTTTGTGTTGGCGTGGCCCGACGCCGGGCTGGGGCTGAAAGGACGTCAGATCGCATCAATTGCTCAAAACTGTAGCCTGCCCAGAGCCCCTGCCCGCATTGCATTTGCTTTCTGCATGGTAGCTGCCATCAGCACGCTAGCTGCACTGTCCGCGGAGGCCAGATACGAAAATGGTTGAGAGGCACAGGCACAGGACTAACGTTAGCTGGATGCAATATCGGTATAAGGCACCGATAAAACCCTCCTGCGCCGTGAAATCACCCCCAATTCGTCATCGTTTTTCTTTGTGATGATTTCTGGGTCGTTTTCGTTTTGACCCAAATTTCTTCCAGCGAGCATTGTCTCGGTTTGGTTCAAGTCCGACTTCCCCAAACGAGTCCGAGCCCACAATCCCTCCCTCGTCGAATTGCGTTTGTTGGAGTCATTGTTTGTTTCCCCTGAAAACAATTTCTCCGGTGAAAGAAAGGCTCCCCAGGAATCCCTTGATATAGACGAGGGACCGAAGCCATCCGAGATTCCGTTGATAGACCGCGCATCCTGCAGTCAGTTGGTCCCCCCTGGCCTTCAGTCGACATAGGGTGCGTTTGAGAACACATTTCCATTTTTGGCGCTCGACGCACAATGAAGGTCCAACACTTGGTGGCTTCCGCCCTGCTGGGTAAGTCCGCTCTTCCCATGAGCAACAAGCACCCAAGCTAACTGGCCTCCTCCGTCCCGCGGTAGGCGCTGGCATTGCGGTTGGTGATCCGGTGCAAAGATGTCAGTCTGGGGGCTTGTGCTACAGCATCGCTGTTCCCACGTCCTCGGCAGATACCGGGTCCGGCAACATATACTTCCAGATCACAGCACCAACATCGTTCCAATGGGTGGCCTTGGGCACAGGTTCCGCCATGCCGGGGTCCAATATCTTTCTCATGTACCAGAACGGAAAGGGTAATGTGACTCTGTCACCGCGCCTGGGAAGGAGATACGAAATGCCGACGCTCGACACAAGCAGCACTGCCGCTCGGTTGACGCTCCTTGGCGGCAGCGGCGTTAGTGCCGACGGCTCAGTCATGACGGCCAACGTCGTGTGCTCCAACTGCCAGACGTGGAACGGCGGCTCGGGCTCCATGTCGTTCAAGAGCACCAGCGCCGGATGGGTTGGGGCGTGGAAGGAGGGAGCCTCGCTGGCGACAACCGACCGGGCCGCAACGATTTCTGAGCATGACGGCCATGCCCAGTTCCGAGTCGATATGACCCAAGCAACCATCGGCTCCGACAGCAACCCGTTCATCACGACTCGCACTGCCACGGGCGGCAGTGGCTCAGGCTCCGGGTCGGGCACAGGGTCCGGGTCCGAGTCTGGGTCGGGTGGGGGCGGCTCCAACTCTGGCAGCGGCATCATCGAGTCGGACGGAGGCAGTGACTCGATCCTGGTGGCACACGGCGTCATCATGGCGATTGTCATGGCCGCGCTCTACCCGCTGGGCTCGCTGTTGATGCCGCTCGTAGGCAAATGGTGGGTGCACGGCGCGTGGCAGGCCGTGACCTACTGCCTCATGTGGGCGGGTTTTGGGACGGGCGTCGTGATGGCTCGGGAGCGACAAATGGTGAGCAAAATCATATCCAGAAGTCCGTTGACCGAGCCACCCCCATTCCGTCACTGACAGCTTCGCAGCTCCTAAACCAGACGCACTCCATCTTCGGAACCGTCGTCGTCGCCCTCTTCGCGATCCAGCCGGCCCTCGGCTTTCTGCATCATCAGCACTACCTTAAGACGCACAAGCGCGGTGCGGTCAGCTACGCGCACATCTGGTGGGGACGAATCTTGATGGTGCTGGGCGTGATCAATGGCGGTCTCGGGCTGCAGCTGGCAGAAGAGAAAAAGGGGCCTGTCATCGCCTACGGCGTGGTTTCCAGTGTGGTCTTCTTGGGCTATGCCGGCTACAAGATCTGCCGCTTCTTCCGACACGGGACGGGTGCAGGAGTGGGCGCTCAGAAGGAGCCCGCCGTGCCAGTTCCCAGGGTAGCCGACCAGTTCATCTGATGGCCTCGTTGTGACGTCGGGGGCGGTGGCGCGGGTTGTTTTCGTTGTGAATTTTTTTGACTGGCAAACATAGAAGCGTGCGTGGGTTGTACACTAACGTTAGGTATTGTTAGAAGAAGCGAAGGGGTTCGGATTCGATAGCCTGGAGGTTTTATGGCGAGGGTGCCTGTGCGTATGGAGTACACAGCAGAGCACAGCTACCTTCACTTTCTTCTTGTTAGCGTTGGAATCAGCTCGAATCATGATGCGTGTTTCGAGCTCTCCGTTTCCAGTTCGAGCCAGTTGCAGTTCCAATGTGTTGGTTTGGATCCAGTTCTGTTCCGTCATTGGCAGGGAGCAGAGCTCGGTGGGGAGAAACACCTCTACCTCTCCAAGTGGATCCATCTTCCTGCTGTGGCCGGGAATTCCGGAATATGGTGGCCCAAAATGTTACTACCTAGGTGGTATGGTATGTACTCCGGAAATAAAAACAAAAGAAAAACATCAAAGGCTTGCCATGTAAATTTAAATTTTGCCTTGCATGAGGAGGGTTTACATATTCCAGAATAATTCTTGAATGACCCTACCCTGGAGGTGAACGAACAGCAACCTGGCTGCCTGGCCTGGAGCTTGTGTGAGCTCTCCCGGGTTTCCGTCATGCATCACGTGACCCGCGTTACGGTCCCTCCCGAATCTCCAGCAAACGCACGGACTACGAGCGCTAACCACCAGGCGGGTGAGGCATGCACGGCGCTGAGCCGGGGCATTTTTGAAAACCTCTCAGCGACGGACCTCCACCTTGCCCATCTCAGCAGCAGCCCACTGCCACTCGTCTTCCCCTCCCGACACCAGGCGTGTTCAATTACAGCACCTCACCTCAGATCAACATGTTCTCCCGGGCTTCGGTACGTCGCCATTCGCCTGTCGACCGATTGTCGCCATCGTGCACGCAATCGGGTCCATCATGATCATGACAAGACGACAATCGGGGAAAGAGCTCGTTGTTTGCTGACCTGTCGCTCCATCACAGAGCGCACGCAAGGCCGCTGCGGCCGTCTCCAGGCTTGCCACCCGCAATGCCGTCCCGATGAGAACCTTCATGGCCCCGACCGTCTCGCGGAGAGGTACGTGCACACCAACAGCTTTTTGAGGAACACCAGGAGGAGGAGGAGGAGGAGTGGGTTGCGGCATGGAATCTCGGTCGCGCGGAAGGTCCGGTTACGGCAGGGGAAGTTGGCGACACGGCGAAACTTGACTATCGACACCATCAATTGCACGGCCAACAGCCCAGAAGCACACCATCAATCATCTCGATAGCCACCAGCCGCCGTCGCCCGCAAAACAACCCCCTTGGAAACCCCCTCAACAACAACGACGCCACCCACCTCCGCCTTCCGTCATCCTTCCACGCGACGCGATTCCACACCCATCCAACCCATCCAACCCATCCAACCCATCCAACCCATCCAACCCCGCCGGCCCCTTCCCCTTGTCCTGCCCATTTCACACACTACGCAGCGCTCTCTCTAACACTGACCCCCTGTTACAGCCGACTTCGTCCAGGAGCTCTACCTCAAGGAGCTCAAGGCGTACAAGCCCACCCCGATCCAGGAGTCTGACTCGGTCGGCCAGGTCTCCACCTTCAGCCTCCCCAAGACGCCCAAGTCGCCCGAGGAAGCCGACCTGGCCTCGAGCCTAAAGGAGTACGAGACCATGGCCGTCGAGGTTGAGGGGCAGGAGGGTGCCGCTGCCGGCGCGCCCGCCGCCGTCATCGAGGACTGGCTCGTCGAGGAGGAGGAGGAGGAGGCTCACCACTAAATATATCCTTCCTTCGTGTTCTTCCCATTTGATTCGCCAGGGGAGTTATATGACAGGGGGAGCGGGGCGCTCAGTCTAGACCATAGATTTGGGGGGCCGGTGATGATGCGGAGCTTTGTTTTGGATGGGATGGGGAAGCCGACCTGATTGGAACCCCAAATCAGTAGCAGGCTTGCTCCCATAGGGAACCCCAAGAATTGGGGGGCCATTCCTTTGTATCTGGTAGTCGCTGAGTGAGTCGGAGGGGCGAGGCTGGTGGTGATCGGCAGCCTCGTCGAGGAGGTGAGGAGTTTGTTCCGGGGCGGGGGAATAATCCGTGTACATTGTTCTTTTAAAGCCTTGTTACAAATATCACGCCCATCACCATTGCAGATGTCTTAGTGTTGTTGTCTATCAGCGATCCCGTCCAGCGTACCATTGCCTTACTTGGTTCCTCTCAACACCCACCGAGTCCAGATGCTCAAACCATTGTCTCCCTTGAGACATTAGAGTTGTCTCGAACAAGGACTGAAATGGCGAGTTGTCAGATAACGATCGGCTCTTGTCGAGCACCTTGAAGTTATGGTCAAGCGGCAGGTTCCCTTGGTCCATTTGACCCTCCCCAGAATGACGAGTTAGCCAGCCATACCGCAACATGGATATCCACCTTCTACAAGTTGCCAGCTTCAACACATCTTTCGTTCCCTAATGTGATGATCCATGCACAAGGCAATCGCTCTGTTCTCGAGAGTCTTCGGTCCAGCAGAGCTCTTCTGACCTTACTTCCTTGCCCAGACTCTTTGATTTGACCACAGTTGATGGTCTCTGGCAGTGACACGGGACATGTATCCTCACGCAAAGAGCAAAGAACAAATGATTGCGACGGCAGTCAAGTTACTTTCTTCCTCGTCCAAATTAGGTATTACAGTTTTACGTGTTTCCGCAGCATGCATGCTCTCCCATCTTGTGGCTGCCATAGCTAATAAGCTGTATTATAAGCCGCCAGCAAAGGAGCAGCGAGCACACCTAAAGTCTCCAACCCATCAATCACCCTTCTGCCGTAGTCTGATCTCGACAACGAGCGTAACAACCTTCCAGTACGCAGACCATCAAAAAGGATCCCTCCACCATGACCCTACCCTACCGCACAATGGTTGACCAGAAGCCAAGCCCAATAACACAACCATCACGCATCAGGCACGCAGACCGTATACAGTCAAAGAGCCATGACGAGTCCCCGCCCGCCGCTGCTGAGTAACATACTCCAACGTCAACCCCCATCATTCCTTACAAAATGATGTCGAAAAAAAAAGGAAATCATCAAGAACCCTCCCGTGCCGCCTTCGCCCAAAACGCCCTGCCGAGTGTGTGCGTCGTATGTTGTTTGTGTGCGTGCGCAACTCCAACCAACCAGACACCCTGATGCCAATGAACCCGCCCTGAAATGCAAGATGCTAATGAATTTGTTCGTTGGAGTCATCGACAGCGAGTTCTCTTTTCTTCTTGTTTGTTTTGTTTTCTGTACCACCCCGTGCCAAGACAGAGAGATGAGGGAAAGTGAAAAAAACGAAAAGAGAGAAAACCAGAAAAAATCAGACGGCACAAAGCGAACATGGGTAACCGCAGACAGAGAGGCGAGGTAAGGCAGAGAGAGTATGAGCAGAGAGCCCGAACTACATGTCGAAGCCCGACGCCCCAAACATCTGCTCGTCATTGTTATTGCTCCGGAGGATGCCGCTCATGCGATTGGCGCTGCGGGTATCAATGTCATGGAGGTCGTCCCAGTCATCGTCCTTCTTGTGTGCGACTTCGTCCATCTCCTCGTCTTCGTATTTGCCGTACCGGTCCTTCATGTGGTCTTCGAGAGCGCTCTCGTCCACAAATGTGAAGCCCTGGAAGTTGGCCTGCACCGAAGGCGAGAGCGGGGTGGATGTCGCGTATCCCTTGGCAAGGGCCGCGGCGCGCTCATTGAGAGACCCGTTGGTGTTGAGGGCGTTGGTGAACTCGGGATCAAAGTACGACACATCAGTGTCGCTCTTCAGCTGCGGCTTGAAGGGCGGCGTGATGAGTTTCTTGCCCAGAGCATCCCAGTCAATGTCCGCAAAGAAGGCGTGCTGCATGAGCTCCTCCGCATCGCCCGTGGCGCCGAGTCGATGCTTCGGATTCCTGTTAAGTAATCCCTTGACGAAATTCCGCCCCTCCAAGGACAGCGTATCGCGAGGAAACCTGACTTTGCCGAACGCGATGTTCTTGTACATCTGCTGCGTGTCCTCGGCATAGAAGGGGCTCCAGCCGCAACACATCTCAAACACGAGGACGCCCAAGGACCAGAAATCCACCATCTTGGTGTATCCGGTCTCGTCCAAGAGCACCTCGGGAGCCAGGTATTCGGTTGTGCCACAGAAGGTGTTGGTGGTGTCGTTCTTGGTCAGGTTTGCCTTGGAGAGACCAAAATCGCAGAGGGCGATGTGGCCGTTCGCGTCCAGAAGGATATTCTCGGGTTTCAGGTCGCGATACACGATGTCGTTTTCGTGTAGGTGCTGGATGGCGAGGATGAGCTCGGCGATGTAGAACTTTGCCCGCTTTTCCTCGAACTTGCCGTCCTTCTGCAGATGCCAAAAGAGTTCCCCGCCCGACATGTAATCTGTCACGAGATAGAGATCCGACGGCGTCTGGAAGGAGAACTTCAGGCCGACAATGAAGGGGGAATCCGACGTCGCGGTCCGCACCAAGATGTTGCGCTCGCCCACCGTGTGCGCCACCTCCTTCTTCTGCACGATAACCTTCTTGGAGAGCACTTTCATGGCGTAGATCCGCTTGGTATCCTTCTTCCGGACCTGGTAGACTTGGCCAAAGGTGCCTTTCCCGATCAGCCTCAGGATTTGGAAATCTTCGGGGCCGAAGTGCTTCTGCTCGGCGCGCTGGTAGAAGGATTCGACATAAATCTCGCCGGTGGGCGTGTTTTCGGCCATCGTGTCCGCGTGGCCTTTCAGCGGGAACCAGCCTCGAACCGGGGCCTCCCTCTCCGAGATCACCGCTTGAAAGTCAACATGACCCAGGAACTCCTCGCCTGATTGACCGATGCCGTAGACCGATATGTCGACGAGTTTGTCCGAGTCAACGACGTCACTGCAGACAGAATTAGTGTCACGTCTATTGCACCATTCCAAGAAGGAGAATTGTTGGTGCTCACAAGATGGCTTCGGCATCCCATTTCGGGCTGGTAAAGGAACGGCGTGAGTTGCGGTTGCGGAAAGTATTGAA
The DNA here is from genome assembly GCA_023628425.1 of Chaetomiaceae sp. PYS4301M. Classification (NCBI taxonomy): domain Eukaryota; kingdom Fungi; phylum Ascomycota; class Sordariomycetes; order Sordariales; family Chaetomiaceae; species Chaetomiaceae sp. PYS4301M. Next base: position 897,003 of record JAMAKR010000004.1, on the reverse strand, counting down.
GTCGGTGATGCTCGAGTTGCTGCTCTGTCTGCTCCGCATTGGTATAGCCATGGACCTGCCGGAATCGCTCCCCTGGCGTTTCATCGGAATGGCGCCCATGGCGACGGAGGAGATGGCGGCCTCCTCCTTGTCTTCAGAGGGGCGAGGACCGGACGATATGAGCTCGCTGCGCTGGAACACCACAACCACGTAGGGGTCCTGGCATTTCCTCAGGCCTCTGGCCTCGGTAATCTTGATAGTGAGCTTCCCCTTCGCTGCAGGTGCACGAGCCCCCGCCGGTGTCGGTGTGCTCGTCGCCGTCCGGTCAATCCTGTCTCCATTCCTTTGCCTCGCGTCCTCATACCCTTCGCTGTGAGAGGGGTGAGCTGTGGAGAGAGCCCGGGTTGGTGTAGAGGAACCGCTCTTTGAAGTTGTTAGCTTTTGCCTGAGGTTTATCATCGAGGCTGACTTGAGGGAAACATCTCCATCACAGGCAGTAGGGTGTCGGCGGCTCGGAGAACTAGGCACTGTCGGGGCGTGTCCCGCCGGATTTGAGAGGTGGCGGGCGGACACGCTAGCTTCGCTGACCATGGCAGTCAGGGGTGCCAGTAGAGACGATCTCCTCACTTTGCCTCTTCCCAAGTCTGAGACGCTCGAATGACGCAGGCTCGCCGTGCGGGAGACGGGAGGAGTTGACCCCGCCGACTGCTGGCTGCCTGACCCCCCAGGGAAATTGCGCAGTGAAGAGGGCTGTGAGGTTGGAGGGGTGGGATATGGGTGTCGCTGGCCGTCTTCCTGAAGCACTGCCTCCCCAACAGGACCCAGGATCTCATGGGCCAGCAGACGGGGGCCTTGGTCTGTCGAACCCGTGCACGGCACCGGCTCGACGGGAGTGGGTGGCAGCTCAGCCAGCGTTGCAGCTTGCAACTGTGCCTCGAGGCCCGTCGTGTCGGGCTTCGAGGTGGCCGCGGGCTGTCCGTTGGTGCTGAAAGGGTTGGACCATAACCGCTGAAGAGAGCTTGCACGAACCTGGTTGAAGTAGCTCATGATCCCCGGCAGGCGCTTGTCATGGAGATCTGGTTGCGGAGTTGCAACGCCGGACCGTGGCGAGTCAACCCCAATCTGATCCAGTCCGTCATCTTCTGTCGCAGCGGACCTGCTATGCTGGTTAACACGGTCCATGGCGGCGATGACAGTTGTGAGCTATTTTCGGGGTGGCTCGGGAGAAGCAGGGATGCGAGAAAACGGGTCCGGGAGTGGGCGGGAGATGAAAAGAAAGGAGACAAAAGACGGTTGCATCCGCGGGAGAGAGACAGCTAGCTCATGACGATGGTTTGAATGGGGGCAGGGGTGAGCTGGGTTGTCTCGGGGGGAGAGGGGCAGATAATACGTCGATGACGAGAGGAGTAGCAGGGGATAAGTGGAAATTTCTGCCCGGACGAGATCGGCCCCAGGAAAAGGGTCTCACTCGGCAGAGAGGGAAAGACGGGGCGGGAGGAGACCCTCTGGCGCAACACAAATCTTCAAGGAGTCGGCTTGGACGCCGAGAGAGGTAAAAAAGAAAAAAAAACCCTTCTGGCCGAGAGTGGTTTTTGCCAGGGTCCTAGCACAGCATGCACCCTTCATGCTTGCCATGTGGTTTTTGAGGGTCCGGAGGCCGGGGATGAGATGACAAGTCGCTCTTCTCCAAGCCCCAAAACATGGAGTGGGACGAGGCTTGGGGCGGGGAGGGGGTGAGCTGAGTGAGAAGCCCGGGCCGTGGACGGCAGGTGTTGGCTCACTCAGCGAGTCAGACAGGGCAGGGCAGGTCCATCAAGAGGAATGATAAGCCTGCATCCCTGGCGTTGCACTTGCGTGTCAAGTTATGCTGCAGTATGGAGGTGCTGGTGCAGATGTTGGTGCAGATGCTGGTACAACAGCGAAATTGCATGTGCAAGCCGAACAAGGTTATGGGCTATATGCGGCATATTCGCATGTCGACGCAGTCATGGTGTGCTCGAACCATCTGGGCCGGCATGGCACATTGCGGTCGGCGAGACCGGTTTGCCTTATGCCAAAAGCGCCCAGAAATGGAAGCCTGACGGAGAGGGGTATGGTAGTAGCGTCACTGCGCTGTGATGACAACCTAAGATGCTGGATGGCACTAGCCGCCAGGCGCGGGGTCTTCGGTCTGTGTGTATCCATAGTTGGGCGAGCTGGACACCTTTACCAATACAATCCCGCCAGTGTCTCGTGAATGTGAATGAACGTGAGGTGGCATATTTGCCCATGATTGTTAAAGAGGGAGTGGCCTGCAAAGACCAGGGACAGTGGAGGTAGGCAACTGGACACCGACTCCCCAAGAGCTCGTTCCCCATCTCTTTGCCACTGGGCTCGTTTCGGAGAGGACTCACGGGCCAGCTTTGGCCGAGGACTGCGGAGGCGGCCTTGCCAATTGCCAACAGCCAGGCGCAAGCCGAGACCAAGTATGGCCGACCTAGTGCGGTTTGGGGTCGGATGAGGAAGCCCAGGGACAGATGATGAGGTTGGTGAGGGAAATGAGGCTAAAAGCAACGCCGAGATTCTGGAATGTTGTGCGGAAATGTGAGAGCCGCAGCAATCCATGCTGTGGTCAAAGTGGCGGAAATGGGTGTAGAAGATACAGCAACCTAGTGCCGACAACACCAACACCAACACCAACAACAGCAACGACGGTGATAACAGTAGTGAAGGGTGAATATGATGTGCAAGGCACAGGTAGCAAAACAAAACAAGCCATAGCCAGCCCAACTCAGAAAAAAAAGTGAAAACATAACACACCTTGACATCATGGCTTGGGTCGCCCTCCGCAACAGGTCTTGGGGTCCTGCACTGCCCGTGGACGGATGGTCTCCGGCGGGGCCTGACATTTTGCCTCTGGTTGTGTTGTTCAATCTCGGCAAATGCCAGGCGAGAGGTTGATGTGGTCGATAATTTGGTCCGAGGGGGACCGGTCGGTCGGCTTGGGCGAGCAGGCGGGAATCTCGAGTCGTCGCCGTGGTGTCGCTGGTGCTGTCGCTGTCGCTGATGTCGCTGTTGATGTCGCTCTCGATGGCTCAGTGAAGGCAGGCTTGTTCTGGCGCCGAGGTGAGGGATGTGGTGGCGGGTGCAAATGTCAAGAGGAGTCGATTATTAATTATCGGCGACGAAGTGGCGGATGGATTCCGTCGGGCTCGTCCACCGGTCTTGTAAGGAATCTGAACACGGGTCTCCGCGGGTTATGTTGGAGTTCGCATTGATGCGGGATCGAGTGGGAAATGGCGCCTGTGGATTTTTAAGGGTGGAGGGGCTGCGTGCCCGAGATGCTGGCTGGCCGGCTTGGAGGGTTCAGCTTGTGCCCAAAATGCCCCGCGCCTTGCTGGCGAACCTACCACGGCGTGCTTGGTGGGGCTCGCTGAGGGCGCCGCCTTGGCGACCGACCGAGACCTCCCGAAAGGAGGTCAAGAAACGAGCCTAACAAAAAGCGTGCCAAACACGGCAAGGTCGGCCAAGTTACTGAGCAGGCACCAAAAGGTGGGTAAGATATTTTTCAAGCAGCAGCCCTTAGTTTCTGTCACTGTTTATTAGAGCAATATCAGTTGAGAATGAGTACGCCGTAGCGCAGAGTAGACCCATGCCTTTGTCGGAAATCAGACAGTTGTCGGTGGGTTCGGCAGATGCCCAGTTGCTGTTAGTTCCATGGAAGTTATGACGAGCACGTCCTGGGTCCCGCCTTGTTGCAGTCAAATTACAAGACTCGTGTCAACGCAGATCCAGGGGTCCAAGGGCGGAACTTGTAGAAGCAATGGGAATGTCCAGGTTGAATGAACCACATGAAACCTTGTGTTTACACTATAAGCACTTCTTGTAAAAAGCGATAAATCTGGGGACTAAGAACACTGCATCGAATAATGCACGAATATTTATGTCGGAAATTACAGGCCATAACATCAATGGCAGGGCCATTTACAGAGTATTCGTAACAAGAACTCTGTTGTATATCGGTAATACACGCAGTCCCGAACAACGGGTGTAGGAGTTCAAGGTTGTCCGCCGCTGCGTGAGATCCTTTCTATTTTTGTTCATGGTGGCGGCAGCCACCCAGAACGCCGGGTCGGACAGCACGCTCTAAATAACCTACCTTACTGGTTAGTTAGTGCTGAAGCAATGAGAGCCCAGCGGACATATATGGATGCTTTTTCTTGGACACACACAACCAACCCTAGTCTTCACACCTAAGGTACTGTGTAGAATCTTCTCAGCTTCCAGTTCAGAGAGAGGCAAATATGCAGCTTTCAGCTTTGAAACGCTGCAAGATGGCAGCAGAGTAAGGTAGGGGGCGAGTCCGACCTGCCAGTGATATCTACGGTGTAGTAGGGCTGTCCACATTTGCAAGATTCCTAACTTGGCTAAGGGCTTCTCGTCAGATACAGGGGTGTGCTGAGTGGTTGGTGCGATAGTTGGCGACACGGGTTGAAGATGGACAGCAATATTGCTGCTATTGGGCGATGGCTCTCTGTCGCCACCGATTGCGATCACGGGTCGATTGCCGAGAGAGCTCGGCGCCCGTTCTTCCAGTGGTGACAAGCGATATTATGTGCGTAAGTTCTCCTGCCCCAACCAGCTCGCGAGACAAAACGCTCCGACGCTCCAAGCCGTCTCCACTGGCTCACCCACCATGTCAGTTGCGTGTGTCCTCTGCACACCTTCAGCTCGTGTCCTAGCCCGGGGCTGGAACGCAGCACTGAGATTGGATGCTCGTCAGATGATCGGCGTCAGCTCAGCCATCTGGGAAGCGGCTCTTGAAGCTTGTTGGCTGGCATGGGAACGATCCATGTTAACGTCTTGTTCTCTGTGTTCACGCTGACAGACGGAGGAGCGTTGCATGCAATATGGAAGGTGGAGTGCGTGCACTAAGATATAAAGTTACGCACCTGTTACACATTCACAGGATTATTTGTGTCTTCCAAGCTTGGAACCCGAGTGAGCATCCAGATTCCAGATGGCGGCCTGTCCCCTTCTCATCATATACCCTAACCCTGGTTGGTCAACTCCCATACTTCCACTCTTCCTGCTCATTTCCCTCTGCCTTCTATGTCCATACGGGGCGGTCTTAATGATTCAGTGAACCTACCAATCTCGTACCCTAGCTGAGGAGACCATCGCCAGACCAACTTCACTATCACGACAAGCCCCTATACCATCCACCAGTGGTCCAGACTGCGACCCCTTTACCCTTCCAGAATATCAAGTCGTAGCCACACAACTCGCTCTCCAGAGTGTGCAACCACTCCCGCTTATCCCAGATCACGGCCTTGTTCTTCCCGACACCCATTACTACCAAGCCAACAGGAGTTCTGAACCATCACTGGTGCCTAGAGCCACCAGCCTTGAGCTGAGCAATAAGCAGGTGCAGCCTTTTCTCCAACCCGGCGTCGGTTCCCTTGGGGTTGGGGTTCATCTTTGGCCGCGATGCCAGCGGGTCAGGATAGTCAGCTGTTGCGTGGCACCCATTAGCTTTGCAAGGTCCTAATCAAGGAAGCCATTTCAAAACGGTGATATCGGTGCTACGAAAGACCGAAATGCAGACTTGCCCGAACGGAACTTTTGGTCCTGGAGGCGCTGCTTGTACAAGTCGCGCTCGTCGGGGAACTTCTTGCCGTTCCACGAACCCCGCGCTTTGCCTGAATTCTGTTGGATGTCGGGCTGCGACAGGCCGCCTACGTCGGACATTACGTGGTCGGAGTTCATTGTGATGTGTCGAGAGACCCTTTTCTGGGTGCTGTTTCTGCTGCTGGCGATTGTCGTGGTCGGTGTTAACGTCGATGGTGGGGTTGTGGTTATGAGTGGAAGATGTAAGTCCGCAGTTCTCAAGATGAATCAGGTTCAGGACTTGAGGCTGCTCGTATGTCGCTGCGACATGACCTCGCGAGATGTGAGAGTTTTAGAGAGGAAACTAAACCTTGGGCGCCCCTGCATCTGCATTGTAGTGCCTGGAACCACTCCCAGGTTGGAAGTTCAACTGGATTGGAGCTTCCCCTTTGGCTTCCTCGTGATGTGGGAGAGTTACGGTAGTTGCACAGTGCATGCACTCGTGCATCTCTGTCCTTTGGATGCACGTCATTGGTTAACGCTATTCCCTGTGGATGGGCTCCACATCCCTGCTCGGCTTTCTTTCGATCCGGCAGATCTGAAAGTGGAGATTTGCGCGCAACTTCCATTTCCATCACGATATCGAAGATCCCGTTTGGGCATTGGATATTGCACATTGTGACAATTTGCTTTAGTATTAGCTCTGTATAAGAGCACCCGAGGATTATCAGTTACAACACTGGATACTAGCAAGGAGCTTGTACACATTTCCACTTGTCACCACAATGGGGAACGGCGCCAAGATCCCCGATGCCTGGGACGACGACGACTGGGAAACGCAGGCCGACCGCGCAGCAAAGGAGTCCCCGCTCAAGCCCGAGCCTGAAGCACCCACGACCCGCGCCGAGCGTCTGGCAAAGCATGCCGAGGAGCAGCGCCGGCTGTGGCAATCAGCGTACGTTTACTACCTATGGAGACCACTTGCTCTCCGAATCTCTCTAACTCTGCGCCCAGGGAGACACCCGAGAACCAGCAGCCATTCCTGCCCCCGAGCACCAGCAGCCACGTCCCCCTCACTACACCTTTCAAACCGGCCGTCAAAGTCCTGAGTCGCAAACCAGTACCGACTCTAATTTCCAGGCGAGACCCAGTGACTGGACTCGAGCGATTGACGCTGCAAGATGACGAGGACGACGAGGCGGAGGCCAAGAAAACGGAGACAGCCGAGGAGATCCGGAAGCGGCAGCAGCGGGAACTTGAAGAGAAGCAGCGACGCTACGAGGAGGCACGGGCGAAAATCTTTGGCGAGTCGAACCCCTCCTCCGGCCAGTCTTCGCCGCGTACGGGCACCCCGCCATTGGGAAGCGAGGGCCGGCAGAGTCGCGGCCGTGGCAGGGGCCGCGGCGGTCGAGGCCGCGGCGACCAGGATAATGGCCGGCAGAATCGGAGACAAACAGACAACCAGCAACCCGGAAACGCCAACACCAGGGAATTATTTGACCCGGGCTACTCCCCGAAGCCGGGCTTCAACGTTCAGAAGAGGGGAGATGCATCGACGCAGCCGGGCAGCCGGTCAAGCACGCCCCGCGAAGAGGATCAAATCATACGAACACCCAGGGGCCCTGACGGTAGTGGGAGAGGCTTCGGCTTCGCCAGGCGAGGGGGCGAGCTCGGTTGATTATCTATGGACGCCCCGCAACGAACGACTCGACGTCTTACCAGCCACCGCCAATCTTGCCGGCCAGCTGGACCACCCGCTCGGTGTCGCTAACGTGCTTCCCGACGTCGCTCACAACCTCGCGATAACTCGTGTACACCAGTCTATCCACCTGTATGCCCGTCACTCCCGCCCAATGCGCCAGGGTATCTCGAATATCCGAAGGAGAAATGCCAGCAACAAGCCCCGCCGCACCGCCGCCGCCTGTCTCGGGGCCTGTGTCGTGTAAAGTGTCCGGCTCCTCACCGGAGAAATAGGCTTCATCGACCTCAGTCAGCCAGGCTTTCTGCTCGTCTGGCCCAGGCTTCTCACCAAAGGCCTTCCGATCGACGATGACTTGATCGTCGACCTTGATCTGGCCACCGCCGTTGGTACAGCCGCCAGGGCACGCCATGACTTCGACATAGGCATAGTCCAGGCCGGCCGACTTCCCCGCTGGCCTTCTGGCGCTGCCAAACGGTTTCCCACCCGGCATACGGGAGGGTTTCGCTGGCTTGAGCTTCCGTACAAGATTCTGAATATTTCGGAAGCCGTAGTAGCGCGCCGCTTTGAAGACAACCTCGCCAGACGGGCTAGTGACGGCATAATCGACGACGTCGGCATTCCTCCCGCGCATCATCTGGATTTGTGACCCGGGGTGTCTCGATTGGACGTCGTGGAGGATAAAGTGCAGGTTGCCGCCGGACGTGCCAGCGTCTCGCTGCTGCTGCTGCTTGCTGTGCCGTGCTGGGAAGAGAAACTTTTGGATGACAGGGTCCGGAAAAGTTGGTTGCGGTTGAGGTGCAGTCTTGGCCAAGCTGAAGAAATCTACACCCCTTGACGCAGCGAGCATCAAGATCTCCTTGCTTGTGATGACGCAGTCCACATCCCTGACCCCCTTCCCCGGCTTGCCCATGCCCGCCCACACAGCATCTGTCAGCTCCTCCCGGCTCGCCTCGAGCTTCTTGTCGAAACACGGCATCACCGCCAGATGCCACACCCTATCCGGTGTGATCCCCAGCACGCGGCTGAGCGTGGTCTTGAGCAGCGTGCCCATCAACGCCTGCGGCGACTTGACGCGCGATAGATGCGGCAACACGTACGGATGTGTCTTTTCCGCGTAGCACACCCACCCGGGGCAAGACGCGGTGAGGATCGGCGGCGTGGGCTTGTCCGCGCTGCCTCCCCCACTGCCGCCCAACACCTCGTCCGACCCCAGCACGAGACACGCCTCTCGCGCCGTGTTGGTGTCCACCACCCACGTAAACCCATTCTTGTGTGCCCCCCCAGCGGCCAGCCCGGCCTCGCCCATCAGCAGCTGCTCAATCATCCGCCCGGCCTGCTGCTCCGTCACTCCCCCGCCGCACGCCGCGGCCAGGCTGGCTCTTGTCTGCGGCGACACGCTGGCGACGAACAGCTTGGCGGCCGGGTCCGCCAGCCCGGACACGACAAACTTCCCATCGTTGTTGTTGTTGCTGGTGATGTCTGGGCTGAGTTTCAGGGCAGGCGCCTGGTCGAGCACGCTGAGGACTTCGCTGTGGCTCTGTAGGCTGACGAGCACGGCCTCGGCCGAGGTCACGCAGCCGGAGCAGGCGAGGCAGTCGGTGAGGGATATTTGTGCCGGTGGTGTCCCGTCGGGGGCGTTTGTGGTGGTGGGTTGTTGGCCGTCGAGGATGACTTCGAATTCGAGGGATTGGGGTTGTGCTGGTGGCGGTGCGGTCGGGAGGGTCTCGATGGGTTTGATGCAGGCCACGCCGGGGCTGATGAAGTCGTTCAGGTCGTCGGCCGAGAGGATGGCGGACATGGTGGGCTGGTTTGGTGGAGGCGTCTTCCGCCCGGTGGCGGCGAGGTTCGGTTTAAGGGTTTGGGGAGCGCCTCCCTTGGTCACTTCGCGATACTTCTTGCCGTAGGGCTGTGGTCAGGCAGCGGCGGGTTTTTCTTGTGCGGTGGAATTCTGGCTGATCCAAGCAGCGTATGTATGGTATTCAGGAGCCGCAGGTTGGTCCAATCTCTTTACTCCAGAAAATCGGGAGATATGAGTCAAGCGCCGTGGGGGTTACGGTTTCTCGTCGACAGTGGCCGGAGATGTACAATTTTGGCGGCTGCTTTGAAATGCGCCCGCCAGGCGACATCGGCTTTGGAGGTGGCGGTTTGAGGCCCCGCTGATAGTGGAAGCATGCAAGGGTCTGGACCCGCTGGTTCCTGTCACACGGTGCCAATCACAGTGTTCCGATTAACCACCACGGGATTGGTCCGAGTGATGACGTCGTGGCGATCGACAGGGATCTCAGGCGATCCCAGACGACAGGAACAGTTCGGATCAGAACCGAGCTCTGGACCTTGGCATGTACACGTGTATTGACGTTGTAAAGCTAGAGGTTATTTCAAGTCATTCTGCTCTAGTGAAACCGTTGAACTTCTCTTCTTGCAAGACCAACAAGAACCTTTAACCAATCCATTGCACACTCCCTCGAATCAACACCCAATTTCACTGCCGTCGCTTTTCCAATGGATGTCAGTCACCCTTCCAACCACCCGTCCCCCTCCCTCCCACAACACCTCAGTAGCTGACCATGCCTTGACTTGCCTCGCTTCGCTCAGTCCGTGTCAACCTACAGCGTCGCCAGCCTCGCCTGGCTCTCGGCGCAAGCCATCCCCCTCGTCATCTGGCCCTCGCTCATCGCTACCCTCCTCCGGGTCGACGGCCCTCCTCAAGGGCCCCAGTACGGCATCGCCAATGCCTCTCTAGAACAATACTTTGCCCGTTCGCTAGGCCTCGCCCAATTAGCCCTCGCTGGTTTGCTGCTGGTCCTGTCCGGCACCCTGCCTCTCGACTCTTTAGCAGACAGTATGTCCCGGTCACGCTCTTCTTTCTTTCCCGCTCCACCTAACCCACTCCTTTTTCTGAATACAAGCACTAACAAACCCCCTCCCCTCCACCTATAGAACCCCCCAACAGCAACACCTCCCCAGCCCCCTACGCGAGCGCCGCCGTGCTAGTCTCGGCGCTCTACCACGCCGCGACCGCCTCGTACACCTACTCGCGCTACTACACGTCGGGCGGCCAGATGGGCTATCTGTTTGGGTGTCTCGGCGCGAGCGTGCTGGCCGCGTTCGGGCTGTGGGTGCTCATGTTTGCCGGGCAGACACGAATCAGCCGGCGGACGGGGGCCGACAAGAGCACGAGCGGCTGGCCGTTTCGGAATGTTGAGGCGGATCGGAAGAGGCGCTGAATTTCTGTGTTTTCTTTGTCTTTTTCTGGGCGGGCCAGAGGGTTGGGTGAGCCACATCGCTTCAAGTACTATTATCGGTTGAGCAGGGGACCAATTTGTGCTGTACCATGAGCGTATTATCCAAGGCAGCGATGGGGTCTTTTCTTTCGCCCCTTCAGATCTGGAGGTCGGTGAACACGCCATCAACCCATAACCATCTACCCGGTAAGCTGTGCTAAGATGGGTGTCGTCACAGGCTCTTGACGGATCAGATGGCAATGCCTGATGTGGATCTATTATTCTGTATGTCCTGTGTAAAGCGCTTTCCCATTCCTGAACTCCTCATCAAATCATTACATGTCTTCCACATGGCGTGGGAGACAAAACGAGGCCCCTTGATTGCGGTCTGCTGAATGTGGTATACCTGAAACCTGTCAGACGTGAACGTATCCCAAGGGCATCTTTTGTGAGCCCTCGGTGATCCTATAATCATCGGTTCGTCAGGGCCATCGCTCATATTCGCCGCCGCAAGCTCATCATATCCGTTACAATGGCATCCAATGTTCCATAAGCGTGTAGCTGCGGGCTTCCAATCCTCTAGCTTTCAGCCGCGATCGGGTCCTCGGGGTCGTCGTTTGCATCAGTCGCCGCGCCGTCGCCTTTGCCCGCCACGAGACGGTCCGCCTCTCCCGCGAGCACTGCCTGCCGCCGCTTATGCCAGGCCTGCTCGCTCTGCACCACCTGGTCCAGAAGCACCTCCTTCTCGAGCCACTCCTGCTTGTACAGCTCCTCCCACCGCTTGCACTCGTCGCGCAGCTGGTCTCCCTCCTGTTCAGCCCACTTCACCTGTAGCTTGCAGAGCTTCATGAGCCGCGGGAGCTCCATGTCAATCTCCTCCGCTGTAAACCCTTGATCCTTGGTCAAGGGGGTGCACAGTTCCGCTGCCGAGTCATCCGCAGTGCTGCCATCGTCGATGGCATCGTCGTGGCCGGCGGCATGTGATTGTGGGGTCTTTATGATGATCTTGAGGTTCTTTGACTTCCCCGACGTGCCAGGTGTTTGACCGCCCTTCCCCCCGCCAGCACCTTGCATGCTCTTCGGTACTGGGTCGGAGGGCCGGAGGGCCTCGGTTTCGTGGACGGTCCGCATGTGCTTAGCGAGGGCGTCGGACCGAGTAAAGGCACGGTCGCATTCTGCATGCACGAGTTAGTCGATAACCGGCACACCCAGAGAAAGTTGGACGCAACAAACCGGGTAGGTAGCAGTAGAAGGGCTTCTCCCTGGTGTGGCTCCTCATGTGTGCCTTGAGGGCGTACCCGCTGGCGTGCGGCATGCTCTTCCTCGAGCACCCGACCCATTCGCACGTGTACTTCTTCTGCCGGCTCTCAATGTGATCGTTGTGGATGTGCTCGACGAGCCTGTCCATGTTCCCCATGTCCCCCGCCCGACACCCTTCCCACGCGCAGACGGTGATCTGCTCCTGGAAGTCATCTTCGTCTTGTCGCGCGTTGACGGGCGAGCTCGGGACGTCGCCGTCGGTATCGGAGGAGATATCAGACATGCCATCGAGCGGGTCTGAATCCGCTTCGTGATCTTGCGCGGCTGCTGACGGCGTGTTCGATCGGATCGCTATCTTGAGCCGCTTGGTTGGCGGGCCGTCGTCCATGACCTCTGTAGCTTCATCGGGGAACTCGTCATCGGAAGAGGCCATTGATGAAAGCGGTGAATCATCCATTGGTGAGTCTGCTCTTGCCATTGTGATGGAGAGAGTGTGAGAGGAGAAGGAAAGGATTCGACGCGGGTGAATGTAACGCTGGCGCAATGGAACTTGGCCTCGGCTCCTTGTTCGTCGCCGGTGATGGATGCGCTTTGGTGATGGAGCGGTGGTTTCGTTGGGAAAGGGCCCAACTACTTGAGATAATTGTGCACAAATTGAGGGCGGAGGATTACCAGTGCGTTGTGGATGGCTGAGTACCTAGCGGGAGACTGAGTTGGGCAGGCGGGTGTGCTTGATACGGAATGGTTCTTGCAAAGAGACCGCTTGGCAGGTTGCGCTGAGCAGTGCGTGGAACCCGCGCCGCGACAGATGGCGGCAAGGCTCCCGGCTGGGTTACGCGCGACATGGATGGTCGCTCAGCTCTGCGGCGCTAACAGGCGTCAGCCAGCTGTTGGCGGGTGCTGCGGAGACGGCCTCGATCAGCTCAGGGGAGATTGCCACCTAAAACTTGCAGGGTCTGTCTCTATTTACCCCTCCCCCACCATAACAATAAATAAAGTCGAGATTCCTGCGCCCGATCTTGCAGCACCCCAACTCCATCTCTTGCAACCACTTGAACACGATTATTGCGACTTCGAACACCAACGACTTACGCTAGCACATTCCTTCATTTTTCCTCAAGATGGCTCCTTCGACCAAGATCTTCTCCCTCGAGGGGAGGGGCCTGAAGCTGGACACGGCCGAGGACCTCGAGGCTCACATTGCCGATCTTCGCGCGTCGCAAGATCTTGAGGAGGTGCACATGCTGGGTAACACACTTGGAGTCGGTGCGTGCAAGCTCCTCGGTGAGGTTCTCGCGGAAAAGAAGACGTTGAGGGTAAGTCCGGTCGCTGCATCAAGGCTAAGGGTTTTCTCTTTTCTCGTGTCGCAGCCGCTGACTGCCTGCCCCTCGTGCTCGTAGGTTGCCAACCTTGCCGACATCTTCACCGGCCGTCTGCTCAGCGAGATCCCCGAAGCCCTTTCCTTCCTCCTCACCTCGATCCTCAACCTCCCGAACCTCAACACCATCAACCTCAACGACAACGCCTTCGGCCTCAATACACAGGCGCCGCTCGTAGCCTTCCTGGCCGCGCACGTGCCCCTGCAGCACCTCTACCTCAACAACAACGGTCTCGGCCCGCACGCGGGTATCCTGATCGCCGATGCGCTCTCGGAGCTGCACGCCAAGAAGGAGGAGGCGCGCAAGAAGGGGCAGGACGTGCCGGAACTCGAAACTGTCATCTGCGGCCGCAACCGACTTGAGAACGGCAGCATGGCGGCGTGGGCCAAGACGTTCAAGCTGCATAGCCGGATCAAGGAGATCAAGATGGTGCAGAACGGCATCCGCCAGGAGGGCATTTCACATTTGCTGAGCGAGGGGCTGCGCCACGCGGCGGAGCTCAAGGTTCTGGACTTGCAGGACAACACTTTCACCCTGCTTGGTGCCAAGGCGCTGGCTGCGGTCGCGCCCGGCTGGGCTGAGCTGGTGGAGCTGGGTATTGGCGACTCGCTGCTCGGCGCGAAGGGTGGTGTGCTGCTGGGCAAATCGCTTGCCAAGGGGAAGAACAAGAAGCTCGAGATTCTGCGGCTGCAGTACAACGAGATCACGGCGCCCGGTGTCAAGGCGCTCGCCGAGGCTGCTGAGGAGGCGCTGCCCGTTCTCAGGAAGCTCGAGCTCAACGGCAACAAGTTCACCGAGGATGACGAGGGCATCGTCGCCCTTCAGGACCTCTTTGAGGCACGCAAGGAGAAGCAGGCCGGAGATATCGTCCACGAGGATGACTGGGGTCTCGACAGCCTGAGCGACCTGGAAGAGGAATCCGAGGCCGAGGAGGAGGAGGAAGAGGAGGAGGAGGAGGAAGAGGAAGAAGTGGAGGAGAAGGCCGAGAAGCTCATCAAGGATGCCGAGGCGGCGCAAAAGGAGCCGGTCGCGCAAAAGCAGGACAAGGATGTCGATGAACTGGCGGAGCAGCTGGGGAAGACTGCGATCTAAGGATCACGCCTCGTGGAGACAACAGGCAGGATTGGTTCTTGGCAAGCATCTGGAGGGAAACAGACGATACCCAACACCGCTATCGGTACATAGGAGTTTTGGCAGACGGGCTATAGAGCATGGGGGCTGCGTTGGATGCTGGCGCAAGATCATGTAGCCTTGGAGCGTGCAACATGAGCATCAGAATATTGAAAGATACTGTCGCCGGTTTATTCATGTGATCTCTCGTGGGGGCGTGATTGGCGATGTGAGCAGAATTTGAGGGGATTTGATGTCCTCGCCCCGTCGAAGTGTGTTTGCTGACCGGTCACTCGGAAGACGGTGTAAGTGGTCCTGTCCAGAACGGAAGTGGACAGTAAATTTGGACCCAGCTGTGACCATACAGGCACTTTCCTGTAGTGCCTTTTGTGCCCCTATCACACCACCAACCAGCTGCCTGTGAGACTTTCAACATCACGAGCCCAAATCACCCCAGATGATGTACTTTGCCATGGACTCTCGTTTGAACGGTACGTAGCACTTCGAGGGCAGTATTCCATAGGCACCTACATAAAGAAAACTACCTGTACTCCCAAGGGCCGCTCTCTTCTCACCTCATTCTTCTCTTCCAATAAACGTGGGAAGTGGACATCAGATGAAAACCGACATCATACTACAATCATCGTATCACACGCACAACAAGCACACATAGCATCTACGTTACCTGACATAAATACCACACTTACTTCAATTTGTTTGACACCAGAAAACAAACAAACAGATAACACAAACAAAAACAACCTACCTTACAAAGCTCTCTACACAAACACAAACACACACATATCACACACACAATGACCAAGTGGACACCCCCCTTCGAAACGACCGACTCGGTCATCGAAATTCTCTGGGACGTCGCGCTAGCCTTCTTCGTCGTGCGCCTCGCCCTGCTCTACGCGGGACTGACCCTCGGCACGGCGCACGCGGTCGCCTTCCTGGTGCGCCACGCCTCCTTCTCCTGCGTCGACGGCAACCTGCTGCCGCTGGTCACGGTCGGGCTGTCGGCGCTGTGGACCGCGATTTTGATGTGGTGGTGCGAGGTGCCGCGGGTGCTTGCGTTTCGGTTCGCGGTGGGCTTGACGGCGGCCGCGGTGGTGTATGTGGTTGAGATGGTGGGTGCTGTGGTGGAGTATGAGGTGTATGGGAGTTTTGGGCTGGGAGGGGTGTTTGGCCCCGATGGGAAGACGGGGTTTTGGGTGCAGAGCCTGATTCTGGTCATGCCTATGTTGCTGATGCCGTTTGGGAAGAGGAGGCCGGGGGAGGGAGCCGCGCTTGGATTTGTGGGGGAGAAGAGAGGGGAGACGTGAGTCTTTTTTTTTTTCTTTTCTTTTCTTTTCACGTCTGGTGGATAAGGTGATATGAGAGACGCTGACATGTTGTGGTATACAGTTCAAGTGTCGGTATGTCGGAGAAGAGGAGGGAGGTGGGAGGATTGTGAGGGAGGGTCGTTGGCCTGGGAACGGTTTGGAAAATTGTGGATGGAGGGTGTTAAGTGAGGATTTATCATCACAATTGCTGTTTCCGTGGCAAGGTCAAGGTCAAGGTATGTTCATAGGTGATTTGACGAGGAAAGGAATTGTTATGTGTTTGACTTACTGATCGTGTTCACCGGAAGGTGTTCAGGTGTTCAGGGGTTCAGGGGTTCAGGGGTTCCGGAAACAGGAGTCCAAGGGGTTGGCAACACAATGTATCAGCAACGGATTTCAGTTCGCAGTTTGTTCGCAGTTTTGGATACCAAAACAATCTAAATACGTTAACTAACAGAATGCCATTCGCCTGTCTGCGAGACATCTCTGGTCGTCTGAGACCTTGGCGCATAAAGATGGGCAAATCTCCCGAGCGCCACAGGATCACCGGATCGGCACCAAAACACCATGGCCCAAGAATGGACATTGTTGAGAGTGGCTCTTGGAAAGAAGAAGCCGTTCTCCGGATACAGCCCATTGCTCCCTTCCAATCGAGAAGTCGAGAGCAATCAAAGCGGCGGCCTTACTCCGGGAGATGCTGTATATCCGGATGTTTGATGGAAATGCGGTTGAACTTGTCCCGCGGCTTTCTCATCTATACGATCGATATCACAACACGATATGGGGCTTCACCCTCGGGTTGGCCGATTCCCACCGGGCAAGCCCAACTCCTCCTCTACTTCCACAAATCTCCCATCCAAGCATTCCTCGCCTTCACACCAGGCCCGAGAGCCCCGAAAGCTCCCGGCTACCTCAGGCTAAAGATTCAGGATATTGACTGCCCATCAGTCTTCAATCATGTCCCAAAATATGTGCTGGACGAGTCAGTCACCATCGGGTATATCACGGGGGCCTCCTCACAAGAGCCCTGCCGTTGGAAAGACGTGGATACCGAAGGCGACTTCAAGCTCACATTCCTTTCCTGAACTCTTGTCTGAGCTTGGTGAGCTGGGCTACCGCCGGACGGAGTTCTTGACATTCCTTCGGCTGGCACGCTAAGCCGTGAGAGCATCTTATATAACCTTTCAAACAGAGCGTTCCCCAGTGCCGTCTCTTCCCACTGTCCTTACATGCGGCCTTTCAGTCTTGTCATTCCACGATGCTGTCATCACTTTTGCTTCTCGTCGCTCACTTTTCGCTCCTTTCGGTCGCATCAGCCCATCCGAGAGCAAAGATCAGGGCACCATGTCAAGGGCCGAACCCTCAGGGGGGCCAAACAGCTACCATCCAGACAACGGCAACCACAGCACCAACGGTGCCGGTAAACGGGCCCGGTCCTTTAGTTAACGAAACGACAAGCTTCAATCCATCCTCGGGGTACCACAATGCCCTGTACTTTACAAACTGGTTCGTTCCAAGGCACAATACGTCCGACTGCCAACCAGCTAACCGTCTCAGGGGCATCTACGGCGCCAACTTTCAACCCCAGCAGCTGCCTGCGGAAAAGGTCACCCACGTTCTTTACGCATTTGCTGACATCGCACCTGACGGAGAGGTGTAAGTGAAGCCTGGGGAGGGGAAACCCTATTCTCGGACTCGACTGACAGCCCCCCATAGAATATCGTCAGATTCTTATTCAGATCTCGAGAAGCACTACCCCACAGACTCGTGGAACGATCAGGGCCAGAACGCGTACGGATGCGTCAAACAGCTGTATCTCCTCAAGAAGAAACACCGGCACATGAAGACGCTTCTCTCGATTGGCGGATGGACATACTCACCCAAGTTCACCCCCGTCGCCGCAACCGAGGCCGGACGGAAGCGATTCTGCAGCTCTGCAGTGACCCTGCTCAAGGGTAAGTCCAGGGAACCCCAACCCCAACCTGAGAGTTCCCACCACACCTCGACGAGACCACTTACTAAACTTCCCACCTCACAAACAGACTGGGGCTTCGACGGCCTCGACATCGACTGGGAATACCCCACCACCCCCGACCAAGCCCACCAATACGTCCTCCTCCTCCAAACCTGCCGCGCCGCCCTCGACGCTTACTCCGCCCAGCACGCACAGGGGTACCACTTCCTGCTCACCGTCGCCGCCCCCGCCGGCCCTCAAAACTACAACATCCTCGACCTCCCCAACATGGACCGCTACCTCGACGCCTGGCACCTAATGGCCTACGACTACGCCGGCTCGTGGGACGCCACAACCGGCCACCAAGCCAACCTCTACCCAACCCCGCAGACCCCGCAGGCCACCAAGTTCAGCACCGACCGCGCCGTGGCCGACTACCTCGCGCGGGGCATCCCGCCGCGCAAGCTGGTCCTGGGAATGCCGCTGTACGGCCGGGCGTTTGAGGCCACGAGGGGCCTGGGCCAGCCGTACGCGGGGGTGGGGGTGGGGTCGACAGAGCCCGGCATCTGGCGGCTTCGGGACCTGCCGCGCCCGGGGGGAAGGGAGTTATATGATGATGTTGCGGGCGCTAGTTATAGTTTTGATAACCGGACTGGTGAGCTGGTGTCGTATGACACTGTGGGGAGTGCGAGGCTGAAGGTTGAGTATCTGGTTGGGAAGGGGTTGGGCGGGGCTGTGTTTTGGGAGGCGAGTGGGGATAGGGAGGGGAGGGGGAGTCTGGTTGGGACGGTGGCGGGCGCGATGAGGAGGTTGGAGGGGAGGGAGAATTGGTTGGTGTATCCTGCTAGTCGGTATGAGAATATTCGGGAGGGGTTGCCGGGGGTGTGATAGGGAAAGGGTGGCTACGGTGTTGGAGTGAGTGGAATGGTCTTCAGTTTGGGTTTCCTTGAGGATTTGTTTGACTTGGCTTTTCGTTCTTATGGTTGTGCTTATGCTGGCTTTGTGTACGGAATCTCTGGTTGAGTGGTGTGGTGTATTTTGCATTTTTTTCTTTTCAGGGGTATCTGCATTTGGGTACACGATAGGATAGATTTCTACTGATGGCAATCGTATAGCGTCCAAGATATCCGATGGATTTCGGTGTTTGCATCTGTTGATCAGGAAACAATACTTGTAATGAAACCATTCCCACCAGGCTTCCTTCACATCCTAGTCTAGCTGTGCGTTGGAATTCAGGGAGTTCTGGCTTTTATCGTCTGAGACACGTCCCCTCGAGACGCGGGGGTACACACCGATCTGAGACTCCAATACCACGCATTCCAAAATTCTTGGAAAGAGGTTTATGAGACATGGAAAGACCGTGAAAGTCGAGACATTCGGAGTTCAGGTGCAGGGCTGTGAGGAGGGAGGCTGCGCCATTCTCACACCCCCTTTTCCCTTGTTGATGCCGCTGACAGCATAGTCTGACTGAATCAAACGTCCTGATACTGCCACGTAAGAAGCATAAACTCGGTTATCATTGTCTTCAAGAACCACGCCAACCAGTATATATGTCTTGAGTGCCGTGGACGTGCCAAATTGATCCTTTTATCCCCAAAACTCCTCACGTTTCGGGACCGCGGGACGGCAGTTCGCGGCATCCAGCAGGACGGGACTGTCGTCTGATGTTGTGTAAGCCATGCAAACTTTACATTTGGAACTAGGGCGGACAAGTGAGCGGCACCTGTAGCACCTTTGCCGTGTTGCGCTCCATCTAAACTGTACAGTCTCGGACTGTGTGTGAATGTATGTACACTAGCTATCAACAGACTCTCAGAGTCCTGATCCAAGACAGGGTATCCTCCGAGCCAAATACGAGGAATGGCTCCTGTTTTTTTCGACAAGCCCGGCCACAGACCGCAGCGAACTCCCAACCAACAAAGAAGGACAAGACCACAACTGCCAGCAGCACATCCTACATCCCCCAGACCCCACAAGAAGAAAAGAATAGAAAACCCCTTTAACCGCAACAGCGCAAGCCAACAAACAAACTCTAACGTTACAGCATCAACACACCCACCAACCCCACCACAACGGCCACCACAACCCCTTTCCCAACCCCACCACCACCAACCATCCCCGCAGCCCCCGACCCAGCCGTAGTGTTGTTGTTAGTCGCGGCATTGTTGCCCGCACCACCCAGCCCAGTCTGAGCCGCCGCGACAGGAGTGACCATAGTGCGCGTCACGCCGTTACTGACCGTGGTCAGCGTAGTCAGCGACTCGGAAGCGCCCCCGCGCTCCGCGCCGGTGCCCGTAGGCAGGGCCGTCAGCAGGGTGCTCGCTCCGATGGCACCGCCGCCGCTCTCGCCCGTGGCGGTGGGGCTGTTGGGCAACGGCTTGAGGGAGCCTGATTCGGAGCCGGTGGTGGTGTCGTTGGACAGGCCTGGGAGGGGGCGGAGGGCTCCGGCATTGTCAGTGATGCCTGTTGGTTGGGCGACGCCTGAGGGGAGGGCCGTGCCGGTGCTGTTGGTGAAGACGAAGCCCTGGGACGGGGGGGTGAAGGAGGATGGGCCGGCGCTCAGCGAGGCGCTGGCGGAGGGGTCGGCGACGATCTGGCTGAAGGAGCCGACGATGGCCGTAGCGGAGGTTGTGGTGGCGGATGCCGTGGCTGTGCTGGTCGTTTCGCCGGGAATGACGTTGAAGGAGTTGACCACGCCGGTGGCGGTCGAGGTAGCTGCCAGGTCGGAAGACGCTCCGCCCACAATCTAGAGGGAAAGGTTAATCAAACGTCTATCTTTGCATCAGTAGCAAGGAAAACGTACCGGAGTTGCAACGGCCGGAGGAGTTGGGAGAGCTTGGAGAGACGCAGATGTGTCCGAGATGAGCCCTGGAGGCTGCCTCAGTCCCCCTGATGGGCTCTGCGTCACAACCACAACAGCCGGTGATCCGGATTGCGTGGGCGTCACTGTCAAAAGCGCCGTAGGGTCGACCACAGCCGAGGGAGCAAGATTGTCCCCACTCGCGAGCCCCGGCAGGGGCCGGAGCGAAACCGGGGACTCGTTAGCCTGCAGGCCCGGGGGTTGCTTCAGGCCTCCCGCGGCGGCGGCATTGTTTGCAGCGGCCACGGCCGAGGCAATGGCAGCAGCACTTGACTGCTGTGCTGCCAGAACCTCGGGAGGGATCGAGCTTGGGGCGAGCGCGGGGTTGGCGGCTGTTTGGATGCGGATTGTGCTCCCGCCGGACACGCTGGCGCCGTTGCCAGCTCTGTTACCTCCATTGCCCGCTCCTTTGCCCCCGTTGCCCCCGTCAGGGCTCCTGTTGTTGCCGTTGCCGTTGCCATTGTTGTTGCCACCGTTGACACCGTTGTTGTTGGTGTTGTTGTTGTTGTTGTTGTTGTTGTTGTTGTTGTTGTTGTTGTTGTTACCATTCCCGTTCCCACCGTTGTTCCCATTGTTGTTCCCGTTATTGTTCCCGTTGTTGTTCCCACCGTTGTTCCCATTATTTCCAATGTTGTTTCCATTGTTGTTCTCGTTATTACCGCCGTTGTTGCCGTTGTCTCGTTGGGGAGTGGCGGCTACATCCCGGGCCGCAGCGACCAGGAGAGCTGTGAGGAGGGTACTAGTTGAGAGACGCATGTTGCCGTTGAGACGCTTGTTGTTGTCTTCAGAATTACGTAGCCAGGCTGAAGCTGGCGCGATAAAAGTTTAAGGTCTTGAACGAGATGTTAAAGAGAGTGAAGAACCAAATAGGCTGACCTGCAGTCACGAAAGTGAAGGTGAGAAAAGGAAGAGAATGAAAACTGAAGATCCGGAAACAGCAGAGAAGCACAAAAGAGAACGGGATACGAGTGGGAGAGAGGACGGCGGATGGCGGATGGCATAGGAGAGGATATATGGCGGCAGGATATTCTCACGGGATCTGCGACACAGGAGTCTGCTGAGCATCACGGTCTAGAATCCTCATCCCGGCTTCTTTGCCTTCATGTTCGCCCCTCGAGGGACCTGGACAACCACTGGCGGAGTGCAGGCGAGACAAGTACCCCTGGGCGTGGAGCATCCCGTGATGGTTCGAGGACCGGGGGTTGAGAGACTGACGGAGTTGAGGACGATGCACAGAGCAACCCGGCACCGGCTCTGCTGCCGTCCGCCAAGCGGAAATCGAAAACAGACATCTTGAGCATCCGTTCATGCTCCGGCTTGGGTTGCGGCTGGACGAGGCAGCAGATGGGACGGGGAGGGGGTCTGAGCGAGTCTCTGACACGGAGCCCTGCGGCGATGAAACTTGCCTCCCCCCAGACAGCTCGGCATGTTAGCAGGCGTCAGGGGCTGCCACCAAAGCCACTAACAAAATGCGAAGCGATGGCGGGCTCATGGAATCGAGACGCGGTAAAGCTCTTGGAGAGGCGGTTGAAACAAAAATCTTGTTAGGCGGGTTGTGACCTGCTTGAGGATGCCATCCCAAGCTGGAGCAACCGTGCTGCAGGCGAAAACATGGTCGAGAGGATTCGGGAAGATATCGTCTCGAGTTTCTGGGGAGCCGACGAAGACGCTTTCCTCTATAAGACAAAGTAGAGAACCCGAGAGAAAGGGACGATAATCTTTGAGATTGTCAAACTTGGAATGCGCTCAGAGCAGTGTTCGGGCATCTGGTCGTCGTCTTGTGATTACAAGTCTCTCGGGCGATGAGTCTCGGACAAATTTATTGGCCAACCTGACTTGTTCTAGAGACGCGGAAGAAAGGATGGTCAGGCCAAACAATTCTTTGCAGAAATGGCCTTGAAAACGAGAGATCTCGCGACATTGATTCCCTTGGGCCAGTGTCGTTTTTGGATGGTGATGGTTGATGTTCAGGCAGGTGTTGATCGTCCCCAGCTAGAACTAGCACTGTGCTCATAACGTTATTCCGTATCTGGATAGGTATGGTGGACGCCAAGCAAGCACAGTGACCCACCAACCTTGTGTTCTGCCGCTCTCCCCCGCCCTAAATTCCCGACCGCGAAGCATTGGCTCTAGCAGGCAGTGGGTGGCTCATGCGCTACAGCAGAGCATAGCCAAATTGCAAGAAACCATACCAATCCATCCCAGGACCAACAACCACACCCCGATCGGCACAATGGGCTGGTTCGACGGCTGGTTCGGCTCCGACAACAGCGGTTCCGATCCGTTACGGCGGCTGGACCCGAAGCTGCGCGAGTTCCTGGAGAAGGAGTCGCCCGTCAAATACCACAACACGCCGACACAGACACAGACACAGTCAACCTCGGCACCTCAATCACACCCACAAGAACAACAGCAGCAACAATACTCACAACAGTTACAGCAGCAACAACAACAACGGCAACAGCAGCAGCAACAACAACAAGACCAATCCGCTTCCCAAACCACCGACTCCTCGACCCCCGCCGTGCCCCCGCAATCCCTCTACCAGGACGGCCGCTATGCCCACCTCTGGAAGAACTACCGCCCGCTCGCCTCCATCGAAGCCGAGACTAAGTCGGACAACGAGAAGCTGACCGACATCATCGACGCCTACAAGGAGCGCAAGGGCCAGATCGGGCGGGCGGCGCTCGAGAACTGCGCCGAGGAGCAGTTCGCCTGGACACAGTGCATGCGGTCCGGCTCGTGGACGGCGCGCGTGACCATGTGCCGCGACGAGGTGCACAAGTTTGAGCGCTGCTACAACGCCCAGAGCCGCCTGCTGAAGGCGCTCGGCTACCTGAGCGTGCAGGGCCGCGGCGGCGACGTCGACGAGGAGATCCAGATGCGCGCCGACGAGCTGTTCCACCGCATGCTCAAGCAGGAGGAGGAGATTGAGCGCGCCAAGGCCGAGGGCCGCGAGGCGCCCGCCTTCAAGCCGCTTCTGCAGGGCGAGGCCAAGGCCCCGGCTCTGGCCGCCGACGGTCTGCAGGTGCCCGAGCCGAGCCCCGCGCAGGTGGCGTCGTGGAAGGACACGCTGGAGAAGCTTCCCCCTGAGGAGCGCGAGGCCGAGGAGCAGGCCCTGAGGGCCGAGCACAGGGCCAAGGCCGAGATGGCCACCCGCGTGCAGGGCTTGTGGCAGGAGCAGGCGAAGGAGAGGGAGGCGCGCAAGGCCGAGGGCAAGGAGACGTTTTTCGACAGGTTCTCGGCGCTGGCTCGGTCCTGGTCTGGGCCCAAGTCGAGCTGATCAGACAGACTGGGAGGGGAAAGGTGGGGAGAGGTGTGTATGTATGAGTAAGGTAGTATATAGTATTGTACGAGCGCTCATTCATCGCGTGTCTCATTATCAGTAATTGGGTCGTCAAGTGGGCTTCATTAATCATCATGTCGCTGCAAGTGGGCTATCTGCCTTCCAGGACAGCCGCTGTGCGCTCTAAGAAGGCATTGAACTCCTTGATCTGCTTCAGCGTCCCTCCGCCGTGGCTCCTGCTGCTTGCCTGGTCTGCTACCTGACTGATCAACAGCTCCAGATTGGCCAGGTCTGCCTTCTTCTGCTCGGACGGGGACAGTTCGGGCGCGGCTTGCCCCTTTTCCACTGCCAAGTCGATATCATGCATCGAGGAGGAGAGGGATATGTGACGCTGCAGCAAGTCAGCACACTCTACCACAACGACGAGAAAGAAGATTGTGGATAGATAAATAAAACATACCAAAGCCTTCTTGCTGTCGGCCTCGTGCCGAATTCGTATCGCATCCATCCGCAGCGCCACCTGTTCCCTCTCGGCGCGAATCCGGAGGATATCATCCCGCAGTGAGAGCTTCTCCTTTTGCGTCGCGCGCACCCTCTTGCGCAGCGCATGGAGATTGTCGAGGGCAATAGTCTGGACCCGCGTTAATACTCGACTCAGCTTGGCAAGAGACGGACAGACAACATGGACTATGCACTTACATGCTCCAGCAACCGCGTCCTCAGTTCCTCCTGGAACGCCTCCAGCGCCCGGTACATGGTCTTTTGTTCCCGCCTGGTCGCCGCGTCCTCGGCTGCCCTGGCCCGCGTGTCCAGTTTCTCCATGTACACCTCAACGAGCTCCTCGCAGAGTTTAGAGAGCACGTCGACTGCGTTGACACCAGCGCGGTTCGCAAATGGTATTTCGCCTTTGAGAACGGAAGTGGCGGGATCGTCCTCGCCCCCGTCCTCCGCGGCGTTGCTGACACGCGGAGGCTTCGTGAAGCGCTGGACTGTCACAGGCACGGAGTGAGAGCCGGGCTCTGCGTCTTCGTCGTCTGCCGCCGGGGCCTTCTTTTCGCGTTTCTTCCTCGGTTTGCCTTTGGGTTTGGCCGGGACCTGAACTTGTTGCTCCGGTTCCGGCTGAGGTGAGGGCCTAGGCCGGGCTGGTGGCGGCCTACCACGCGCTTTCTTCGCGGATTGCTGCTGTTGCGCAGGGCTGGCTGCCTCCCTCCGCCTCCGCCGTTTCGGCGCTGGCGATTCCTCCGGCAAGCTGGATCCAAGCTCGGGTGATGGCGCGGGGAGGCTCCGACGAGGGCGTTTCCTGCCCAACCGCTGAGCCGCATCCGTCTCGCCCACTTCTTCCGCCTCCTCCTGCTCCCTCTCTTCATCCTCATCCGGCTGGACAACCGACTCGTCCACCACCGTCTCCTCCTCCACCTCCTCCTCCACAACCTCCATCGAATCCTCCACCTCCTCCCCAACACCCCCCAGAGGCGACGCACCCCCACCAACATCACTCTCGGGCACACTACTCCCCGACACCCTCGCGCTCCTCCTCCCCCTGCCCAGCACAGGCGAGCCCTCCCCAACAGCGCCCATCCTCGCGCGCCTCAATTCTCCCGTCCGCCTCCTCGCGACCCGTCTCTCAACAGGCGAAGAGTTCCCCTGCTCCTGCTGCATGCCGCCCCCCTCCCCCTCCTCCAGATCCTCCAGGACCTTGTGCAGCAGGGTGCTCGACGCGATGACGGGCGTGCCGGCGCCCACGCGGAGGGGTCTGCGGCGGCCGCTGCCGGGGGCGTCGGCGGGGCTCTCGGTGACTTCCATTTCTTCTGGGAGATGGTGGTGGTGGGCTTGGGATTGGGATCGCGTGGCGGGCGGGGAGGAGGGGTCGAAGGAGAGGCGCTTTGTGGCGGAGATGACGCTCGAGAGGGGGCCGCGCTGCTGGGGGGGTGGTTGAGGGGCTGTGGCGGGGAGGGGAGGGGCGTCGGCCATGGGTTGGTCTTCTTGGTCTTGGTCTTCGTCATCATTTTCGGGCTGGGTTTGAGGTTGGTGTCTTCTTGCACGGGTTCGTCGTGGTGAGGAAGTGGGTTGTTCGGGGATTGTTGGTGGTGCTGCGTTGGTGGTCTCTCCAGCTTCTGTGCTGTGGTCTACTAGACTGTAGACGTCGGAACCGCTCGCGCGTGGGACTGTTGGGACCGGGAGGGTGGCTGTTGGTTGCGACGCTGAACTCGGCCGAGATGCATCACGGTCTAGGTGTCTTCGTTTCGCGGATGTATTCGGGCTTGGTCGCGCTGCGGGCGGAGGGGTGGGCGGCGACGCCTCGTCGGCGGAGGGCTCTTCGGGCTCGCCGGGCTCCTCGGCTGCCGGTTCGTCGAAGGGAATGACAAAACCAAAATCGACATCTCCAACATTGTGCCGTCTAGATTCTCAGGGTCAATCAGGACTGATTCGGAACAAGGTGCTGCACGCACTCGACCGGCTTCCACTTACGCTGCCCCGCGCATGCGGTCTCGCATACGCTCTTGTCCTGTGAGGTGTCAGTAACTCTCATGCAGCAATTTGAGCGATTGGGCGCGTGGACCTACTGGTAGCCATTGTTTTATTTCTTGACGGAATACATAAACTGTTACATTTCCATCACATTGTGGGTTGATAAATTGATCATTGCAGTCTTGCGCTTGGCACTTTGATGTACCTATCAAACGGTGACGCGCTCCGAGGTGTTGAGACGCGACTTCAAGCCCAGCAACGAGCCAATGTTTCAGGGATCTGGAGCACCCCACTCGCACTACAGATCCATCCAGATTAATTCACAGATTACTGCAGTACTGCAGTAAGTTAGCGCCCCAACACGCTGCCAAGTCCTGTGCCAAGACGAATGCATCAAGCCCAGG
Organism: Chaetomiaceae sp. PYS4301M; assembly: GCA_023628425.1. NCBI lineage: Eukaryota > Fungi > Ascomycota > Sordariomycetes > Sordariales > Chaetomiaceae > Chaetomiaceae sp. PYS4301M. The sequence continues at coordinate 870,459 of JAMAKR010000004.1, read as the reverse complement.
GCAATGCCGAACTTCCATTCTGGGTTGTTTGAACCAAAACCTGGAACTTATCTTTTCACTCTCCTAGATAACGTTACGGCAGGTAACATGGGACAGATTGCTATGGCTCTTTTCAGGTATATCTTGTCTGTTTGTTTATTGACTTTCTATGGAGTAGGGCCGGCCCGGTTGAAGAACAAGAAACTGACTCTGCTGAGGCCAGGTAAGGAGCCGCTGTCGCAGTTGCTGTTGCTGTTGCTGTTGCTGCTGGGGGTTGCTGGGGGTTGCTGGGGTTGTCGCTGGTGTGGCTGATGGTGGTGGTTGTAGAGGGACTTTATTCTGGTAAAGGTAAAACCTGCAAAGGTCGGGAGAAGTTTAAGCTGATAAACTCAGAAGACCATTTGCCCTTTTCTATTTCTGGGGGACTATGCCTAGGAAAGAACCTTCTCTTCTCATATAACTACCTGCAGCAATTGGAGGATTTCTTCCTTTTTTCCCTCCTTTTCCCCCTCCTTTTTTCCCTCCATATTTTCCCCTCCCTCCTTTTTTCTTCACCCTGTTCCCCCCCGTTTTTATTACTGTTATTCTTTTCTTTTCTTTTTTTCTTAAGAACTTGGGCGTGGTTAATCAAGACAGCGGTGTGAAATCGAAAAGGTGAAGATATAGGATTCAAGTCAAGTTTTAGTTTTCGTGTATATATCTGGCAGTGAAACGATGGCCTAACAAACTTAAAGTAAGGACCTTGGGTAGCAGACAGATAGTCCTGGTAAGTTTCTCGACAAAAAAACTCTAGTATATTAGGTTCCAACTTGTTCAAAACCCAAAGACGCCCGAGGTCGCGGTAACAAAAGCAAAGGATCTCTTTAGGCTATGAATGAACGGCAGACCAGGAGAAGGAGCCCGATTGGGCAGTGCTGGCTTTCACTTTTCAGTCACTGCTCGGATTAGGGTATTCAAAAACGCGTGCTGTTGGGGGTTATCACACTTGCGCGTCAGGGCGGAATGACGTGCTGCCAGAAGAGAAACGGACCACACAGCTGGGTGTAGAAGAATTGGTCCCTGAAAAGAGCCAAAGCCGCATGAATGAACCTCCCTTAACGCTGGGTGATCACTCGTCTGACCGCCCTCATGAGCAAGAGACTTTTTTTCTCGGATCGCCACCATGCCCGAAAGTGAAGCGACCTTGGATCCCGCCTTGGTTTCGGCACGGGGGCGCCTCAGAAGTCAGGAGTCGTCGGTGCCGCTCTCAGGCTTTTGGCCCTTGAGTGACGTTTAAGCTTTAAGCTGGGGCCAGGTTGTCACGTGTTGATTATCTAAAAGTGGGGTCTCCCGGTTTGCGGCGCCCAAGCTCTCCTCTCCCCTCCTGCCTTGTTGTGCTGTGGCCTTGCTCCTTCCAGCTTTCATCATTTGGCCCCGCTTGTCTTCTGCCCGCTCGCTTCTCAGCTTTCCACAACCACCAAACCAAACATCACCGAACATTCATCACGAACCTTTTGTTTTCTGAAAATCTCCATCGCGCAGACTGCCAACTCGTCAAAATGGGTAACGAAGATGCCGTGTACCTCGCCAAATTGGCAGAGCAGAGCGAGGTCAGCATTTCCCTGCGTTCCCCTCCTTTTCCTAGGATATTGGCTGACCAGTCTGTCTCCTGTGTAGCGCTATGAGGGCATGTATTCCCGGAAACCGACCGACCGAACCGAATCGCGGCTGACGCTTTACCCTGCACACAGAGATGGTTGAGAACATGAAGATCGTTGCCTCCGAGGACCGCGATCTGACCGTCGAGGAGCGCAACCTGCTGTCGGTCGCCTACAAGAACGTCATTGGCGCGCGCCGTGCGTCGTGGAGAATCGTCACCTCGATCGAGCAGAAGGAGGAGTCCAAGGGCAACTCCACTCAGGTCTCGCTCATCAAGGAGTACCGCCAGAAGATTGAGGACGAACTTGCCAAGATCTGCGAGGACATCCTCAGCGTTCTGGACGCCCACCTCATCCCCTCGGCCAAGTCGGGCGAGTCCAAGGTCTTCTACCACAAGATGTGCGCGCCGTCCTTTACTTTGCCACCGCGCCTCGTTTACCTGATCGCGTCTAACGTCTCGATAGGAAGGGTGACTACCACCGCTACCTCGCCGAGTTCGCCGTCGGCGACCGTCGCAAGGACTCCGCCGACAAGTCGCTCGAGGCCTACAAGGCTGCCACCGAGGTCGCCCAGACTGAGCTGCCTCCCACTCACCCCATCCGCCTGGGTCTGGCCCTCAACTTCTCCGTCTTCTACTACGAGATCTTGAACGCTCCCGACCAGGCTTGCCACCTTGCCAAGCAGGCTTTCGACGATGCCATTGCTGGTGAGTAACTCTTTTTCGCGCCCGCAAATAAAATACTGGTTTGTTTTCTAACCAAGCGACCGCAGAGCTCGACACATTGAGCGAGGAGAGCTACAAGGACAGCACCCTGATCATGCAGCTGCTCCGCGACAACCTGGTACGTGCCATGCATTGCAGGGGGCTTGCTTATCTTACGCATGTGCTGACGTCGACTCGCAGACCCTCTGGACCTCGTCCGAGGCCGAGCCTCCTGCGGCTGCCGGCCACGCCGATGCCCCTCAGCAGGAGGAGCCGAAGGCGGAGGCGGCTGCGGAGGAGCCCAAGGCCGAGTAAGCGGCGTTGTGTTCCTGGTCTCTTCATAGTGATAACCCCCGGTTTACTTGGCAATCCCTTGGTGGAAACGGTGTCTTTGGAGCGCGGACTGGAGATTCCACGTACCTTTGCATGTTTACGGCTGATACACAAGACTTGGTGGGCGGTTAATCGCGGAAGTTAGGGCAAAAGTGCAGCGTTTTGGAGGGGGGTTCTTCCTTTCTAGATGACCTGCTTCTTAGACTCCTGACTTGCGAGGATCGTCTGAACCAGAAATAAAAACCCCGTCAATACAGCGGCGTTTCCCCATGACAATGTTGCACTTTTTTGTGGCATACAGCAACGTTGAACTTTGTCCATGATCGACATGATGCCAATCGGCATTTCGCACACCGAGATAGGACAACCACTGCCACCCCGTCTCAGCTCCAGCAATCACATCACCCACCTCTCCCCTCGGTCGTCGTCCCACTCCCAACCCCACCACCACCACCACCGCCACCGCCCTCCTCCTTCTCTTCCTCCTCATCATCAACCATAGCAAAGTGAATCCTCAACCACAAACTACAGTCGGCACAGCCAACCATCAGCTCCCCCAAATCCGCCGCATCTTCCAGATCCTCCTCGGTGAAGAGATAACCGCGCGGGTTGCCGCACCGGCAGGACCGGTACCACCTCGTTCCCGTCCCGACCGCTCCGTCCTGCTCGTCAGACCTGGGACTGGAGTCACAATACTCGTAGTCTTCACAGTCGAGATCGTCCAGGTCGAGGGTCTCGATACCCGTTTGGAAGTCTGCTTCTGGACCTGTTCCGCCTGGTCTTGTGGGGTGGGTGGAAGATTGGGAGAGGAGGAGGGAGCGGTCGTAGGTTGTGCGGAGGGAGGGGAGGGAGAGGGTTGCGTAGGCGGTGGAGATTTGGTCGATTGTGAAGGTTGGTTGGGTGGGCTGTTTTTGAGTTTGGCGTGGGAAGTTGGTGGTGTTGCTGGGCGACGTTTGCTTCTTGTCTGGGTGGTGGTTGAGCAGGGCGCGGCGGTAGGCGCGTTTGATGAGGGCTGCTGTGGTGGCCGGGTCGGTTTGGGAGAGGGTGAGTGGAGAGAGGGAGAGGATTTCGTAGTATGTTGGCGAGGACATTTTTGTGGGAGGTGGTGATGTTACGTGTTTGGCGGGGTTGATGGTGTTGAGGGGTAGGCAGGGTGTGACAGAGACCGTGGGAGTGTATGAAAAAAAATTGTGGACAATGAGATGAACTTGGAGCCAATCACGTGCTTTTCATCTCTAAGGGTGTGCTTGGGTTCACCAGGTAAGAGAATCAGATAAGATATGAATGTCCAGAGGAGAAGGTTGTGGGCGTTAGTATGGGAGACGGCGAGAAGGGGGGATGGTTGAGGCAACAGAGGCAGTTTGGGTGCGAATTGTCACGATATCTGCTGTCCACTTGGGCACCAGATCCCAAACAGTAAATGCCCAACACAGTGGGGCTAACGCAGGGAGACACAAAAGCATGGCCGTAGATGTCGCTCGAGCCGGGTACGGAGTAGAGACCAAAAGTCAGGTCTACACACTGCCATGAAGCACACCCCAACGGATACCAGTGGTGGAAATGTTGTACATTGGTATTGGTACAGTCTAAACACATCGCAGCTCCCAGCGTCTTCATGTCGCTTATTTGGGGAACTTGGTCCAGTCCCGTTTCCCAACCTGCAAATTGGTTAGAGACAAATCCTGAAAAACGACACAACAGCAAAGTCCGCAGACATACCTTCTTCCATTCCTGGATGAGCTTCGGCATGTCCAGCATGGCCTGTCTCTTCTTGTCCATTCTGTCAAACAACCGTGTTAGCAACCGACACCCACAACAGACTCTCCAACCACAACCCGCAACAATGCCAAACATACCTGACGGCCATCTGCCTCTCGTACTTGTGGCCCTTGACCTTCTGGCCGACACCCGTACCCTTGACGCGCAGACCGAGCTCGACCCTCTTGCGTAACCTGGTCTCGGTGCCCTTGTTTGAGAACGGGAGCAGCTCCTCGACGCCGTGCTCGCGGGCCAGCTTGACCAGCTCAGCCTGGCGGCGCAGCGAGTATACGGGGTCGTGCCATCGCCCGGTGACGGGGTGCTTCGTCGGGAGGAACGGGTTCGGCGTCTCTTCTTGGTAGGCTGTCTTGTGTGTCTCGGGGTTGGCGCCCGCAGGCAGGATCGAGGCCGGAGGGTACCGCGCAAGGAACGTGCGTAGCCGCGTCGGCAGCGCGAGCGCTAGTTGTATGTTCTTTGTTGCCGCCGCCGCCATTGTTGTGGTCTGTCTGCGGGCTGGTGTGGGTGGTTGACAGCGGGCAGAGAGGTTCTCGGCTGCGTTGCGCGACGGCTGCATGGCCTTGCCGTCTTCAAAAAAAGTTATGGGTCGGCGGCTCCGGCCGCTGCGCTCAACCCTAACCCTCCCAACTGTAAGCGGTCTGGCTGATTGGTTTCCGCCGGGGGGGGACCTTGCTGGTCTGGGCCGCCCCACTGCCTTCAACTCAACTCAAAGTCAGCCTTCCAGCATCCTGACCATTCCGCTTGAATCCATCATCTTTCACAATACATCTTCATCAAGCCATGGAACAGAGACGTTTACCACCAGACCTGCCGGCGCTGCTGCGCAAGCGGGAAGCCGAGAAATCAGAGGCAGCCAAGCCAAGGTTCATCCCCAAGAAAGAACGAGAGCGCCTGGCAGCAGAGAAGGCAGCAAGGGAAGAGGAGGAACTCAAAAAACGGGAAGAGTCGCTGGCGTCGAGGACACCATCAACAAACGGGACGAACGGGACGAACGGCGCAAACGGGGCAAATGGGCGGCATAGCAGGGGCCCGGTCAACGATATACCGACCGGTCCCAAGGCCATGCGGCCGCCTGGCGATGGTGGCGACCATGGACACGGCGGAAAGCGCCGCCGAGGAGGGCACGACGACGAATCAAAGCGAGTCGAGATGGAGCGGAACGACGCGGCCGAGCTGCGCGCAAAGTATATGGGCCCCGAGGTCAACAGGTCGACCTTCTCGGCGAACAAGAAGCGGAGGAGGACGGCAGCGAATAAGTTCAACTTTGACTGGGATCCCGACGACGACACCAGCCGGCCGTTTGACCCCATCTACGCAAACCGACCGGATCCACTATTCAAGCTCGCTGGGTTTGACAACACCGACGAGCTTGTCCGGCGCAAGGCCGAGGCGATCCGACGCGGCGACCCGGAGACTGGAGAGGAGCGCGCGAGGCAGCTCCTAGAGCAGCACGAGCGGGTCAAGCAAGCGGCCGAGCGCAAGAACCTGGGCAAGCATTGGTCGGAAAAGAAGCTGGAGGACATGAAGGAGCGCGACTGGCGGATCTTCAAGGAGAATTTCGGCATCGCGACCAAAGGCGGCGCCATTCCGGATCCGATGCGCAGCTGGGAGGAGTCGAATCTGCCGCGTCGGCTGCTCGAGATCGTCCACCAGGTCGGTTACGACGAGCCATCGCCGATTCAGCGGGCTGCGATACCGATTGCGCAACAAGCACGCGACCTGATTGGCGTGGCTGTCACAGGTTCCGGTAAAACGGCAGCTTTCCTCTTGCCGCTCCTCGTCTACATCTCGGAGCTGCCGCCCCTTACAGAATACAACAAGAACGACGGTCCGTATGCGCTCATTCTTGCGCCGACCAGAGAACTGGTCCAGCAAATCGAGAGCGAGGCGAGGAAGTTTGCCGGCCCCCTGGGCTTCACGGTCGTCAGCATCGTTGGTGGTCACTCGTTGGAGGAGCAAGCATTTGCCCTGAGGAACGGCGCCGAGATTATCGTCGCGACGCCGGGTCGTCTGGTGGACTGTCTCGAGAGGCGACTGCTTGTCTTCAGCCAGTGCTGCTACATCATCATGGACGAAGCCGACCGCATGATTGACCAGGGCTTCGAGGAGCCCCTGACCAAGATCCTCGACGCGCTCCCGGTGGCCAACGAGAAGCCAGACACGGACGACGCCGAGAACGCGCAGATGATGAGCCGGTACCTCGGCGGCAAAGACCGGTACCGGCAGACCATGATGTACACCGCGACCATGCCGCCGCTGGTGGAAAAGATCGCCAAAAAATACCTTCGGCGACCGGCGATCGTGACCATCGGCAACGCCGGAGAGGCCGTCGACACAGTGGAGCAGCGTGTCGAGTTCATCTCGGGCGAGGACAAACGCAAGCGACGCCTACAGGAGATCCTCAACTCGGGCCAGTTCAAGCCGCCCATCATCGTCTTTGTAAATATCAAGCGCAACTGCGAGATGGTCGCCAAGGACATCAAGTCGTGGGGCCACTCGGTCGTCACGCTCCACGGCAGCAAGACGCAGGAGCAGCGTGAGGCCTCGCTCGCGTCGGTCCGCAACGGCCAGGCCAACATCCTCGTCGCCACGGACCTGGCGGGGCGTGGTATCGACGTCTCGGACGTCTCGCTGGTCATCAACTTCAACATGCCCTCGAGCATCGAGGCATATACTCATCGTATCGGTCGTACCGGTCGTGCGGGCAAGAGCGGTGTGGCCATCACGTTCTTGGGCAACGAGGACACGGACGTCATGTACGACTTGAGGCAGATCATCTCCAAGTCGTCCATCTCGAAGGTGCCGGACGAGCTGCGGCGGCACGAGGCGGCGCAGTCGAAGCCGGTGCGTGGCGGCGGCGGGAAGAAGCTGGAGGATAGCGGGGGATTTGGTGGGAAGGGCGGGTCGTGGCAGTGACAGATGCACCTAGTTCCTACTATTGATTCCCTGTAGGGTTCAGGCACCCTGATGTGGATGAGATACAGCTCGTAGCGATACCTTGAGTTTATGGAGCTGTGTCGTCCGAAGACGAAGACATGTCTCACTCGGTTGGTTTGCGAAAAGATTAGCATAGGTATTGTGTATTGCTCAACCCCTTTACTTTTGACGCAAGATGCTGCACCGCCTGAAAGGTGGATGACTGCGAAGGATGGAGAGGCCGTCTCCCTTGGTGAAGGTGTAATAACTTTGATCCAGCATAGCATCGTCCCATATCCTCTCCCTCTCTGGATACTTCTCTCTCCTCGAGAGGGGAGAAACCAACCAGATAATCACGCAGTGGGGACAGTCAGAAAATAGGAAACCGGAAAGCAGCATGCCATCAGCACTGCCTTGAGTTATTTTGATGTCATATTCTTCCATCATTTACATGCAGGCGGGCGGCCTCCCATGTTGTCCAGCTTTGAGTCTGTGGCTGCGAGCTGGCTTGTGAAGACGGAGGAGGATGTGGATGGAGCCGTCAAGGTGCGAGCCACGATGGGCGAATCGGCTTGCTGGCGCCTGGCCTGTGGGGCCGGTGCAACGATCAACCCTTGAGACGGGCGACCCTGAGCCAGAAACCACGCAAGTCATCCACACCCTCAAAGCATCCGATCTCCACTCCCGCCGAGGTCTTGGAGACTTGGGCAGCATGCAACAACCTCGACTCGAGAAGTGTCGTGGTCCAAGTACCCGGTACTGCGCTTGACTCACTGGGGCCTGACACTTGCCCCTCGCCAACCCCACCAAACTTCGTCAGGCACACCCCTGCCGCCAAGCGATCGGGACCGTCTTCTCAAATTTTCTGCGCATGCTGTGACTGCCGACGCACAGTGGTGATAACAGTGCAGTGCCACCTTGAACAACCACCATGTCCCTGAGCTCTTTTTGGACGGTTTCTGCCAACCCAACGAGGAGAGGCTGTTTCCCGAGCCCTCTGATGTGAGGTCTTTCCTTTGACCTTACATGTACGGCGAGGTGTAGCCAGTCTCTCTCGCGTCGTGTCCCTTCAAGTCCCTTCAACAGTCGACAAAGGGGGAAAAAGGTCCAAAAAGTCCAGACCGCTGCGCGCTCAACTGCTGCTCGGCCTGCTCCGCTCGTCGGGAAACTTCGTCACCGTCTCTCCCCGCCCACCTAACGCGTGAGCCCTCGATTTAGCGGTGACTGAGCCCAAACCTCGCAGGTTGGCCAGCGCCGTGTGTCTGTGTGTTGTGTGTGAATTGGATTGGATACTGTCAGGCGAGCATTCAAGGCTGCATTGGAAGAGCAAACAATTGCAGATCGATCCCTTCTCGAGGTTCCTGCAAGTTTCGTCCTTTCTTGAATTGCCCCACCTTGTTGGGTGTTGAGTCTGCAGCACGCTCACCGTCCCGAGCGGTAGCCGACAGCAGCTCTCAAGGGGGCTTTCACACAGCAGGAGTTGTTGAAAAAACCACACAACTCCCGAAGGGCAAGAGACACAGGATCTGGTTTCTCTCTACGACCAGACTCCAACCCGGCTGGGGCCACCCACCACCGCCTCCGACTTCCCACCCTTCCACATCCGTCTTCATCACACATCTCAAGTCGCCATGGAGCCAGCAACAGCCCAAGCAGGCCTTGCAGAGGCCACCACGACGCCGGTGCCTCTGAAGCCTAGGACGGCGGTAATAGAGGCGGTCGAGGATATCCTATACGGCTCAGTAAGTGACTCACCCATTAGGTGCTCTTGGTTCACTGCTGACCACTTTCTCAGATCGCCGGTGTCGTGGGCAAATACATCGAGTACCCTTTCGACACAGTTAAAGTGCGCCTCCAATCTCAACCCGACCACCTCCCCCTTCAGTACAAGGGGCCCCTCGACTGCTTCCGCCAGTCCATCCGCGCCGACGGCTTCCTCGGCCTCTACCGGGGCATCAGCGCGCCGCTCGTCGGCGCCGCCCTCGAAAACAGCAGCCTCTTCTTCTGGGAACGCCTCGGCCGCGCCGCCATCTACGCGTCGGGCTACTCTCCACAGAACCAACCGCTCCCGCTGTCGGCCCTCTGGATGACGGGCGCCTTCTCCGGCGCCATGACCTCGTTCATCCTCACCCCCGTCGAGCTCGTCAAGTGCAAGATCCAGGTGCCGGCCACGACAACCAACGGCACGACGACAACAACCACCGCCCCACTCCGCCCGATCCCCGTCATCAAAGACATCTGGCGCCACCAAGGCCTGCGCGGCTTCTGGCACGGCCAGCTGGGCACGCTGATTCGCGAGTCGGGCGGATGCGCGGCGTGGTTCGGGTCCAAGGAGACGGTGACCAAGCTGATGCGGGAGTGGAACGAGCGGACGGCCGGGACCGAGGCGGAGCGGGAGCGGATCCGGCTGGGCGAGGACGCGCTGCCGCTGTGGCAGCAGGCCGTGGCGGGGGCGTCGGCGGGCATGATGTACAACTTCCTCTTCTTCCCCGCCGACACGGTCAAGTCGCGCATGCAGACGACGCCCATCGGCGAGAGCGCCGCCAACCAAAAGACGTTTGCCGCCGAGTGCAGCGCGCTGTGGAAACAGGCCGGCCTGAGGGGGTTCTATCGCGGCTGCGGGATTACCGTGCTGCGGTCGGTGCCCAGTTCGGCGTTCATCTTTATTGTTTTTGACGGGTTGAAGAAGTACTTCCCTATGCAATGACGGGGGAAAGGGGTAGAGGGGGGTTTTTGCTAGAGAAAAAAAGGAATGGGGGGCTGGACAGGCGGCAGCATACACCGGGGGAGCATTTTTGTCTCTTATCTTCAGCGGGCGTTTCGGCATCCGGGAACTCTTTTTGGTTGAGGGATCTGGCTCGTATCTGCGGCCAGATACGGAGATTTTGGTGGTTGCATCACATCGGGAGAGGGGCAAGAAAGAAAACGCATATATAAAGCCGCATACATATGTACATGGTTGCGATTTACTTCATTACATGGCAGCCTTGGTTCATAGTGCATGAGCAATATATCTCGGGGTGCAGGTGCATGACTTGGACATCACACAACAACGACTCCGAGAAAGCGAACCGTTCCCACCCCCCTTATCCCGTCCTCTGCATCGTATGTACATCTAGACTACACCCCTCCACGCCCCCTCACAGCTTCTTCTTCCCCTCAGCCGACGACCCTGCCCGGCCACGGCCGCCAAACATGGGGCTCAGGTCCCAGCCGTTCAGGTAGCCGGTGCCGTATGACAGGTAGGTGGCGAAGCCGAGCCAGGCGACGTAGGGCGCCAGCAGCCAGCCGGACAGGCTGTCGACCTTGGTGCCCCACAGCCAGGCGAGGTAGCCGTTGATGCCGAACAGCGCGGCGGAGTCGAGCGTCGCCAGCACGGGCCGGTTGAGCCCGTAGAAGAGCGGCATCCACGCCAGGTTGAGGCCCAGCTGGATCGTGTAGAGGGTCGCGCCGTGGCGGGCCGCGACGATGGTGTCCTGGTTGGGGTTTTGAAGGGTGAGTTTGGTGGTCTCTAGGAGAAAGGGAGTTTGGAGGGGAGAGAGCGAGAGAGCGGGTGAGAAAAGGGGACTCACGGAGGAGTTGAACGGCGATGTGCCCAGGGTCACGGCGCGGTGGGCGGCATAGCCCATTATCCCATACAGGGCGGTCCAGACGGGCGGGAAGACGCTCGCGGGAGGGCGGAGCGGGGGTTGCTTCAGGGTGACGGACTCGCGGTTCTTCACGGCGGCTGTGGCAGAGGGAGACGATGGTTAGTTTCAACTACCTGGGCATACTCTGGAAGGCCGCGGCAAGGGGAAACAACTCACGCCTGGTGCTGAAGCCGACTGCCGTGCCCAGGGCGACGGGGAGCAGGATGGACCCCGGCAGGTTGGTGAAGATGGACTCCGGGAGCGTGAGAGATGGTATGTACGTCGTCATCTTGGGGGACTTATTACTTCTGGATCGGTAATTATTGGAAGAGAAGTTGTAGATGAAATCTGTGTTTTCGATAACCTGGACTAATAAAAGAAACAAACTTTCTACATAGAGAGGAAAGCTCCGAGTTGAGAGGTCATCAACGAGACACGAGAAGCAGACGGAGCGATGACATCACTCGGCTGACACGGTCCAAGGAACGCGCATGCTTCTTTCCATCTCAAGAGCCCCCTCGTAACATTACCAGGTCGTAAGTCGGTACGGATACACCAAGCAATGGGCAGGACAGGCAGGTGTCTTAGGTACTGAGCATGTCTGCTCTCGTTGCTCTCCCACCTGGTGTGGCTTTCTTCAATGACTGCTGTGGTGTAAAAGAGCGCGTTGATCGATTTGATTGATGGCTGGGCAAGTTCACGGAGCTAACCTATTGCGGAGCACGGAGCGCAGTGTAAGTGTCCGCAAGCGTCGACACAGTAGACCCGAACTCCAACTTGTAGATCGGAGAGAGGAGAAAGGAGAAAAATAGATATCTTATGCAGAATAAGAGAAATAATGGAAAAAGGATCAAAACTGTGGTCAACAAAACAAGGGGGAAAAGGAGCAGAAACGCGAAACTGGAAGGAGGAAAGGACGGAGAATGCACTTTCCCTAACCGCCCCTGGCAGCGAGGGACCAAGCACGGCATCACGTGACGGCTCCGCCGAGACCAGCCACCTGCCAGTGGAATGCGACCTGCTCGCGCTTGTCAACTCCATCTCACCAACGCGCATTCGGCCTGCTTCGGGCGTCGTTATCGATCGCCATTCGACTCGATTCAATCCATTGTTCGTCACCCTTTTTCTTCTGCCTCTTCTTGCCCATAGTCGTTGCCCTCATGCCCTCGCCGTCTTCTCCTTTTGCGCGGAATTGCACTCAGCACGGCGCTTTGCGCTTGAGCAGTCTCTTGACTTCGCACTTGTCCTCAGCCATGTCGTCTCCCGCCTCACCTCCACACCTCCCTGCCTCATCGCCATCAACAGGGCGACCTCCTTAGCCCCCCTCCCGCCCAACCCAATCTTCTGTCATCCATACCTTCTTCTTTTTGCTTTGGCTGCTTAATGCGCCAATCACTTTTTTCGTTTTCCCATTTTGGCCCGCTCCCGTCATTGGCAGCCTCCCCCTTCTCCCTCATCGTTGCTTCCTTCCTCCGCGCACCACGAGAATCATGGTTGTTTTCTAACTGCAATCATGTCGCCAAACAGTGACCTCTCGTTACAAACAATTGCGCAACTTAGATTGACAACCTAGCGAGCGGCAAACAACCACCCCGGCATCCACAACAAAACGCTGTCGGCTCGCGGCCCGGACCGCATCTCGCCTCCGTCTCTCTTCCTTATCCTCCTCGACCACCTTCTCGCTCGACGATATCCGTACTCGCCCTACGAGAAGAAGAACAAAGTTGACTCCATCGAACTGACTCAATACTTTCTCCTTGCGACACTATGGATTCGTATTACCGCGATTCGGCTCGCTCGCCCGGTGATCGCTGGAGCAGTCGCGACGATGTGAGGGTCAAGGACGAGAGAGGAGACAGCTTTTATCGCAGCGGCAGGTCCCCTGGTGCGTTCACTCTTTCTTTTATCTCTCTCTTCTTTTCTTGGGCATTCTGAAAGCTGCTTGCGATCCACTCCATCTTGTCAGTTCCCTCCGCTTACATGCCTCGCTAGGTACAGACCGTAGCCGACGCCGTTCACGATCTCCCGCTGCAGTCGACCGCTACGAGCCTAGGGGCCGTGGTCGCGACGAGTATGCCGGCACTCGGGACCGCGACGACCGCGGACGCCGATCACCGCACCTGAACATCGACCGTTATGTGCCGGGCCAGGATTCCACACCTCCCCAGGCATTGAACAACCTTCTTCCGGATCCTCTCAAACTGTCGTATCAGGTCGGCTTCTCGTGGTTTGGCGAGTGGTGGAGAAACAACGAGAGAATCAAGGAGGAGAAGGAGCGGGCGAAGTCGGGCCGTCGACGCGAGCCCGAGCGCCCTCGGGGTCCGCGCGAAGCCCAGGAGGAGCGGGAAAATGAAAAGGTCAAGATCCAAGCGGCCTACGACAAATACAAGGTGGACCTTCAGGCCAAGATGGCCCAAGCCTTTGTCAAGCAGCACAAAGACGAACAGTGGTTCAGAGAGCGCTATGTGCCCGAAGTTCGCGACCCCTTCCGCCAGCAGCTGAATGAGCAGCGCCGTGGTGCCTTTGCCCGGTGGGAGCAGGACCTTGCGTCTGGAACCCTTGACGAGCTGTCGCTCGAGGGCGTTCCGAAGAGTGAAGGCACTGGCTCTGGCGGATTGGCCGATAAGGAGGAGGGCGAGGCAAATGAAGTTCTCGGTGTTGGCGACCTGGTGCCTGCGAATCCTGCCGAGATCAGAGATGAGAGTCTGGATCAGCCCACGCTCCTCATCAAGACAATTGCGCCTTCCGTAAGCCGCCAGAACCTCGAGGCCTTTTGCAAGGAGCATCTCGGAGAAGGGGAAGGCGGCTTCAAGTGGCTGTCTCTGAGCGATCCTAACCCCAGTAAGCGGTACCACCGAATCGGCTGGATCATGTTGCATCCCGCCCCAGAAGCCACAGCCCTTGAAGAGAGTGAGCATGCGGCGGACGAAGAGGACGGCGAGTCCAAGCCCGCTCCCGTCTCCACCGCCGACAAAGCTCTTGAAGCAATCAATGGCAAGACCGTCAAGGACGAGCTGCGTGGTGACTTTACCTGCCATGTTGGCGTCCACAACCCTCCTTCGCATCCGAGAAAGAAAGCTCTCTGGGATCTCTTCTCGTCCCCAGATCGCATCCGCAAGGATCTCCAGCTCGCCACGGATCTGGTCGGCAAGTTCGAGGCCGATCTCGGGTCTGATTACAACGCCGCACTCCAGATTGATCAGCATGTCGATAAGCTGCGGGACGAGGGGAAAATCCAGCCTGCCGCTCCCACCTCTCCAGTCAAGAGGCAGAAGAAGGCGCGGGCTATCGGTATGGACGAGTCTCTGGATATGGAGCGCGAAGAGGGAGAAGATGATGTGGGCGGGGACGCCGAGGAAGATGAAGACGAAGGGATGGTGGATGACGAGGTCGATGACATGGATCTCTTGGTCGCCAAGAAGCGGTTGGATCTTACCATCGAGTACCTCCGCCGCGTCTTCAACTTCTGCTTCTTCTGCGTCTTCGAGAGCGACTCGATCCACGAGCTGACCCGCAAGTGCCCTGGCGGTCACCTTCGGAGACCCAGAAGCACTCTGTCATCGGCCGCCAAAGCGGTCGCTGAGGCGAGTGCCAACGGCGATCCTTTCCCGTCCAAGAAGCGCAAGGAGGCCGAAGATATCGAGGAGGGCGAGGCCCCCGAAGAGGACCGCAAGTTCCGTGCCTCTTCCAAGGCCGAGCAACAGCTGCAGCGCGCCTTTAACTGGGTCAGGACGTTTGAGGACAAGATCAACCAGATCCTGCACCCCGAGACAGCCGACCTCCGGAAGTTGGGTGGAAGATCGGCCGAAGATGCTGTGAGCGACGAGCTCCCCAAGTGGGTCAAGCAGGAGGATGAGCACAAGTGGCGCTGCAAGGTGCCCGAGTGCACCAAGCTGTTCAAGGAGGAGTATTTCTGGCGCAAGCATGTCGAGAAGCGACACGCCGACTGGCTGGAAAAGCTCAAGGACGAGGTGAGATTTCTTGACTTCCGTCTCCAACCCCTCTGTTTCAGCCCCCAAGCTAACCCCGCTACACAGTACGAGTTGATAAACGCCTATGTCATCGACCCCTCGCACATTGCGCCATCACGCACCGATGCGAACTCCAACGGGCACTTCCCCCAGTCCAACGGCCAGCAGCCGACGGGCACTCCGCGTGGATTCAACCTGCAAAATTACACCATGAACGGCATGCTCAACTTTCCCAGCTTCCCCATGCCCATGTTTCCCAACATGATGGCCGGCGGCGCCAACCCCATGGGTGCCGCAGCCGGCTGGCATGCCGCTGGTGGTGGTGACGAGCGTGGTGGTGGACCGGGTCCGGTTCGCCGCGGTGGGGGCATGTCGGCCGGCGGTGGCAGCCGGTTTCAGAGCCGGTCTGGGCCGTATGACCGCCGTCCGAACAACCCGCGCTATGGCGGTGATAGCATGGGCGGCGGGATGGGCGGTGGCCGTGGTCGTGCGGGCCCCGCTAACAGATGGGGCGACGGCGCGGGTGGTGCTGCCGTAGGTCCGCGTGAGGCGGTCCAGGGCCGTACGATCAAGAGCTACGAGGATCTGGATCAGGTGTCGGGCGGTAATGGGGGCGAGCTTAACTACTGAGCTGAGGTTCAACGGGTGGACTGAGGGTGGTAGATGACACACCGGGGATAACATAGGTACGCCAGCCTCTGAGATTGCTGATACTGGGCGTTTGGGGCTAGGTGTGGAGGAGAGCGAAAGGGGCGTTCGCCGGTCACCTCAAGGTCTCGCCGACTTGTTGGGACAGCTATGGCTTTGGCTGGGGATATGGGGGCGGCGATACGTAAGGGGGGTTGTTGCATTGAGGAACGGATTGCTTTTTTCTTTTCTTTCTTTTGGCCTTTGTTGCTAAGTTTTGTACGAGTAAGGACCAAATGGGGATGTCGTGATTTCTTAAGGTTAACTACTGCCGAATAACAACAGCGTTTCTTTCACCCAGCTTCCCCTTTTTGCTTCCCATGGTGGTGGAAAGCCAAAATTATTTTACTTTGCTGCTCCGCTTGTTTGGAAGGAAATGATATTGTTGATAAGGGTGAAACAAACCTCCATTCACAACAAAGTCACTCTCGGTCGGACAAGTCCTGTCCGCCACTCTCGAGACAACATCGCACACTCAATTCTCAGGTTGCCAGTTTTGATTGACCACCATACCACTGAGTCGATTTCTCTAGCTGATCGACACCAAGCGGCTTAGTCCATCATTCATTCATGCAGTGAAATTATCTTTTTGCCCTGCCATTTATTTATCTTTCGTGATATGCAGTAGTCCCACCCTGCCGAGGCCTCCTCCGTCCCGATCCAAGTGACATGTCTATTTACCTGGTCAAGGCGATATCATCGATGCGGAGGATCATCTTGACCGTCTCGGCGGCGAGCTCGATGGCGCTGGTGCTGACGAGCAGCGGCTGCAGGACGTTCTCCTTGGCAATGTTGGAGTTGACGCCGCTGCTCTTGATGCTGACGCCGGCGTTCTTCTCGCCCAGCTCGTGGCGGTGGCGCAGGTCGGTGACGACCTTGATGCTGTTGAGCCCGGCGTTCTCGGCCAGCGTGGTGGGGATCACCTCCATGGCGTCAGCAAAGGCCTTCCAGCAGATGGCCTCGGTGCCCGTGAGCTCGCGCGCCTGCTTGCTGAGCTGCGAGGCGATCTCGATCTCGGCCGCGCCGCCGCCCGCGATGAGGGCCTTCTTCTTGACCAGGCAGCGCACCACGCAGAGTGCGTCGTGCAGCGAGCGCTCGGCCTCGTCGAGAATCAGGCTGTTGGCGCCGCGGACGACGACCGAGATGGTCTTGCCCGCCGACTTGGTGCCCGTGACCTTGACCATGCGGCTGCCAGAGCTCTGGACCTCCTCGACCAGGTCGGCCGAGCCGAGCTTGTCCTCGGTGAAGCTGTCAATGTCGGCGATGGGCTTGCACCCGGTCGACTTGCAGATGAACTCGACCTCATCGCGCTCAATGTCCTTGACGGCGAGGATGCCCAGGCGCTGGAGGAAGTGCAGGGAGAGGTCGTTGACGGCGTCGCGGAGGATCGACTTTTGGATGAGGAGGACGTTGCACTTGGCCTTCTTGATCTTCTTGACCAGGTTGAGCAGGTACATGCGCTCCTCCTTGACGATCTTGTCCATTTGGCGGTAGTCGTTTACCTTGATGGTGTTTTCCATCTGTGAGAGAGAGCAAGAGTACGGTTAGCAGAGGTCGAGAGGGCGCACGAGGTAAGCAAAAGGGTGAACATACGTCAGGCTTGGGCGGGCTCAGTTGGAACTGGATCAGGCCGATCTTGGCCTTCTCCATCCGCACCGGGCCACCTGCGCTCTTGATGACGGGCTGTGTCAAGACCAGACCGTCGACCAGCTCGCTGTCTTCTATCGTGCCGCCGACCTTCTTGATGATGCGGATATTCCGTAGGTCGACGTTGTCGGCCGTCTTGAGGTCTATCGTCTTGGTAACGGCGTTGACGGCCATGGGCCCGAGGAGGTTCGAGTATTGGGAGACGATCTTGGAGGAGAGGGAGGTGTTGGCGGCCTGGAGGAGGGCAGCGGTGTCTGTGAGGGCGATGGGCTGTGACATGTCGTGGAGAACGCGAACGGCGGCGGCGGCGGCCCTCTGGAACGACTCGGAGATGACTGAGGGGTGGATGCCCTTAGTCAGGAGGCGGTCGGCGGCACCCAGCAGGCTGCCGCAAATGACCACGACTGAGGTTGTGCCGTCACCAGCCTCGACGTCTTGGGCGTTTGACAGCTGAACCAACATCTTCGCTGTGGGGTGCATGACCGACATGCTCTTGAGCATTGTGCTGCCGTCGTTGGTGATGATGGTCTCGCCCCTGCCGCTCCGAATCATCTTGTCCATACCCCGCGGTCCGAGCGATGTCCTGATGGCGTCGGCAACAGCTGCAGCGAACGGGATCGGTCAGCACCACATGGCTGCAAAGGGTCTGGAAGGTTGAGGTACCTCTGGCGGCGACGATGTTCGAAGACCGGACAGCAATCGGCTTCTCCTTGTCCTGCACCGAGGGGGGTCAGCAACAGCTACCTCGCCCAGACGCGGCGAGAGCCGGTTAGGGGGGAGCAAGTAAGTACCCTGAACGTCGCATTTCCACCCCCTCCGCTGGGTTGTGTCGCAGTCGCCATTGTGAAAGTGTCTTCAAGTTCGGTTGCGGGAAAGGGTCCGTCAAGTTTGGGGCGTGCTGGGTTGTTGCGACGACTTTTGCGGTGAACGGTCCCCCTCGTGTTGATGTTGACTTGCACGTTGCAGGTCGCAGGCAGCTCCCCCTCCAAGGTACCACTCCAATGTGGGACGGGATTTTTTCAGTCGGCTGGAGTTCTTCCCTGGCCGCCCACACCTCAGGCTCTCAGCCAGTGGGGGAAGCCTGGGCTGCAGGTGCCAGGCGGGGACCTTCAGATCCCAGGTCGGTTGGGTCTAGCTGTTTTGGGGCTAGGCTACTTTCAGCCTCGCAGAGCTCTGGGCCCGCCCAAGGCAGCATGGGGATTACGGAACAGCTTCCTCTGTGTTCGTTGCTGCATCCATCACTCACGTTACCTTAACATTAACCGCCTCCAACGAACCCATCAACCACCAACATCCCCCTCGTCGAACCACAACCTCCCACACACATCCAAATATTTGGCGATTTCTCAACGGACGATCGTCTCCTCTCTTCATCATTTAGCGAATTCGTGCGGATTTAGATCCGGCCTGCAGCGCTTCTCCCTGTCGTCACCATGGTATGCCGACCCAACACCAACACCCTTCGCTCGAATCGGTCATCGCTCGTGCCGCTGCTTCTGGACCATGCTGACCCCCGCCTAGCCTTCCGCCACAGGTTCGAGCTGGGAGAAATACAAGAAAAATTTCGCCGATGACGAGATAGAAGAGAAGAAGATCACCCCTCTAACAGAAGAGTCGGTCGCACCCAGCACACCCCGGCTGCTGTCAGAGACGCGGAACTGACTTTGCGAAGGGATATCCAAGTTCTCAAGACATACGGCGCTGCGCCATACGGAGCTGCCATCAAGAAGCTCGAGCAACAAATAAAGGAGAAGCAACAGAGTGTTGATGAGAAGATCGGCGTGAAGGTATGACGTCCCGCTTGGCTGGCCCCGAGAGGCCGTTCCCGCTGACGTCCCGCCTGCAGGAGTCAGATACCGGCCTTGCGCCGCCTCACCTCTGGGATGTCGCCGCCGACCGTCAACGGATGTCGGAAGAGCAACCGCTTCAAGTAGCGCGGTGCACCAAGATCATTCCCGACGAGAAGGACGAGTCCAAGAGCAAATATGTCATCAACGTCAAGCAGATCGCCAAGTTCGTCGTCCAGCTCGGCGAGCGCGTCAGTCCGACAGATATCGAGGAGGGCATGCGCGTCGGTGTCGACCGTACCAAGTACCAGATCCTCCTCCCGCTTCCGCCCAAGATCGACGCGAGCGTGACCATGATGACGGTCGAGGAGAAGCCCGATGTCACATACGGCGATGTCGGCGGCTGCAAGGAACAAGTGGAGAAGCTTCGCGAGGTTGTCGAGATGCCGTTGCTATCGCCCGAGCGCTTCGGCAACCTGGGCATCGACCCACCCAAGGGTGCGCTGCTCTACGGGCCTCCAGGTACCGGCAAGACGCTCTGCGCGCGCGCCGTGGCCAACCGTACAGACGCCACCTTCATCCGTGTCATTGGTAGCGAGCTTGTTCAGAAGTACGTCGGTGAGGGCGCGAGGATGGTCCGTGAGCTCTTCGAGATGGCCCGGACCAAGAAGGCGTGCATCATCTTCTTCGACGAAATCGACGCCATCGGTGGCGCGCGCTTCGACGACGGCGCGGGAGGCGACAATGAAGTGCAGCGGACCATGCTGGAGCTCATCACCCAGCTGGACGGTTTCGACGCCCGTGGCAATATCAAGGTCATGTTCGCCACGAACCGGCCGTCGACGCTCGATCCCGCCCTTATGAGGCCGGGGCGTATCGACCGCAAGATCGAGTTCGCGCTGCCCGATCTCGAGGGCCGCGCCAACATTCTGCGAATCCACGCCAAGAGCATGTCGGTCGAGCGCGACATCCGGTGGGAGCTCATCTCGCGCCTGTGCCCCAACGCCACGGGCGCCGAGCTGCGCAGCGTGTGCACCGAGGCCGGCATGTTTGCCATCCGCGCGCGGAGGAAGGTGGCCACCGAGAAGGACTTCCTGAGCGCCGTCGACAAGGTCATCAAGGGCAACCTCAAGTTCAACTCGACTGCTGCGTACGCGCAGTACAATTAAGGAGCTGGTTGGGTTGGGTTTTGTATGTATGAATAGACCTTACATCGTGGAGGGCGCAGGAAGTGGGAGTCAAGATGGTAATAAGCGAGGACCATGAATGACGTTTGGCGAATGGACTTGATTGATTTGATGATAACTACCTATCGCTCATGCGTCCTGTCGCCAATCCCCCCGAAACCTTTGCTCTTTCTTTCCTATCCCTCAAGATGCTGAAAGCCGGCTGCGTGGTTATACATGGGAAGAGACCAGGTATCCGTCCAATCGTGTATGTACAGATAAAAATGCCAGACAACTCTCCATGCTACCTAGTCTCGTAGTCACCGGATCCGTACTCTTCTCCTCCAAGACCGGCATCACTCTCTCGCCATCAACGGGTGACACATACAAAACGTGCCTTGCCATGAAACAAATCATGAAATCCCCCACATATTCCCCCTAACATCTACCCCCTTTGGCTCGGCTTGAGAAAGCAAATTTCCCATTCTGGCGACGCAGCTGGTGCTTGCTTCTTCGGAAGCACGGCGGCGGCCGGTATCCTTCTGAGGGGGATCATGTTGTCGTGTTCCCGGACCGAGGAATCCCTCGATCATTTCGCTTCGTCCCCCCTGCCTCCTCAACCGACGGCTGGCTGCCCTGTTCGGTGAAGCCTAGTCCGTTCTGTGGTATGAGATACCGGGTCCCTTTTTGGGTTGTGCCTCCTCTGCGCGTATTCCATCGCTGCCCGAGGTCCCGTCCGAGGCGTGCATATCTGGCCTCGCTCCCCTCCTTGCCCAATCCCGTGTCCGAGTTGAGCTTCCCCAACCCTAGCCGTGCATATGTCTTTCCCACGGACGACCGAGTGGAGAGAACCACAAATGCCATTATATCCAACGAATATAGACCAGACATATGAATCAACAAAACATCCACCTTGTTCTGCAGGCTAGCGAACTCAGCCCTCAACAAACGGAAGACACCCTAGGCAGACCACCTCCCCATCCTGTCCTCTTTCGACACAGCATCGGCTGCAGACAACTTGACGATGGCCACCACCTTTTGTCCATCCGTGTTGGTGTTCTCTCTTGTTTGGGTCTGTAGGTTGCGCTTGCGGTCGGTGGTCCTCGGCGTCGGCGTCGAGCATGGTGAAAGAGGTTTCTCTCTCGTCCAATGATGGTGGTATTGGACGAGCCGGGCTCCCCGAGACCAGGGTGTTTTGTATACTGGGACCCCAACCGAGACACTCTCTGATGCATACATAGCACGTCCGCTGGCCGCAGCCTTCGCAGTCGGCAAAGGAGTCGAGGTCGGATTTCTTGTTGGGTTTGCGCGAGCAGATGTGGCAGCGGCTCATGAGGGCTGAGGTGGCGGTGGGAGTTGCTGGTCGAGACTTTCCATCCACGTCTCCTTGGGACGTGTTTCTGGCCTGTGGTTGTCGCTGCTGGTGGTGGTGGTGGTGGTTGTGGTGCGGTTCTTGCCTGTGGGAAGGCGAGCTGGGCGGTGATCGCTGCATCGGTTCGTCCTCCGCCTCCACATCTCTATCGGATATGGTCCGTTGCCGCTTGCCGGAGGGTATGGGGATGATCTTCCGGGAGAGCAAGGGAGACGAGTGGTGGGGATGAAACAGGCCGGTGCTGTGATCAAATGTCTTGTCTGGAAAAAGCACGCGAGGCGTACTGCTGGCGCTTCCGGCACTGATGATGAGATGGTTAGTGCCGGGAGACGTGCACGTCGCCAGAAAGCTCGCATACGGTGGGATCTGGTGGCTGTTGTCGTCTCGCCTCCGCTTCTTGGATGACTGGACCGTCGGCGACTCTTGGGCTACCGACGGCATGATGTCTCGATCCGAGTTGTTGATGGTGAAGGGGATGCGGAGAGGCGGCTTCTTTGGCTGGTGAGCATTGGACGAAGTGTCAAAGAGTTATTGGAAATTTGGAAGGGTCGCCCTTTCGCTGCCTGCGAGATTGCAGGCAAACGTTCCTTTCTGTTGAAGTCGAGGTTCCTATCGAGGTCCCTGTCGAAGTCTGGTCCGTGCATGCGTCGACTTCGGCAACTGTGCACTGTGTGGCCTTGCATTCAAAGGCTTCCATCCCAAGTGCCTGACGAGGCACATCCCGCACTCGGTGCAGCCAGTTCAGCCAGCAATGTTAAACACCGGAAGTTGGCCCCAGCGCCCGCTCCACAGTCTGCTCAGCTGAGCGAATCCGAGTTCCAGCAGCAAACCACGTCAACCTGGAAGGCCATGGCGCGCTTGGAGAAATGGGTCAAGACTCGAGAGAGGTCGGCAGCTTTGCCGTCGTATGAGAGCGGGTGTGCTCACTCTCTCTTGCTGTACCACAACAAAGTCAACCAGAAACCCAGGGCTCCCGGTGCTAACACGCTGTCTGGGGGAATGACATGGCATGGCGTGCGTTGGCTCGGGTGTGCTTCTTGATGTGTTCCGTACATACATGCCCTGGCTGTCAGGGCGGTCCGGATTGGTCGGCAGCCATCTTGCAGTGAATTTGCCTGCAGTGCATTTGGCTCGACTTCCAGGTTGTCTCAGTGATTTTCAGACGATTTGTTGCCGTTATTTCAGAAACCAGTTGTTGCAGCCCATTTAAATGCGGGACGGACGGAAGCAGGTAGGAACAACCCCCAATCATGCAATCTTCCCCGTGTTCCGTGGACGATCTGCAGTCCATTCGCAAACCTGGATGACAGGCATCACGTGGAACACTAGGCCCAAAACAAAGCAGCCAGCCCCACCCAGCTGCCTTCCGCCTTTCGAACTTCTCTCCTCCTCGCTCCCGTGTCGACCCGTCCACTTTGAGCCTCAACACCTTTCAACCTGCAATCCACCCGCGACCTCGGTCGACGCAATCACCCATCCAAACCACCGTGTCGAGAGATTCGAAAACCGCCATCGAGATATGAGTCGTGCCAACAAACTTGGCCCGGAGGTAAATCGGTGAGTCACTTGGGGGATTTCAGATGGCCGCCTGGCCTTCCTGCCGTGCTCCTGCTCCACCCGGTCGCTGCTTCGCCGTCCCCAACGGCCTGCCCCGACCTCCGTCATCCCAAATCCGCGTCACAGTATCTCGGCATCATGGCTAATTGTGACAATCATTTACAGAGCTTTGTTCGTAAAGAATCTAAGGTGTGTTGCTGCCGTCTTCCGTCCTCGTCGCCGTCGTCGTCCTCGTCGTCATCATCGCCCTGTCGCAGCGAATTGTCCTCTTCAAACGTGTGCCGGATCCTGACCTGAGATGCCAGCTACAACGTCACCCCAGAGGAGCTGTTCGACCTCTTTGGGAAGTACGGGCCCATCCGGTACGTCCATATCGACCCCTTCTCCTCCCTCTGGGGGCTTGTGCTTATTCATTCCCCAACGATATAGTCAAGTTCGACAGGGCATCGCGAGCAACACAAAAGGCACTGCCTTCGTCGTCTATGAGGACGTTATGGATGCGAAGCAGGCGTGCGACAAGCTGAACGGTTACAACTTCCAGAACCGCTACCTTGTCGGTATGTTTTCCTCTCCGACGGCCGTCATGTTCCATGTGCTCATCGACTGACTGCCGGCCAGTACTATACCACCAGCCCGACAAGATGGCTCGGACAAAAGAGGACCTCGACGTCCGCAAGGAGAATTTAGAACGCCTCAAGCAGCAGCATGGCATCGATTGACAGTTAGACGGGCCTGCGGACAGCCTTCACAGCCAACGCAACTTGTCTGGAGGCCCGTCTTCTCCGACATCTCCTCCCTCCGCGACGACAAAGGCGGCTTCGGCGCCGCGCGCGCCAAAGTCGATCATGCGGAAGGGCAAGCCGAGTATCGCCATGCACGCACGCAAGATGCCTCACTTCGTGCGCAAGCTACTTCCCACGGTGCCCGAGTGCGCCTAGGCTCGACTTCATTGCTACCAGTTTTCCCACTTGGACGACTCTTGACGTACCGATGACAGCCGTCCAGACGCAGGTGCAAGCGGGTTCAGCTCTGGCTGGGCCTGCCACTCCACTCACGAAACTTGCAACTTTGCTCATTCGGTTAGGGGTTCTTTTGCTGGTGTTCCCCAGCTGCGGCTGCGGGGTGGGGGTTTGGGGATTTGGGGGAAGCGGGAGAGGGCGGAAGGGGTTGCGGTTTAGAGGATGGAGTTTGCAATCATGGTTTTTGGGTCTCTTTTTTTCCGGCGTGAACAGGGCAATCAGGGGCAATTTCACATTGCCTGTTTTCATCTCGGGCCGCCTCGGCGGTCATCAGATTGGCATTCGTTCGCATTTGGCGCAGACTGAATTCCCCCCGGCGAATCGAACATGGCAGCAAGCCACGAGCCGGCTGCGATGGTATTTTGACAGCAATCCTCACGACTTTCTCTGTTGATCTGCAGCTCTGCGTCATTGTCTTGGTACCTACATGATTCATCATGATCCGATATATTTCGGGCGAGAATGAGCCTAATGAGTCTCCAGGTAACGTCCAAGACTGTGAAAGCGGGCCCTGTCAGTTTCAGATATTCAGATAACGCACCTCCGTCGACCTCCCCCTTTCCGTATCCTTGATGAAATATTACGTCACTTTCAACGTCAATGAAGTCCGACAAGATGTTCGGTCAAGGCTGAGCAGAGGGAAGCAGGACACCCTTGTGTACTGAGTGCGCATAATATATTGTATCTACGCGAGCGACATCAACATCGCAGTGGCCATCTGTCCAGACCCTGATGTGCCGCTTACTGTATGTAGTACGGAGTAGCAGAATTAGTGTCTGTCGACGGACAGCGTGTTCCGGAAGCCTGCTTGGTTCGGCAACGCGACGTTTTGCCAGCAGCCGACAGTGGGCCCCCAGACCCGCTGGAGATCTGGCTCGGGGTAAGCGAGCCCGCTGTGGGGCCGCAATTGGTGGGTCGTTTTAAGGCCAACAGCGTGCGGCCAATGGCTGTTCAGTGCTGTCACCCGTCATGCATCGCCTCTGGCCCAGGCACCACCACCGTTGACTGCAACCTTGGAAGCTGCAACTGGCTTCCCAGCTTCTTGTTCGCCCTGTTGCCTTCTTGATTTCTTCCCACACCTTTGGCCTTTTCCCCTCTCGTCCCTTCTTTTTCGTTTATTTTATTCCAGACACATTCAAAAACGACGCGGATGCGCAAGTAAATAAAAGATCAAGATCGTCTTGCCAATTATAAACGAGAGCAGCAGCCATTTCCTCTGCACCCAGGCTGCCAATCTAACACGACCCTTGGCATCCACATGCGCAGCTTTCCCAAGTGAGCAGAGCCTGGGATGCAGCCAAACAGGTGAAACACTTTCAACCACGCGGACAGGCTCAGCCCCCCATTTGCCATCTGATTGGCAAACCACGCGCTCGGCCGGTTGGGGGAAACAAAACCAACAACGAACCTACTCTCTTTTTGTTTCTCTTTCCTCTGGATGCGTGGCATTCAGTGCAGCAGCAGAAAACGAAGAAGCATACGCAGAGGCAGCGTGTAAATGCTGCTTGCGCTTCCCACAACACCCAAGTCGCTTGTCATTGTCACAGCCATCCGCCATCCGCCATCGCAGCCTGATCCGCCGTTCCTCCCAGATGTCGCAGTCCCAACTCTCGCAACGATAGCAGCAACAGAAGCAGCCGCAATAGAAGCAGTAGTGACCAGCAACCGAGTCCGCCCTTTCGCCGATCCCTCCAAACAACCCCCCCATCAGCCACCCAACCTCGCCGCCGCACTAAGATCACGATGACGCCACAACCACCGACAACAACACCCTCCCCCACCACCACCACGCTCCTATCATCAATAACAACAACACCAACAACAACACCATACCCCTACTCCCCAACCTCCAACCCCAATCAGCCAACCGAATGCCGCCTGCTGGGCTCGTTCGCCATCCTCGTGCAGCTAGCCCTCGGCGGGCTGGCGCTGCTCTCGCTCGTGTACAAGCGCTGGCGCGAGCGCCCTCAGCGGCCGGTGCGCATCTGGTTCTTTGATGTGTCGAAACAGGTGTTTGGCAGCGTGCTGGTGCATGCTGCTAATGTGTTTATGTCGATGCTGACTAGTGGGGAGGTTGCGTTGGAGTTGGATGCTGCGAGGGTTAGTGCGGTTGGGGTTGGGGGTGGGGCGGGGATGGGGATGGCGAGGTTGGTTGGGCGGATGTTGGTTGTGGTTTTGGGGAGAAGGGGGGAGGGTGGTGTTGGTGGTGGTGGGGGGGGGGACGAGGAGTATGTCCCGAATCCGTGCTCGTTTTATTTGTTGAATTTGGGGATTGATGTGAGTGTCTTTCTTTTCTTTTGTCCTCTTGGGGCGCTGGAATAGCGCCCAGCGGCAGATTGCTAATACAGGTTCCAGACAACACTCGGTATCCCGATCCTCATCCTCATTGTGCGCCTCCTGACGCGCCTCGTCGCCCTGACGCCGCTCGGCAGCCCACCCGAGTCGATCCAGAGCGGCAACTACGGCAACCCGCCCAACGCCTGGTGGTGGCTGAAGCAGAGCCTCATCTACTTTTGCGGGCTCATGGGCATGAAGCTGTGCGTGCTCGTGCTGTTCATGATGCTCCCCTGGTTGCCCCACGTCGGCGACTGGGCGCTGGGCTGGACCGAGGGCAACGAGAAGCTGCAGATTGTCTTCGTCATGATGCTGTTCCCGCTCATCATGAACGCGCTGCAGTACTACATTATCGATTCGTACATCAAGAAGCAGGATGCTAGCCTCGATGACGACGAGCCCGGCGTCAGCGCGGGCGTGGGCGGGACGGTGATTTACGAGGAACTGACGTCTTCGGAGACGGAGGACAGTGGAGACGACGAGGCGGTGGACGACGATGACGACATGACGAAGAGCATCAGCTCCGCCAGGGGTCTGCACCTGCGCTTGGCGAGACGGAACTCGGCCGGCGGGCGCAGCAGCCGGGAGTATGATCCGGCGGTTGACGGCGATACCCCGACGGTCATTGGCAGCAGCTCGAGCAGCAGAGGGGTGTTGCCCAAGGATCTGCTTCCTCGTGAGTGATTGAGCGTCAAGTCAGTGGGTGATGGATGGGAAAGGCATACAGCGTTGTTGCATACTATGGGACTGATATGGGTTTTGAGGGCTTTCTTGTGGGGCGTCATCATAGATGCATTGTTTGTTTTTGTGGTTTTTGGTTGTTTTTGGGCATCTTCTCTCATCGCTTCTGTCTTTTGGACGTCGGTTACATACAGGCGTTTGTCGGGTTCGGAGGGCATAGGGCAGTACAGTACACGGGGTTGTGTATTTTTGCGTGGTGGGACTTGGGTTTATTTGGGCCGAAGCATAGCGGTTTTGGAAGTTCATGGTTGTCGCGAGTTGCGGAAATACTGTTTGGTTCTTTTTGTATAGTTACATGCAGATATGAAGGAACCCAACAGCAATGTTTACACAACCCCCCCTTTCCCCCCATGCTCCGCCCTTCTTGTCTTGGTGGTATCTTCTACTTACAACGTCGGATACATGGTCAACCCCCAAATTGCGACGGGCTTCACGAATTCCTGGCTCCTGGGATTCAGACACATCACCCGCAGCCGGAACTCGGCTCCGAGATATACTTTGTTTGCAGTATATGTCCCGGCGTCGCCGACTTGAAACGGCCCGATCTTGCCTTGAGTGTTGCCCACGGCCCGGGCGGCCGGATCATCGGGGGTGTCGGGCGTCACAGAGCCCAGGATGATGGTGCGGCTGCCGACTACAGCTTGGAAGACACACAACCCGCCGCCGAAGATGCGGTTGTAGTTTTCGCGCACCATCAGACGCAGGTCGTACGCCACGCCAGGGCACATCCGGACTTCGCTGACCAGATCAACCTGAATGATTTTGTCGCCCGTGTCCAGCGCCTCTTGGGTCGGGACGAGCTGAGTCACGTAGCCGTCGCGCGCGGCGTTCGACGGGTCGGGGATGGCCAGGGAAACGTTGAAATCGTACGTGCCCGAGAGGGTGTTGGGACCGATAGTCCACCCCGCGCTGTTGCCGTTGAGGAAGCGGCCGTTCTTGAGGCACTCGCCGGGGATGCAGACGGTCGGCTCGTCGGGCGGGTCGTAGCAGCGGCCCTGG
The DNA here is from genome assembly GCA_023628425.1 of Chaetomiaceae sp. PYS4301M. Lineage (NCBI taxonomy): Eukaryota > Fungi > Ascomycota > Sordariomycetes > Sordariales > Chaetomiaceae > Chaetomiaceae sp. PYS4301M. The sequence goes on along the minus strand of JAMAKR010000004.1, from coordinate 842,205 downwards.
TAGCAGAAGCCGCTGGCACAGACCCTCCCGCAGGCACCGCAGTTGTTCGGGTGGCTGGCCAGCTTGACGCACGTGTTGCCGCACTGCTGGTCGTCGCAGACGCAGCCGCCCCGCGAGCAGTGCGTCTTGGAGGGACACCTCCAGTCGCAGCCGCCGCAGTTGGCGTTGTCGTTGCCGCGCACCACGCGGCACTCGACCTCGTTGTTTCTGAGCAGGCACATGTCCTGCGCCGCGGGCGTTGGGCAGGGACACACGCACCGCTCTTTGTTGGCCGTGTAGAAGGCGCTGACGCCGAGGGGGGACGACACTACGGCCCAGTAGAAGTTGGCTGTGGCGATGCATCCGGGGTAGAGCTGTGAGAGGCAAACATTGTGAGTGATTGGCTTCGAGAAGATATCGGTGGATGGAAAACGCTGACGGAAGACATGGGCAGAGGAGGCCAGTCAGGGGGTAAGAGAAGGGAAGGACACGACGTTACTTACCCACCAGGTCCAAAAGCTCACATCAGCCCGGCATTGGTTGTACATGCAGCCAAGGAAGTCATTATTGCAGCCCTGGAAGGTCTTGCCACAGTTGTCATAGCAGTTGTCGTGGTCGTTGCAGCAATGGCCCCAGTTGAGGTTGGGCACGAAGCTGGCCATCCCGTTGTTGGACCCGCACCCGTTCGGGTTCTCGTCGCGCCTGTTGGGGCGCGGGATGGAGAACAAGGTGGGGATCGGGCAGCGTGGCATGTAGCCGGGCTCGCGCCGGTTCAGCCGCCGCATGCGCCTCAGCTCGGGCTCCCCGGACCCGGCCGTCTCGATGGCCTTGGCCAGGTTCGGCCGGAGCACTGCGATACCGTCCTCGGTCTCACCGGGCGTGGCCGAGGTGAACCCCGTTTCGTCGACCCGCCATGTGTACGAAGAACCGCCCTTGAGGATCGTCAGGTAGCCTTTGCAGTTGACGGCGAAGATGGTCGTGCTGGAGGCGGACGACTGGTCCACGAAGGAGATGGCCCCGTTGGCGCCCCAGGAGACGTAGTGCTTTCCTGTGTCGTCCTCTAGGACCACGTCGTAGAGCCCGTCGGGGGCTCCAGCGGGGTGCTCGAACTTGAAGAGAGGCGGCTGCCAGCTGTCGATGTTGGCCAGGAGTTCTTCGCCCTCCTCCTCGGACTCGGGAGGTGCGGGCGTGCCGGGGCGGTTGTCCCGGATGACGACGAAGCCCGACTGGAGGTCGAGGAGGTTCTGAACGTTGTTGTCAGCGAAGGTCGGTTCACGTCCCCAATTTCGATAAAATTGATGAGAGGTTGCTACTCACAAACGGGGCATCGGGGGTCTCGAGCGGGTCCAGCATGCAGAAGGGCGCCACGCTGGGAGTGGGAACCAGGACCTCGGTCGAGGTGAAGGTCGGCAGGGTCACGGGGTCATAGTAAGTGTATGTCGCCGTCCAGCTCGGGTCATCGGGGAAGACGACCGTGTCCGTAGCCAGGGGCGGGCTATCGCCGGACACTCCGGGGGACTCGGTGAAGGTGGAGGCTGCGGTTGTGTCGGACGCGGTGAAAGTGGAAGAGACAGAGCTGGCTTCGGTCGACGAGGGAACCTCAATGCTGATGCTGATACTGGTATCGATGCTGCTGGCAGTGGTTGCCGACGGTACCGCCGTGTCAGTGCTGCCGCTGCTGCTACCGCTCGCCGAGGACTCGACAAGCGTGCCGCTGCTGGCACTGCTGCTCCTCGGGGGTCCGCATTTGCGCGCAAGGCCTAGATCACCAAAGATGGAAAGCAAGAGAGCGGCACGCGCTGTCTGCTTCAGGACAGACGGCCGCATGGCGACCTTAGGTTACTGAAGGAGTGGCAAGGCCCAAGGCCTAACGACAAAAAAAGAAGGCTTCGAGGGAAAGAAGGAGCGAAGGGGGTTATTGTCACCACGGCCACCGAGGGAAGACCCGCGGTCTCTTGTTCCTGCACTCTGCGAGAGGCCGTGGGCTTATAAGCGCGTATGCTACCAGGTCATCCCAAGCAGCTCTGCAACCTTCCGCCTCCCCCCATCCCATCCCTCAGCTTGATCGTTCGATGGCTGATTCCCGACCATCGTCGATTCCAAGACGACAATGCGCTTGCGCTTGCTGCATCCCAGGCGTGCGTTGAATCCATCCCCAGTCTCCTTCATACTGTAAACCCCCGTTTGTCGTTGGTGATCCAAACCCAATGTTTCCAGCCCGGTCTCCACTTGACACCCCCGGTCAGTGTTAGCATGTCAATAGCGCCTCAGCATCGCAGCTGACCGAGCAGCTGAACCAGCAGCTGGGACGGTCTGGACCGTGGTCCGAGAACCAAAAAAAAAAAAAAAACCAACTCAGTTAGTTGGCTTGTCCACTATTTAATCTGGCTGGCTGACCCGCCGACTCGGGATGCTTGTTGAAGGGATGACATGTCATGGAGGGAATGCTCTGTCTGGAGTGAGTGTGTTTGGCCAATTCAGGGGTTGGCCAGGGGGGTGGGTGGGTGAAAAAGGGGTGAACCAGAGAAATGGAGAACCGAATCAACAAAACAACACAGGGCAACAGGCAGAGTCGCACAAAAAAGACACAGACAAAGGAAGATTTATCCACAGGTTGAGGACATGGTGGTTACCGTCCCCATTACCGTCCTTGCTGTGGATAGAATTAATTGTCAAAAGGACCAGAAGTTCCAAGGTGGGCATCAGGAAGCCTCACTGATACCCAACCCAATTTAAGCTTATTACTTAGTACAGATAAGATGGACGCTAGTTAATGCTATCACCGACTTGGTCACCCTAGCCGAGCAATCATCGTTTGCCTCTTTCGTGTAAGTGTTAGTGAGTAGAAGGTGTGGTGATGCACAGCAGAACAGCAGAGGAGACACAAAACACAACCGTATCTAAGAAACACACGGCCAACCGTCGTCAAGAGGCAAGTTACACCTAAAATCCTAATAAATCCCTAACCTAACTCTATCCGCACTTGGTCAAGTAGAACAAGTCAGAAAGAAAACCTTGACCTTATTCTCATCCTGATCGATGGCAATCCACATTGTATCTTCCACTCCCACGCCCATTACACACCCATCCCACCCATCACCGCCCCCCAAAACAGCCTCTGACAAACATCAACACATCTCAATCCTCATCTTCCCCTCCCCCCACTGGGGCAGCTCCTCCTCGCTCCCCGGCGCTCTGACCAGCGAACTCACCACCGTCACCCCCACACCGTCCACACACCCCTCCGTTTCCTCCACCACCTCACCCCACTTCCCAAGCACCCTCATAATCAAATTCGCCTTCAAGAACCCCTCCACGTCCTCCGGCTCCAGACTCTCCAACTCCCCGCTCTCCACCGCCCTCACCAGCGCCGCCGTCAACGGCACTGCCCCAGCCACCTGCATCTCGTGATGCTGGGCTCCCATCTCAGGGCTGCCATAATCTCCCGCAGCGGCCCCAAACACGCCCATGGTCCCGACGTGGTTAGACGCCGTCGCCCATTCGTTTGTGTCGCAGGGTGCCTCGCCCAGGAAGAAATTGACCGAGGAGGCCCTGGAAATGGCTTGCTTGCTGACGCGGACGTTGGCCGTCCACTCGTGGTAGTGGTCGCCTACGAAGATTTTGGTGGCGGTGGGAGAGCGGGCCTGGCTGGGTTTCTTGGAGGGGTTGGGGCTGGCTTTGATGCCTGACGCACGGAGTTCCTTGAGAAAGAGGCTCGCCGGACTGAAGGAGCTGTACAGGCGGTTGATGGCCTGCTTGGCGGTGCCTATGTGGGCCAGTTTGTTGTTGGCGTTTTTGCCCGATGGGCTGCGGACGAGCTCGGCGTAGGTGTAGCCGAATTTGGTGTGGTCGCGGATCCCGTCCGAGTCCCAGAAGGTACCGTTGTCGCTGGCGAAGAAGGGAGTCAATGCTGTGGTGGAGCTGAGTGTCTGGCCCCTTCGGATGGTGTACGAGTTGGTCAGGGATCTTGACGGCGTAACCCACTCGGTCGGGTGGAGGGTTTGCCAGATGGCCAGGACGCGGTCTACCATGCAGTGATGGAGAAAGAAGACCGGGTCGAAGGCGGACCACTGGATGAACGCCATGTGTCCAGCTTGAGAGCTGGGTTGGCCCGGCCCGAAACCCCCGACGAGACTGTGGATGGTGTCGTGGAGTGATTCGATTGAGTCGGCCTGGACTTCAGCTGCATTGTTGCTGAACGTGGTGTAGTTATCATAGCTCGAGAACAAAGCGTAGAGTCGCTGAGCGATGGAGGCGCGATTCTGGTCGAGGTTCATCGCGACAAATGAGTTATTCGACTGGGCATCCGGGTTGCTGCTCGATGGACCCCGAAGTGTACGGGTCCAAGTATTCCACTGTTTGGTAGGCTGTCAGAATGACCAAGCGAAGAGATTCGCAACGTGTGTGAACTTACCGGGCCGAAGCCAAAGGCTGTGGCATCCAAAGGTTTGAAGCTGTAGCTGAACAAGGGGTTCGCAATTCGCTGGAAGCCATTGGGACCGTTGATATCAACATATGGATTCCCTCCGATGCTCTTTGGGAGCACACTCTCCCCCGCTGGCGGTGTGGCAGCCCAGTCCCAATAAGGGTGTCGGAACCTGCGAGCGGCAGCCTCGTACTGCGGTCTCTCGCTATCGGGCCAGAATGTGGCAATCGTCTGGATCAGTCCATACAACGTTTGCTGCGGGAGACATCATCAGCCACATCGCGACCTGCCGACTGGGACTTGTTCAGGGAGAATACAAGCCTGCCCTACCTCGTACAAAGCCATATAGGGCCGGTGCCAGGTCGGGAAGAGGACGGACGAGTGGGTACAATACCCGGTATTCTCACTTCCCGCCGCGGGTTTCACGCCGCCCCAACTTTCGTGAGGCATTCCGTGTATCCCTAGGACAAGCGGGTCAGCAACTCTATTCCGATGCTATGAAGCACAGATGGGACGGACGAGGCACGAACCGGCAAGGCCATAGTACGACGTGGGTGACTTCTGGTCCATGAACTGCATCATACTCAGTCCCAGGATGTAGAGTGTCCACAGCTCCGTGTCCTGCTCGAGCTGGCGAATCTCGGGACGCACGACGATCTCGCCGCCACCAACGGTCTTGTCGTGCACAACCAGCTCGGAACGGCGGTCCAGGTGGCGCTTCACTCGCGTTTTGACGTCGAAGCCATAGTTGTAGGCCGTGTACTGGGCAAAAACGAGGGTTGGCGTGAGGAGGAAGAGGAGAATGCTGGGTAAGAGTCGGAGAGAAGGCCACATGGAGGACCGGAGGCGCGCCATTGCCGCGGTGGCTTCTGTTTTGTGGTTGCCTAATATTGGCGAAGTTGGAGAAGTTCCTTTGCGAGCTGGTAAGTCAGTTACGAATCTTCTTGTTGTTGTTCCATAACTCCACACAAACAGTAATGGGGACCCGATGAGTAATGGTAGTTGCCCAACCGAGGGGGAAAAAAGGAGAGGAAAGAGAAAACGGAGGGGATGGTAGCCTCCAACTCCAAAGAGTCAAAACAAATTTGGGAGGAGGAGGATTGTGACAAGAGAAGGGAAGTCGGGGATTGCTAGCTCAAACTATGAACTCAAAAGGCACAAGAGAGGATGGAAACCAAGGGTTCTCTTCGCAAGCCCGCACTGAAGCCCCCTCCATCTCTTTTTGAGAGAAGTTTAGATCGAACCCTACTAAGTTCCAAGACCATGGAAGTTTCATGTGAAAACTAACTCAAGGAAGGAGCAACAGGGGCGAGCAGGCATGTACGGGAGCCTGGGTTGGGAGGCTTGGACCAACTGGAACTTGTTGTGAGACGATAAGGGGACGCTCTTTCCGGCCGAGAGTGGATGACGGAGGCGAGTTGCCCCAGAGGCCTCAAACTTCAGGCTTTAAGTTTGATTTCGAGAGAAAAAAACAAAAATAAGATTTGTTTTATCGAACTGAAGACGTCGAGACTGGGGTGAGGTTTGAAAACCGAGGTTGGTGCAGACAGAAAGGAACGACAAACAGAGGCCGGGGCGGGCGACTGCATGATATACCCGCCACAACGCTCTTGGGGGGGGCATCCACAAACGAACCACAAAACCCGCCCGGGGCGGGGGAATGAATTATTTACCCGCCAAAACCCCATTCCCCCCCCCCCCCCCCCCCACCCCCACCATGCCGTCCATACATAGGTTAGGAACCTTACATCGACCGTGTTTTGTGATCGGTTCACTGCAGCTGCCTCTCATTTCGCTCGTGTGTCCCTGGCCCACGCTCGACCGGCCCATCCAGAGTTCAGAGAGACGCGGTGGCCATGTCTCATGATCCAGCTTGCTCCAAACAAGGCTGAGCCACCCTTCAGCATGACGCTGTCTTGGTTGTTGTTTTTGCCATGTGTAACACTAGCAAGGCCTGCGGTGCTTCCTGGACTCTACATGTCGCATCTTGAGCGAGGTTGGGGATGAGGCGGGCAGCCAGCCAGGCAACGCACGACAAGGAACCCTGGGGTTCCCGACATCGAGACAGGGAAGAGAGTCAACAGCAACAGACAAAACTTGACTATTTACCTGGATCAAAAACATTAAACAACACAAGACACACACACCCATGCTACCCCAAATCACGCCGCCGCCGTCGCGTTCGGCAGCGCCTTCGGTACCGTCGCCGCCCTCAGCGGCCCCCTCCGGATCGCGTCCTTTGTGTCCACCCGGTACTTCAGCTTGACTCCCATGGCCGCGAGCTCGACGTCGAGGAACTTGAGCGCGCCCGGCACCACCACCATGGTCGTGTTCTCGCCGCCTATCCACTGCACCGCCTGCCCGTCTTCCCAGATTTCGCCGTCCAGCTTCATGAGGTCGAGGCCCTCGATCTGATCCAGACGCTGCGCGCAGTTTCGGCACCGGACGGTGCCGACCTGCTTCCGCTTGCCGATGAACGGCGACACCGTCGGCTGCACCGCCAGGAAGGACCCGCAGTCGCGGCAGATCCACGACTTGGAGTAGTCGGAGCAGTTGAGCAGCCGGTCTTGCAGCAAAAAGGCCGTGCCGTGCGCCAGCAGGGCGTCGCGCTCCATTTCTCCCACGCGGATACCGCCACCCTTCTTGCGGCCCTTGATCGGCTGGCCCGTCGTCGGGACCACGGGGCCCGTCGTACGCACCTGGTACTTGTCGTTGACCATGTGTCTCAGCCTCTGGTAGTAGACGACGCCGATGTAGATGTCGCAGGCGAACTCCTCGCCCGTGATGCCAGAGTACATGGGCTCGTTTCCGTGGTAATTGTACCCGGCCATCTTCAGCTGGTGGCCAAAGTAGTCGGCCGCCGTGTGCTCCTCGTTGAACTTGAACGGCGTCGAGTCCTGCGCCAACCCGTGCAGCGCACCCGCCTTGCCCGCCAGGGACTCGACAAACATGCCGATCGTCATGCGCGACGGGAAAGCGTGCGGGTTGATGATGACGTCGGGCTGGATGCCCGTCTCGGAGAAGGGCATGTCGATCGCCGGCCATTTTTGCGAGCAGACACCCTTCTGCCCGTGACGGGACGAGAACTTGTCGCCGATGACGGGCGATCTGGGGATACGGAGCTTGATCGAGATGGTCTGCAGGGGTTCGTTGCCCGTGTCGCTGCCAATCACGCGCACCTCCTCGATGAAGGCGTCCTCAGACTCCTTGTACCGCTCCCAGTGCGTGATGCCGTCGCGGTTGATCAGCTGCCCGCTATAGTCGGCCGAGACAGTGTGCCACGCGCAGAGGATGTCTCCCTCCCTGACGAGCCGTCCCACATAGGGCAGCCCGTCTTCGTCAAGCATCTCGCGGTCTGACGCCCGGACGGCGCTACCGGGCGCGAACCCAAACATCTTGGTGATGGTCTTGGACGTCCGCGTCCGCGTGTCATCCTTGAGACTGACCTTCTTGGTCTTGTAGATGGTGCCGTGGCCGAACCCGCGCTCGTGCGCTGACTTGTTGATGATCATGGCGTCGTCCATGTCGTAACCCGTGTACGAGATGACGGCAACCACGGCGTTCATGCCGTTGGGGAAGTTGTCGAAGCCGTATGTGTTGTGCAGCGGAGCGCGGACGATGGGCGTCTGGCCCGTCTGGATGCGGTACATCTTGTTGTCTGTTCTGTGTCGAATCGCCGTTCCCGGGGTACCCATTGTTTGCTTACCCATCTGACACTGGTACATGTTACGGGGCGACTGGTTGAAGTCTGAGAAGGGAGTCATGTTGGCCAAGATGGAGAGGATATTGGTCGGGTCGAACTCGACGTGGGTCGAGTCGCCCTGGATGACCTCGCTGTCCGTACATGCGATCGACATGTACGGCTGCTCGTGTGGTCCGACAAAGTCTTCCTTGCCCAGAGGCAGATACTTGACAGGTCGGACCATCCTGGAGGGCTGCGAAGACATGTAGATGCCGGGATACGATCCGCCCTTGGACGGGGGTACGTGGCCAATCTCCAGCTGTACGGGGATACCGTGGCTGCCCTGCACCTTTAAGTACCGCAGATTGTCGGCGACAGTCTTGGAGGCCTGCGGCGTGCACCAACCAAGAATTCTGCCATCGAGCATCACCACCACGCTCTCGCTGGTGGCCGCCGATGAGTAATCGTTGACGCCCAATTCCATGGCGACACCGGGGACGGCTGAAGCATCCACCGAATCCGTCATAATCTTGCACTTGTGAGCCATGTGATTCAGCAATCCACATGGCGAACCATCGGGCGTGTGCACGGGGCAGAGGAAACCCCACGACTCGGGCAGCAGCTTTCTGACGGTTGTGGTCTTCAGCTGGGCGAAGAAGCTACCACGATGGACCATGCGAAAATGGCTGATGAAACGCAAGAAGTTGAGCTTCTCGGCTACGACGGTGAAACCCGATGTCTGTTGCAGGTCGAGACCTGAGGGGCTCTGTAGATTGCCTGTGGAGAGGAAGTACTCGAGCGAATTGCCGAGGTTTTCGTTTGTCCTCCGGAAGATGGCGATCGGGAAGTCTTTCGCAAAAGTCGCAGACGTGAAGGAAACGGTCGGGTTTCTCCGCAAGTAATCCCGAAGCGCCGCCCTGAGTGAGACGGACAACAGCTCGTCGAGCCGCTCCTTCAGCACCTGACCGTACAGGAAGCCGCCAAGCAGGATTTCCTGGTTCTGGACTGCGTCGGGGTTGTCGACCGCACAGTCGCCGGCGACGAGTGCGTACAGCTTCCGGCACATAAACAGCAGCATTTTGAACTTGTCGAGATCCTGTTCCTCGGTAACGTCGACGCAGCCAAGGTGGACCAGGACGATCCTGCGCAGGAATTCTGTGCCGACTTCGTAATCGGACATGGTCTCGGGGACGCCCAGCACAACCCGGAACTTCTCTCCCAGGTAGGCTCGGGTCTGCGTCTTGGTGTACAAGCCATATGTCTTGTAGGTGCGGAGAAGCAGTTCGACGCGGTCCGTCAAGAAGGTGTTCTCGATGCCCTTCGAGTTGGGCGGGCCGACCAAGCCCTCAAAGATCTCACGGTCGTTGGTCTCGACGAGGGCCTTGAGGATCATCATGACGGGCACGAGATATTCGTTCTTCCTCCAGGAGAAGCGGAATGTGACGTTGCCGTCGTTCAGGTAGTGGAGCACGTTGGTCTGGGAGGTCTCGTCCGGCCTGACCGACCGTACTATGATACCGTGCGGCGTGTACGAGGCACCTCGATTCGTGAAACTCGGGCGGACGATAGCCAACGGGAAGTTTCTGCGATTGACCAGGAGCAGACGGATGATCTTTTCGATGCCGTTGACGACGAAATATCCGCCCAGCTCTTCGGACTCTTCTTTCCTCTGCACCAGGAGCGCTGGGGAGTTGTGCTCGAGGTGGCACTTGTTGGACTAGAGCGAGAGCAGGGAGAGCGCGTTAGGGGATCTTCGAATCGCCAGTCGTCAGGTGGAGAGTGACGGAGCTTGTTCGGCGTACCTTGACCATAATGGGCATTTGGCCCAGCTCTCGGACAAACTCCTGGGGCTCGCCATCGTTGATGCGATACTCGAGAACGGCCGTGAGCTTGCCCCGGTATGAAACGTGCCGCTCTCTGCACTCGGCCGGGAAGATCTCGCGCCTCTTGGCAAACTTGTTGGACGGCGGGACCTGCGACTTCTGAAGGGTGATACTCTTGTACCGAACCGTCAGCTTGTTCTTGTCGGCCGGCGCTGCCCGCTCGTCCCCATCCAGGAACGTCTTGGTTCCGATCTCGGCAAGCGCATGGTCGAGGAGGCTAGGGGCGCCGTCACTCCGGAAGAGCGCGTTGAAGGACTCGATGTGCGGGTCGACGGCCAGCTGGAGGGCCGGATAGGCGCTGCGGTCGGTGGGGGGGTTCCGGAAGAGCTTCTCGCGGCGAAGCGTGTTGTATTCGTGGTCCCACGAGGTCTCGGTGCGCCGGGGAGCCATCTTCGCGTCTGGAGAGCAGAGGAATTCGGACTGATGAAATGTGGTGGGTTGGGATGAAATGGGAATTCAACTGCCGTGCGTTTCGCGATAACGATTGCGCTGCCTGGCAGGTGTTTTGGCGGCAGCCCCTCGTCCAATTCGACGTCGGTTTATTGACTGCTCATTACTGGGGCCGCACCTGCATTTGGCCCGAGGCAGAATCCGGTCTTGGGTGTAAGTCAATTCTGTACGGAATACTGGGCCAAAGCCGTGATGGCGGATGGAATCGCGGGCGTTTGTTAGGAACTTTTTTTCTCCTTATCGCTTATCGCTATTGACCCCTGCTCCCGACTTTGACTTGGTGGGGTTCTTTGGTTTGTGCATTTCTCTTGGCGTTGAGTTGTGGGACCCTGCATCCAAGCTCCCTTTCCCAGCTTCAGCTCCTGTCCTTTCAAGTTTCAATGCTCTTTTCTTACCATAGCAGGCGTCGATGATGGAAGGCGGGAGTCCTACGGATACACATGCTGTCTCGTGGTTTTTTTTCTTCTTCCCCTTGATTTCTCCACTTCTACTCTCGATGCCAACCCTGCATGGCTGCAACTCGACGGCAGCAACCTGCGGTTCTTTGCAACGAGAAGACTGTTGTGACACGGCCTGGTGTGTCAGACCCTCCGTTTCATGATTGCGGAGGGTTCGGGTTGCGCAGGCTTGGAGACCTGCCAGGGCCACGTCCAAGATGCGTGTCGTCCGGTAGCAACGGAAGCGTTGGTTGGTCCAGATTTGTGTCGAGCCCTTGGTCGACGAACCAACAGACCGGCAGCGTGTCACCGACAATTCGCAAGGGGCAGTGGGCGATTCGGCGTCCGGACGAACTGGTTGCTCTGCGGTTGGATTCCCTTGGATGACCGTTTGGTTCGGTTTTTTTCCGCTGGCACGCCCTGGAAATCGGGCTTGGAAGCTTCTCAATGGCTGTCCGCGAAGGGTGGCCGGCCAAACTCTGGCCCAGTGGGGGTTTGGGCCATGCGCTATTGATATCCAGTCAAAGCAGCTCTGCAGCCTGGCATCGAAACTCAGCTAAGTCGCAGCCAACCATTCCCGGCCAGCCTGATGTGAAAAGACCCGTGCAGCGTGCATGACCGACAATTGAAGCCCGCGCTCTCGTCAAAATGCCCGAGTCTGGCCGCGAGGCAGCCCTACCTTCGTTGAGGGGCGGAATCCGTGATAGGTACAGAGTAGGCGGCATACGAATGTGTTGAGGTTTTCCGTATGTAGGTCCAGGCACCCCGTACGGAATACATCCCTCACTCATCTGTGCACAACCTCAGGCAAGGCAGCTTACCTCCGGGTACGTCTCCATCCCGGACGTTACATGCATGCACCTTCAGTACCTTGGGTGGTGTCCCCGCTGGACGGAACTTGCAGCAGACATGCATTGGCAGCCCAATACGGAATACAATCTGGAGCCGCGAACGGTCTCTGTTGGTCCTTGGCCTTGTTGTTGTTGGTTCCATCGTGCGTTCAAGTGCCTCAGAAGTGCCTCAACCCCAATCTCCCCCCTCCTAACGAGGGTGTTGTCTGTAAGGTCTGTCCGGAATACAGAGCACCTTACCATACGGATTACATACATGACCTTTGCTCTGTTGTTGCTGCGCTGCCGCCATTGGTTTGCTCGGCGTGGGGAACCCTGGCGCCTGGCTGGGCTGGATGACCCAATCGCTCTTGTTAGCCTCAGCGACCCCGCTGCCGGTGACCCTCTCTGCTGAGGACCTCCACAGGTCTTTCCCCAACTCAACCAGGCTGGTGGAGGTGATTGTGCTTCTTTGAGATAAATATCGAGCGCCCCCAATCCAACTTGCCGAAGCGGTGGATCCGCGCGCAGAGGGGGATCTTGGGAGTTTTTATTGAAGAAGGACAAAAACAGCAGCAGCAACACCAGCATCCGTTCATTTTCTTGACTGCACCCCTCGAGCAAGCAGCGCGCATTCCATTCCAGGTTGTCTGCTGCCGTTGCCGACACCAGACGCCGAGCACCGACAGCCCAAAACCTGACAGGGTCAGGCCCACCTGGCGGGCAGCCTAACGTTAATGTTGACTGCCGACGTTTATGACATAACGTTAGCAACCTGGAAGCAAGCCGCGACATCTCATCTCATCAGCATCCCCATCTCAGATCGGTTCGGCCGCCGCCCGCAACCTAGTTTAGGATCCAGGTCCCTGCAGCATCCACAGCGGCAACCTCCCTCGGGCCTGCAGCACCTCCTTGCAGCTCACCCCAACCCAACATCCAGCCTTCGTTGCGCTTCCCGTTTTTCTTCCCGGATGCGCCATCTGATGCGCGATACGACCTCCTGGGCGGCCGGCTCTTCTTTGCTACAACCTGGAAGATACTCTGCAGTTAGCTGCTGTACTTATTGCAGCTCAACCCCTTCGTCGCCTGCCGCGCAACCGCTACCGCCGCTTGCTGGCCCCGAGTGTCAGCACTGACGGTGACTGCAACCTGGGACCATCTGAGCCGCCGCGTCCTCACGCCTCGCCCGTCCACCATCACACCCGATCGTCTCGTCTTGCCGACAACTACCACTCCCTCTCTCCCCGTCCCGGTGCCCCACACACCGGGTCCTAAGCTCTAACCGCCCGCCCGTTGTTCAACATCCATCGTCTTCCTGCTTACCGAGGCACGGACCACAGCTTGACTTGCACAAGAGTTACCTAGATTTTGTGTTCCCTGGTGGCATCCTGGGTTGCTTGGTGGGCCTGCTCGGTGGTCACTCGCTCACTCCCGCCTGCCCCACGTCTCCTTCTTCTTCACCCATCACAAAAGCAACAAGTTATTTCATTCTGGTTCCCATTTTCTTGCGAAACTGCGGAAAGTCCTTATAAGCCCGCGCCATACGAGACATTTTATTCACTTCTGCGCCGCCCGGGGACATCTGAGCGCGGAATATTTTAGACCGGAACCCGGCTGAGACCTGTCACCGCCCATCCGCCATCCATCGACCTGAACTGACTGACGCTCTTGCGAATTCTCGAACTGCACACTGCAAACTCCTGCGCGACTTTCGGTTTCCGACACACCCCCTGGCACTTTTCAGCCAACGTCGATCAACTCCCTTCGTCCTCTCGCAACAAGCAGCGTGGTTCTAGTCGCCAACACCGAAACCATGGCGGGGTTATTCAGGCGAGTGTACGACTGGTTGCTGCGGACGTTTTGGTGAGTTTTGGCCGTCCATGCACCTCCCCCGCGCCGCTGAGCTGCGGGGCACTACCGGGTTGCATCTCATCGGCAGCACACCGCCGCAACCATCTGACTGTCGGGGGGCTAATTCGATGCAGGGCGACTGAGATGGATGTGACCATGATCGGGCTGCAGAATGCTGGCAAAACATCTCTGCTGCGTGTGCTCGCGGTGAGTGAACTGTTGGATCGCTCCGCTCGACCAAGATGAACCGCACTGCTGACATTCGGGTCCTTGTTGCCAGGGCGGAGAGTTCGCCATCGAGTAGGCCGTCCCCTCCCTCATCACCCCCTTCTTCTCGCGATGTCACCGAGAATTGCCCTCTCCTCTCCCCACCCTCCCGGTTTCTGTTCCCGGCTGACCTCCCCTTTTCGCAGCTCCATACCCACAGTCGGCTTCAACATGAAGCGAGTGCAACGGGGGCATGTGACACTCAAGTGCTGGGACTTGGGTGGCCAACCCCGCTTCCGACCAATGTGGGAGAGGTATTGTCGCAACGTTAACGCCATCGTATTTATCGTCGATATTGCCGATTTGAATCTGCTTCCCATCGCCCGCGAGGAGCTGCACGCGCTAATGAGCCAGCCGTCCCTCGACGGCATCCCGCTCCTCGTGCTCGGCAACAAGTCGGACCTGCCCAACAAGCTGTCGGTCGACGAGCTGATCGACGCCATGGAGCTCAAGAATGTCGCCCACCGCGAGGTCTCGTGCTATGGCATCTCGGCCAAGGAAGAGACGAATCTTGAAGCCGTCCTGCAATGGCTGATGAAGTTTGCGAACCGGTGAAGCTCACGCTTCCGCGGTGGGAGCCTAGCGCAAGTCTTGATTCGGATACCCAACTCTCGGTTGGAGGCGGGGTTCATTCGCATGGTGTGGTTCGGACAACAAGGTCAGGCCGGTTTGTGTGAGTGTGCGGTGCAGTTTTGGATCCCGTGTCTTCTGTTTTCGTTTTCGGTTTCGTTTTCCCTTTCTTGTCTCTGTTCTTCTTTTTTCCTTTGGGTATTTTTATCGATGTTGTTCTCGGGGCAAAGACGTTCGATTATCGGCCGGCGACGACCAAATTTCTCCCAACATCCCCTCCTCTTTTCATCTGACAGCGTCGGAAGTCTGCGGTGCAGTCAACTTTTTCACACAAACTGGTGGTCCTCACCGCTGTCTCATCGAGCTGGGAGAAGGAACTCCTTTTTCCTACGGGACGAGATGAGGCCAGACTCGACGCCTTTCGGCGCCAGACGAGCTCAGACTTGGAGCCGCAAGGCTGGGCATGGTTAGCAAACATATACTACAAGTGGCGCTTGCCACTCGCAGCAATGAGGGAGACAATGACGAGGGGTGGGGTTTTTTCAGAAAAGGGTGTTTCTTTTTGAAATACGTTCAGGACGGGCAAGTGGAGGAGGAGAAGGAGGGAAGAATGTATCTCACAGCCAACAGTTAATTTTGATGACTATGAATTGATGAACCTCGCGATCATGAATGAATGAGAGAAGAAGAAGAAAGATGAAAACGAAGAAAGTCAGAAGAAAAACGGAGGGAGACGCAATGCAAGGTTAACTTGAACCCGGCGTTCAGACGAGGATACGAGGCACGCAGTGTCGCCTTGCCATGTTCTCTCAATGCTGGTGAAGCAAAAAAAGCCCCGCCAAGCAGCCCTGTTGCCCTGGTCGGGGTGAACCTGAGGGCAATGTAGGTGTACTGCCGACACAATCGCGAGGGAAATCCCACGCCCAGAAACCAGGAAACCAAGCGGGGAAAAAACCAAGCGACGAGAGCAGGAAAACGGAAAAGCCACTTCGAAGGCGAGAAAAGCGCGAAAAGTAAGGAAAAAGGAGGGAGAAAAGAGAGAGAATCCAGGGCCAGCGTCGAAGGGGGAACAGCGAAGGGTCAGGGTAGCTGGACTTACACACGGACCATTTTCGGCCATTGACGTGTGAAGGTATCATTGGCTGGCTCGCTGCTTGGGGGAATCCATTCGACAAGACACGCCTGCCGCGCCCTGCTTCCTCGCTTCCCGCCGCCGGTCGCGACGACTTGGAGATGGGGAGGGGGGCAGCCGCGCGCATTCGCAGAGCAATGAGCAATGGTAGCGCGAGGCGCGGAAGGTAATCTGTAGATGGGTGGTTTAGAGAGGAGAGAAGGGCAAGCCTGATTGTAATCGACCTGGCGCGCAAACCAACTCTTTCCTTTTTTCGCTGTTCCGCTCTCGCTTCTCTTGTTGTGTGTGTATGACTTTGTGATGAGAGCTTGACACGCTTTTCTGAGAGGTCGGGCCAGCCGAGGGAAATTCGGGTCTTGGTGGGATTTGAGAGCCTGGCGTCAGGAGGATACCGAATCACCAACAGTAAGCGAAAAGGGCCATCCTGTCTGTGGTCCATGAACGCTGACTGTGTTTGTCATGGTTAAATCTCGCCCATATTTTGAGCCTGTCTCAATGCATCAGTCAATATTTTCCATCTCGCTAACTGGCAAGGTTCCAGTTTTGGGATTGGGGCCGGGCGGGTGGAGAAGCCGGACAAGCCCAACCCGTCCGCAAGGCTGAGGAATCGCCATTGACCGTTGAACGCTCAGTTCGACCAGAGCTGTGGTTCTTGGCTACCTGTAGGGACGTCGTTGGAGTGGGCAGGTGCGCATGGCGTCGTCGGAAGAGCCACGGCAGTTCAGTGCCGATGGTTCGCTTGAGAACCAGTCAGCTGCGATACATAGCACGTCCACCTGAGCCACGAGATTTGTCTTCCCGCTGTTCTCGCAAAACTCGAGTCGTACGGATATGGATTGGAATTCGTTGCGTCTTCCGTGTGGCGCTCGTTCGCAGGTGTTGTTGGTCGCGATCTTTCACGTGGCTGTAGAATGTAACCGACCTCGGGCGTTGACTGCAGACAGATCAGTAACTCCCGACCGTTCCAAGGATAACCGCACTCCCGATTCCAGCATCACTTTTGGGGGCCCAGGATGGAGAAACACGGATAGCAATTCCTGCCCGGGCAAGGGCACACCAGGCGGTCACTCGAGCTGCTCTATCGCTGCCAGGACTCCCATCCCACCCCAAAAACGACCCCCAATTTCACATGATCCACGTATAAACCCGCCAGGAGTATCGTATGGGGGCCAGGTAGACTCGAGTCTCATTCCTATCTCCCAAGGCGCCACGAATGTGCACCTCAGCAGGCCATTGTTGGAGGCCAATCTCGACTCGTAGCTGATCAATGCAATGCCGAACGCCGTCCGTGTCCACGCAAGTCCCCGCTTCCCAACATGACCAAAAAACCGATCAACGATAGGACTTCTGGAACCTCGCACGGGCACCCTTGCCACCAAACTTCTTGGGCTCGCAACGCCTGGGGTCGGCGACCAGCAGGCTGCGGTCGAACTGGATGAGGATCGTCTTGAGGAGGTTCTTGGAGTGCTCATCGATGTACTTGGCGTAGTAGGCAATCTAGAATTCTCACAGTCAGTATTCCGTCTTCTTGGCGGCGCAAATCGGCGATCGATGCGGGTTCGGGGTACTGACAATGCCCTTGGCAATCTGTTCAAAAGTTTCGCGTTAGCACTCCCCTCTTCTCCCGGATCCTGCACTCATGATTCCCGGGAAACGTACAGCCTGGCGCACGGCGTAGACCTGCGAAGTGTGACCACCACCGGTGACGCGGACGCGGATATCGACCTCAGCGAACTTGTCGGTGCCGAGGAGGAGGACGGGCTCGTAGAGCTTCGCCCGGAGGATCTCGGGGGCGAACAGCTTGAGCGGCTTGCCGTTGACACGGATCAGGCCCTTGCCCTGCACACAGCGCGCGACGGCTGCGAAACTGTCAGATACCGGTCGACCGATTTGCTTCGTTCGAATCGAAAATCCGTACCTGTGGCATTCTTCTTCTTGCCAAACACCTGAACTGCCTGGGTGGTCGCCATTTTGACTTGATGGCAAGATACCGTCGTCCTGTTTGTTAGTTCGGGGCTGGATTTTTCTGCATGTCCAAATTTTGTGTGTGGAGGGGAAATCAGGATGGGGCTAGCGGCAGTCACGTGGCTGAGCCTTTGTGGCTGGTGAGGCAAGATGTGGCTCATGGGGTCCAAGAGCAAAGTGTGGGTCTCGGCTCGGCTTCCCGAAATCTTTGATGCATCCCAGCCCGATCAGAGGCAATTCCGGGTTGGAGCCACAGTGGGATGGAGTCCGGACTGAAACGTTGTCGACATTCCACCACCGTACCCTTTATGTACACACCACGATGTCCAGCCGTGATGCTCTCGAGTTTCCTGCGCCTGCCGGGGTCTGCCCACACTGCGACAGTCATTTGGGCTGCACGTGCGGCATCGGTCACCAGTATCTACTTCGTAGGTCCTGTTGAATCAACTTTCCGAAACAGGAAATAAGTCTGAATTTATACCGAACGTTCAACGTTATGACTTTCGGGGCCACTTCGAGAGCGCAAGACGTCGCTCAAAGGGGCTGTGTGTCAAAGGTAAACTGTACGGCGTATTTATCGTTTGGATCGGCGCAACTGGTCAGCAAATCAATGAAAGTGTCCCGGTGAGCCCGGGAACCCTCAAACCGGCAAAGAGCCTGGCCGAGCCTCCTGCGCCTCAAAACGTTTCTCTTCTCTTGTGATGAGATCAGTGAGCGAGCTAAACCCAGGCTGGCACTGGGCCCAGATCCAGGGCGTTGATCTCTTTGTTGACAGCCATTCCAACCTCGCACAGCTCTCGAAGAAAAGACACCGAACTCTCCTGGAGATTCTGCCATCAATGATATGTAAAGTGCCGACCGGGCAGGACACACATGAGCAGCCGAGGGAATGAGTTGGCATTCCGCTGCTTGGCAGGCTGCCTCACCCGACTTTGGGACACCGAGTCTCAGATCAGACGCAAAGACTCGTCGGCTCAGCCACACAACGTGACACTGTGGTAACGTGCGCCGAGCCGCCAAGTCCCACAGTGTCGCCTGCTTCCGGCGCAGCCATTTCCGTGTGAAAGGCAGCACTTTGCCTGGTGATCCACAGTGTTGAAACCGCAGTGACGGCACAGTCACTTTGTCGGCTTTGTCGCATCGTATAACTTTCCCCCAAAGACAACCGCCACCTTTCCCCTCCAACTCTCTGACAACCACCGACATCATCGCGCAGCTGGATTTCTTCTTCGGACTTTCATCACCGATATTCCAACTTTCCTACATACAAGCAAAAAATCGAATCGCTGGGACATCAAGCTACGACCCTGCAATGGCGCCTCTCATTGAGCAGATGGCCGCACTGTTGAAGCGTGAGGATGGGTGCGTGCGGTCCACTAATGCACTTCACGATCAGACTGGCTAACAACCTCCCAGCTGCGGCAGCAACGGCTACCTCGACAGCCATGGGCGTTGCCGCTACTATTCATCATGGTACTGGTGGGGTCGCTGGGTCTTTGCCGGGCTGGCGATTCTTATCGTGATCCTCGTCTTTGCCGGTCTTTTGTATGGCCTTACCCTTTCCATTACGCCCTCTCCCTTCTCATCGTCGCAGCGTTTACTGACACGGTCTCCAACAGCCGCAACTCTCGTCGCCGCAGGAAACAGGGCATGCAACCGGTGTACGGGACAGGGTGGATGGCACCTGCGCCGCCTCCCTACTACCCGCCACCGCCGCAGTATCAGGCCCAAGACCAAGGCTACGCGCCGCCGGGCGGTTACAAGTATGGCCAGGGTGATGGATACTATGGCGGACAACAGGGCGGCACCTACGGCGGGAACCAGGAGGGCATCCAGCTTCAGCCGCCGCAGAGCACCTACCACCGCGACACAGATTACGCGCCACCTCCCGGACCTCCCCCGAATGCCGGCAAATGAATCAGGCTCTGAGAGAGCACGGGGCGCTGGACTTGGAGGAGTCATTTCGTTCTTTTATTGTCAGAGGAGGCATAATCGGAAGGGCAGGGTTACGGAGTACTTTGGTCGGCCTGAGGAGAAGGCATGAGTGAGCTTTCACGGCGGCGAGGACATCGCATGAGACATGACTCTCGTTACATATGTGCTTCGACGCAATCTGCGCGTTAACTGCCATCTAGATGTATTGGTACTTTCTAATTTTTCTTCTCGATTGATGACGAAAATCGAAAATACTTTGTAACTTGGCCGCATGACGTCGTCCTGGTCTGTAGGTTGAGCTCCATATGTTTCGCGAGTCGTGCGCAACTCTCCACAGGTGTTAAGGTTTCCCGTCGACACGGACTGCCTCTTGGTAAGTGCTTTTGCGCTTCTCCACAAGATGCACTCTGGTGTTGGGACGATACTTGAGTCGAGCCGGAGTAACATGATCACAGGTTGTTACGATGGGATGAGTCCTGGTTTTGAATCTTCTCAGAGCTCGCTTGGAGACATGGGTTTACGGTGTTTCGTCCCCTGGTCTAAATCCAGGAAAAATACTGTAAGCCAACGCGACTGTTCCTGCGTCTGGCACAGTATGCATTGGGTTCAGACAAGAATTCGTTTCGATTGACCAAGACACTCTTGGAGGGCTGCAAGGTGTTTAGATGGTTAGACCGCCCTGGGCCTGTCCGCTGACTTTTTTTGTTTCTTGTTTCTTATTTTCCTGTCTTTCTCTCGTTCTTTGCGGGTATTCGTTTTTTTTTTTCTTTCTCTCTACCCTAGTCGACGGAAACCACCCGAGATCCGCAGGGGCACTCGGGACTTGGTTGACGATCCCGATTTGGTGGTTGCGGATGCACAAGCAAAAAGCAGGGGGGCCGAGAAATGACATCCGGGGCTCGAGACCCCGCCTTGTTCCAGCAAATCCAGCCAGGCTGTCGCCATCTCTCGCCTTTTGTCGTTTTCAGTTGGCAGGGTTGCTCCTCGGCAGTGTTGCCGTTGCAGACTTCAACAACTATGGCTCTTGTACCTCTAAGAGAAACAACGAGGGCCAACTATCCGAACCAACGCAATCAGAGATACCTAGTCGTTATTACTACAGTACTACCTTGATTTCCAGGCTGGATTTTTTGTGCCGTTGTGAGAAACGATGTTCGCCCCTGTTGCAGGGGTCTGGAGTCTGATGGTACCTTGCAGGACTGCGGATGAACGAGGGGGAGGCTTTGGGCTCAGCCAATGCCATGCGCTCGCTGGCTCAGCCCGCTGCAGCGCCCGCTCTTTTTCTTTTCCAACCACCAAGCAGCGCAGGACGTCTCCCTTTTCTCCTGCGCCAGGGCTGACTGGCTTCCCAGTTTCTCCCTCTTGAAACGAGCAGAGCCACATTCCCTTCGTTCTTTGGCGGCAATTCTGTCTCTTGTCCCGCTGTTGTGCTTCGTGCATCCTGCCATTCGTTTCTTCGCACTCCAGGCCTTGCGCTGCATTCTTTTTGGTGTTCCAACTTGTATCCGTCGCTCGCTGTTCGTCCCAACTGCCGTCGCTTCGCCAAGTCGACACCATTGTCACTCCACGCACACTGCCTCCCTCGAGCTATCGTTACGAGCGACCGCCTAAACTTGCCTCCTGGGCCACTCGCGATTGGAAACTAAATCCGGATTTACTCGCAGCGAACGACATCGAGTTTCGAAGACGATCACACACCAGCCACGACCATCCACGCAATGGACTTGTAGTGCCTCGGATTGCCGTGCTTTTGGAACCGTTCAAGCGAGCGTAGATCGCGCTTATTGAACACACACACACGCCTACGGTTCTCGACCGCTGAAGTTTTTTTGGGCTCCCTCGAGAAGAAAAGAGGAAGATCCGAGAGGCAAGATGCCGGCAGTCGACGTGGCGATGGAGAGGAGTTTGCGGAGGGGGTTCTTGGATCTGTTCGTCGCCAGTCTACGGCCCGCGCTCGAACGGAGGGACATTTCTGGGCAGATCAATGATGTGAAAACGGCCTTTTCCAGCTGGGACAATTGCATGCAGGTCGCCTATTGCAAGTATGTTATCTTCCCTTCTCGGGCGGAATTGTCCGGTGACGGTGACGCTGATGCTGACGCACGACGTCTAGGTGGCCTGTCATTGCCCTCATCATTGTTGGCGGCTTGATCATCCTCTCGGTGGTTTGGTGCATCGTCCGCTGTGCCTGCTGCGGGCTCTCCTGCTGCTGCTCTTGCTTTCAATGCCTCAAGTGCTGTGGTGACTGCTGCGGCTGCTGCGATCCGCCGAGAGGCAGCCGGAGAAAGTACCTCGACGAGCCTTACCTTCCTCCGAACCATGGCTACAAATCACAGGAGCCCATGCACGCGACCTTTGGTGGTCCGACCGTACCGGCCGCAGCTAAAGCACCAGAGGCTCCTCAGTTCGCCTCGTTTGACGTGGGGGGCAAGAAGAACGAGGATGCCCTTCCTCAGATGCCTAGTTGGGACGGTGCGGAACGCAAGAAGGTGCTCCTCGAGGAAGAGGAAGCCGTCGAGATGAACGCACTGAAGAAGCCTGAGGCTGGCGCCGGCGCCGTTGGCGGAGGTCCTGGTGCGATGTCGCCGAATGGACCGCGATCGCCCGTCAACCAAAGCCCGTACCGCCCACCAGGCGCGGCCGGTCCTGGATCCAACGGCTTTTACGCACCCAACGCGGCCGACAACGACCCTTACTCGCAGGGCGCACCATCATATAATAACCCCGGTGCAGCCTACAACCAACCAGCCCAAGGTTACGGAGCGGGCGGCGCGGCAATGCGTGCTGGGCAAAGGTCGCCTCACGGATACAACAATAACGGTGGGCACCGTGACCCATACAACGACGCCGGTTATGGACACGGCCAGGACTACCCCGACCGTGCAAGGCAAGACGGCTATGACAACTACGGCGCGGCCCAGCAGCAACCGTACGACCATTACGACAGTTACAACTCCCAAGCCAACCAGGGCTTTGCCATCCCCCGCCACCAAACTCCCCACGAGCTGGACACGCCCGTCTACCCGCCCGAGCTGGACGCCGTCTACCCGCCCGAGCCGCGACGCTCCCCCGCACCACAAGGCAGCCCATACGGCGCCGACTCACGACGCTCCCCAGCTCCGCAGGGCGCATACTCAGGCTACGGCGCCGACTCCCGCCGCTCCCCCGCTCCCCAAGGCGCCCAGTTCGCAGCCGGCTACTCCTCCAGCCCGCGCCAGTCTCCCGCCCCGCAGGGCGACTACGGCAACAACGGCCGGGGATACGGCCCGCCCCGCGGCCCGCCCCATCGCCAGTACACCGGCAACGATGCCGGCAGCAACAGCGCCAACGGCCCCGGCGGCCTTCGCAACGACACCGGGTTTGACTTCACCTCGGGCTACAGCCGGCCGCCGGCTGCTGCGAGCCCTGTGAATGCGAACGCGGGTTATCGCCAGCCTAGTCCCCCTGCTGAGTTGGCCGGTGACGGGTATCCCGGGTATAAGCCGTATCAGCATGCGGCGTGAGGTTCAGCAAAGGGTCAGGGTGATGGAATGGGATGGGATTGGGATCTGGGTGGGGGTTTTTACATGATGGCTGGGTTGTCTGTTGCTGGAGTTTTGCACTTTTTTCTCTCTCTTTTTTTCTTCCTCTGCGTCTTGGCCAGGGTGCTTGACTTCCCTGCCTTTCTGGGGTCCTCCTTTCTGGACCGCGTCACCTCCATATAGATGGTGTTTCTCTTCTTCTTCTTTTTGCTTCTTCTTTTTTTCCCTTTTTTTTCATGACATGGATTTTTCTCTCGGTTGGAATGTACTAGTTGGAGATTCGAGGGCTGGATGTCAGGGGGTATGTGGCGCTTGTGAAGAGGTGGCAATGTCTTTTCTTCTCTTCTTCTGGTCTTCTCTTTTTCTTTTAGCTCAGGCCAGATCTCTCATTCTTACCTCTTTTCTTTTTCCCAGTTGGTGGTTTGGGGTCCGAGAGGGGTTTGGAGCGATGTATTTGATGGGAGGGAGGCTGTCTTAGCTTCTTTCTCTTCCTGCTTGCATCACGGGCCAATGACCTGTTTGACTACGGGATCAACCGAACGGCAAGCCTGCTATTTTTCTTTCTTCAAAACCTATACTCGGATTTCGACTTCTCTTTTCTCTTCTATTCTTACTTAGTGACGAGCAGGGTTTTAAAGTGCTTATGTCTCTGATCCGTGGAAGGATACGGGGCGGGTACGGGCGGCTACGATGCCGAGGGATGACGAGCTTGCCTGGGCAGAGCTGAGGCGTATTGTGTAACTGGACTTGATGTACTCCGTAGCACAGGACATAGAAGAGCAGCTAGAGCTAGTCCGAAAAGGGAGTGCAATGGTTGGTTCTTTTTCGAAGGTCGCGCCATGGCCAACGAGATTAACCCTGCCGGTGTGCCGTGTAACTCGGGTTGTATTGGGATGGTTGGCTTTTGTCATCGAGGCGCCGTTCCCTCTGGCCACAGCGTGAAGTCGTTCATGTCAAGTCTCCCGTCGAAAGATCGAGCCTGGTGGATACTCGGTTATGCGGCATTGTTAATTCCGACTCCCATTGTTGCCTACCGACTTCAGTACCCCAGGAGAGGCCGAGTTTTCCAGGTTGCCTGTTCCTCCTATAATCAAACGATGCTCTCTGGATGGTGGATGGGTTGTGAGTCCAAGGATCATCGCTCATGCGCCCGAACCATCGTCTTACGCAGTGCGATCCTCGTTGTCGGGTCTGCAACATGTGTGTGTGTGTGTGTGTGTGTGTGTGTGTGTGTGTGTCTGTGTCTGTGTCTGTGTCTGTGTCTGTCTCCACAGCATCTGCAGCTCTTAGGTTGGGATCTTCGGGAGACAGAGTCATGTCTCGGGCTCGTAGCTGCCGGAAGAAAAAAAAAAAAAGAGAGGGGGTACGTATATTGCGCAAGTTGTTGCGATGCTGAGGAGTATGGTGAGCTCGGTAGCAGTTAAACAGGAGTCCGACTCGGTCGGCCCGGTTTTACAGGTCGAGGTGCGAAAGGGAGGCTTCCGGAGAGTCGGGCTTGGTTGACTCCCGTCCCTGAGGCTGCCTGGCGACCTGCCTTGGCGAGGGTGGATCTCGATGGCTCAGATCATCGGTGGAGGGGAACTCGGCACTCGCAGCCCATCAGCCCACTGCTCAGTCTGATGCCCTTGCGCCAACAGTCAGATCCTGCGCAGTAGTGTGCATTAGACCAAGGATGCACATTGCAAAGTTCAAGTATGGTGTGGTTATGGATGGGATACTGTGTAAGTTGTCGGAAATGGACGTGTAGAGTTAGCCGACTGGCCTGACGTGGCTGTGGCGGTGCTGGCGGAGGATGCGGATCGATGCACTCGCGGTGGGTTATTTCTCCATCGGCACCAGCAGGGACTCCAGGGAGGCTGCTGTGCGGGGCCTGGGAGTTGGGGCTGCAAGGGCAGCCAAAAGGGTCTGTGGCTCTTGGTTCGCGGATGAATTCTCGGCCTTGAAAAGCTGACTGACATCGATCAGCTGCCCTGTGGCAGGCAGTGACTGTGAAACCTGAAAATCTTCCTTGTGAAGATGGATCACAACGTAGCAACTGGTATGCTCTCGAATCTGGGGAAGGTCACCAGGTCTTCCAGAACTTTTGTCGTTGCCGCAGGAATGCAGCACGACACCCAAGGTAATAATACATAGTAAAAAGGTGAACTGCCCCGCCTTCGCTAGCGTTACTCTGAGTTACCGAGAGGGTTTGTGGTGGGGTTGGGTGTCAGCGAGGTGAGCCCTTCAACATTTTACGCTTGCCCAAAACAGGCATCACCCATGCAAGCTCTAAAGTGCAGTTGAAAATGACGTTGTTCAATCAGCTTCAGCCTTTTCCGGTTTTTCTGCGAGATGCAGTCATGAATATGACTTTCGTGTCAGCCTTCTATTCTCAACAGTCAGAGAACGCGGGGAGAACAAAGGATAACTAGCAGACAGTCGGTGAGTATGTGCAATTTTATTTTAGAAAGGCTGACCACAAAAGCTGCACATCCAGCGCATCCATGCACAAGCTCCGCCATGTGGGAGCCGCCATGGTTGGGCATTGCGGCTGAGCCGGAGCTGCAAAGCACGGGAAGCGGGAGAAGACGTGCTTCACTCGATTGGGCCAGGAGAGAGAGAAGCGAAGCGGAAGCACGTCAGGGCCTGATCGGTTGGGCCAGCCAAACTTGGATGTGATTTGTTTTCCGTACGGAATAACGACAGGCACCCTGTTTCCATGTGGTTTTTTCGGCTTCGGGATTCTGCTTGCATCGCTCCTTCGTTCCTGCTGCCTCTCATACTGCTGCTGCTGCTGCTGCTGCTAGTGCTGCTGCCTGTTTGCTATTTGGCAACGCTGTCATCTGCAGCCCGATGTCACGCACTGTTCTTACTATGTACAATACGTGTAGTCGGACCCTGAGCATCCAAGATCAACTTTTCTTTTAACTTAAGAACTGGTGAACTTCTCGTCCAACATGCCCAAAAGGTGCAAGCGGCTTTGTGCATCTGCACGGTGCTCACGGCATCCTCCCCTTCTTCGTCTTCTTCTTCGCACCACCCACCGCCCCGCTGTTGTTGGCTTGTCCCTGTCCCTGTCCTGTCCCCATCCCAGTCCCTGTCGCTGTCGCTGCACCTCCACATCCATGGCCACTTGTTGACGATCCATTGCTATTTGTGTCCAGCTGTTGGCCCCTCACCTCCCGTCCCTTCACATCCTTAAACTCGTCTTATTAGTACATTACAGCCATATCCATACCACAGTATACGTGTACATACAAGACAAAGCCCCTCCCTGCGCCCACTCCCACTCCCGCTCCCACTCCCTCGGTGGTCCGAACGTCGATCACCCAAAAAAACAACAGATCACCAACCTCTCTCCTGTGTACGGTGCGATCTGATCTTGGGCGGGCGGAGTCCGAGACACGCCCACGCCCACAATGCTTCCCAGTAAGTGTCAAATAGTCCGCAAGGGCGAATCCTTGCTTCACGCCCCCCGCCGTTCTCTGTCAACCCCGTCACCTTGACCCTGTGCCTGAGCTCGGGACCCGCTGCGAGAGGAAGAGAGGGAGAGAAGACCCGCGTCATTGGGGAAGCAGGAAGGAGGAGGAAAGAGCAGGAAAAAACCGAGAGGGCGGAGACCGGCCACCTTGCACACTCTTGCAGCGACCTTCCAAAAGACAAGCAGAAAACAGAGAGAAAGGGGGGGGGAGAAACACCCAAACAAGACGTGGAGGGTTCGCAGAGCTGTTCGCCGGGGAGCTCCCAGGACGGCCAATACATCTCTTGAAGAGATACAGCCTCCAAAGAATCAACAAGCAGAGAAGCAGGCCCGGACACAATGGGGACGGGAAAGCAGAGGCCTCGCCTGGGGCTGTTGACGTCCTTCTTCCCAAGGCTCACATCTCGTACAGATTCGCGGTCCTCGATCGATTCGCAACGCAAGGCTGTCCCGGCCAGCTCGACTACGTCTTCTCTTCCGTCGCCGACCAGTACTGTGCCGACCATGACAACCGCCACCGCCAGGACCAGCGAGGACTCCAAGTCATCGTCCCGCTTCGAGTCCAGCACCGTGTCGACCTCGCTCTCGCCCATCGAGCAGACGGCTCCCTTTTTCGAACATGGCCCGGACGAGTCCACGGGCCCAAAGAGGCTTCACAAAGCACCGACCATGCCTACGACTCCGCCTCCGCCTCCGCCGCCCCCCACGGTACTCACAAAGCTGGGGACGCCGCCCCGAATCCCTGCTGTGATGGCCACAGAGGCCACACCCCCCCGGAGCGCGAGAAGAGCCGACAGGAGTCCGTCGCCCAACCACCCGGCATCGAGGGCAAAGCCCCAGCCGAACCGTCTCCAGCCAAGATACCCGTCTCCGACCTCGAGTCCCCGCGGCCGCAGTGTGTCAGCACAGCCTCCCGCAATCCGTGGCGTCTCGAACGATGGCTTGCGGGTGGTATCTGGCCCACTCCATGCCCGATCACCGTCCAAGAACGGGAGCGAGGGCAGCCCACCAGCCACGCTGGATAAGAGGAAGTCGAGAATGAGCTGGTTTCCCAGCGGCGGTGGACGGTCAAGGGCCAACTCAGACGTGGCCATGCCGAGGGGGTCTGGCGCATGGGTCATGTCCCCCGACGGCCACGTCGACTATAACGTGGCGCTTCTTTTCAATGGCGAAAAGGTGAGTCTCGGTTGACTCACACGACGTATTACCGTCCTTGTTGGCACCAAGACACTAAACATTGCCCGCAGGTGCCCGAGCTATGGAACGAGGCCGGCAATGTCTACGTCTATCTCCACCCCAAGGAGAGCGGCTGCGGGCCGTGCTTCAAGGTGGCCGACCACGTCTTCAGCCCGTCGTCCATCTTGGTAGAGACCCTGGTGACGGAGATGATGGGCGCCACGTCCCAATACGATGACTACCTCGACGTTGCGCCTGCTACCGCTCCCGTGAGCGAGGGCCACCTGTACCTCCCCCTCGGGAACACAGATCTGGAATGTCTTGTGGCGGCACGGAACCTGTTTGCCTTATTGACGCACCAGCCCCTGGTCGGCACCGCCCAAAACCCGACCTACTTCGCCGCGACTCTCCAGATAGCCGGTCTGCTTCGGCGCTTCAACTTCTGCAGCTTCGATGGCTCCTCATTTGGGGAATCGGTTGATGCCGCATTCGATTTCTTCTTGGATTGCACCGGAGTTGCCGACGTCCGCCAGAGTCGGGAGAAGACGCTCGAAGCCCTGATCCTGGCGGAACAGATGAAGTCATGGACTCTATACAGCGAGGCGTTCCCCCACGCCGTGGGCAAGTATGAAGCCCTCCTGGACATCAGGTCCCCGCTCTACGAGAGGATATCCGTCAGCACGCGCCAGCGCTTAGACCGCGCCCACCTCGACCTGGCCAACCGCCAGGCAAGCGTAAACACCCGGCTCGAGGCCTTTGAGTTTCCCTCGCTGTTTGCCGGAATCGCCAGCTCGACGTCGACTGAAGAGTACAAGAATGTCCGGTTCAAGGAGTGGCGGAGCTCGTTCGGCAAGATGAGGAGCTTTGCCAGCAGCTACTACAAGGGCCTGTTCGGCAACTGGCCGCCCAAGGCCCGCAGCAAGAAGAACTACTTCTCCCAAAGCGGGCTCAACCGCCAGTGCCTGAGGATTCTCTACTCGGACTTTTGCGCCCTCTACGACCTCCTGGTGGACCGCGAGTCTCTCACGCCCCGCGTTATTGGCGAGGGATATGAGGACACGGCGCATGATCCCACAGACATACAACCCCACGAAGCCTCCATCTCGGCGCTCCGCAAGATCCTCGGAGAGTTCGACAAGTCGTCGCCCCCTGTCCTCCCTCCCATCCCCTTTGACGTTCCCAAGCTCCCCACCATGACGGCCATCTACGAGAACTACCACGACCTCTCCGCCAAGAAGCAAGCCAAATACAGCAAAGCTCTTCAGCTGCACGAGCTTCAACTGGTCCTCCTCAAATCCCGCAACATCGATACCGACGCCCTCCAAATGCCGTTTCTCCTGGCCTACAAAGACCACGAGCTCAGGGAAGCGCGATCCTCCAGCGCCGCGGATCTCGCCGATCTCCGCATTGGCGCCTGGCTCTTCCTCTACGTCGTGCTCCAATCCCTCCCCATGCTCGTCGTCGACGCCCCGGGGCTCCGTTACACCGAAGGCGTCGAGGACTTCCTCTGCGAGGCTCCGCAAGGCAATCCTCCTTGGGCCGAAGAGGCCGGCCAAACCCGGAAGATGTGGTACAAGACCAACTCAGACAACGTCGTCGAGCTCTCGGCCGACGTGGTCATGTTCTCCGTCGAAGGCATCTACATGCGCTCGCACTGCTGGCTCGCCGCCAAGGAATGGGAAGCCGCCAGTACCACCATCCCCAACCCCCACCCCGACCAACAACAGCAACAGCACCCCGCTGACCAACCTCACCCGGCCAACCTGCTCCTCGGCGCAGGCCAAACCTCACCTCTCGAGCCCCCCCGCGCCGTCTTCCTCGACTTGGACCACTTCTCCCCGACCAGCGCCACGACAACCTCCTCCACCACGCCCCCTCCCTCAACATTCACCCTCTCCCCGTCGCTGTCCGCCCACCCCCACCGCCGCTCTCAAAGTCCCGGAGGCAGTGTCGGCATCAGCGTGACCCCGCCGTTGTCCACCTCGCCAAACCTGCGCCCGCGCAGCGAGTCGGTCAACGACCGAGCCCGCCAGGCCTTCCGCGCTAGCATCGCCTTTGGCCTGGAGCCGCTGCCCCTGCCTGTCGGTGCGGTGCCGCCCGCGGCCGCCGCAGCCGTTGGGGATCGGACGTCGCGCGTGATGAGCGTCGGGTCGATTCCCGGCGGGGGGTTGATGGTTGGCGGCGGCGGCCCGGGGGGTGGGAGTTCCGGTGGGGAACAGCAGTATCCTCATCATCTTCAACATCTTCAACATCAGCAGCAGCAGCAGGGTGGTGCTGGTGGCGCTGGTGGGTTGAGGGGCAGTCGGTCGGCTGTGAACCTCGGTGGTGGGCAGTACGCTCCCGGAGGGGAGTTTCTGGGTACAGCAGCAGGTGGTGGTGGTCGCCCGAGGAAGGCGAGCCATTCTGGCTTTGGAGGCCCGGGTCCGTCTGGTCTGGGGCCGGCTGGTGAGTCGGCGGGTGGGGGCAGCACGTTTGATGATATTCTGAAGGGGATGGATGGGAATGGGAAGAAGAAAAAGAAGAACCTGTTTTTCTGATTTTTCTTCTTCTGAATGCTTTTTTGGCGTGATTTTAGAGGTTCAAAAAGGAGATGTGGATGGGTCTCTGGTTCGTGGAGATAGTTGACGATTTGTTTGGTTTCGTGTTTGGCCACGTTCATTTCTGGTCTGCCTCGAGGTGGTTAGCGGGATTGTTTGGTTTCTTCTTTCTCTTCTCTTGGTACTTGTTCTTTTTCATAATTTTGTCGGGTTCTTAGGCCTCTTTTTCCTGGTTGGCTTGGGATCTATATAGATGATACCCCCTTATAATTCCACTCGCCTTGGCCGTTTCTTCTTGGGCTGTTTGGCCGTGTTCGTTGTCGGCGTCTTTGATTCGGAGGGCACACGATCTCTGCAGGCGCCACGCATTGTGTTTTTGGATTGGCCATGGGGATATGGGACCCGTTGAACATATGGAAAGATGGAGCGAATGGAACGAAGAGAAAGCCTGCCCCGAAAGAGAAAGAAGCAGGGCTTCAACACTTTCTCTATTATTAGACAGTCGGACAGGCTCTGGGTTTCCCACCCTTCTTGTTCCCCTGTCATACCCCTTTGGGATGAAGAATGGGGGAAAAGAAAAGAGAAATAAAAAAGCCCATTGGGCAGCCTGATGATGCTTCTCGACCCTTTTTTGCGTTTTCCGTGTCACAATGGTCACCTCGGAATAGATACCACGCCGCGTGTGTCTGGGGACGATGTGTCCAGCAAACCTCTCTTTGAATGTGATGCCGTTTCTGTAGTCTAACTAGCCCTGCCCAACTCCCTCCCTTCCTCGCGTTGCGCAGATCCGCCCAACAAGCCCATATTGAAACGGTCCCCAACAATCAAGACACGATGATGAACCAATAAAACAAGGGAATCTCACCGACCTACAACAAAACTCCGTCAGGCCGAGGCAGCCTTGAGCATGTAAGGACAGGTAGTATTGAGAAGAGGTAGCACCAAAAGGTGTGCCCAAGCACACACACATACCCTCTCACCCCCCTTATTCTCCCGAAGATGGTGTGTGACACAAAGCATCCAGCCTACCTCATGGCGTGCCGCCTCCCCCAAGTTTTCCAAGCACCCCGGGCTGCACAGCGCTGTTGCGCGCAATCGGCTCCCAGACAAAGCCTTCCCCACCACATGGCCGAGAAGGGGTGCTTTGACATGGTTGGTTCCCTCTTTTGCTGGTGCCATCTGCGCACTTCCTCGCTTTTCATCTTCCCGCTCCCCTCCCCTCCTGTTTTTTTTTGGGGGGGAGGGGGGGGCGATCTCAAAAACTGCATGGACTGAGAGAGTTGGGTCAGTTCCAGGAAAACAACGCGCATTCGCGCGCTCAAAATGGGAACAGTATGCTTCACTTGGATGGACAGACCTTACTCTGCCGCCCAGGTGGGAATTTGACCTCTGTGTTTCCCCTGTACATAGGCTGAGTGAACCAGACATCTCAACTCGCTGTCTGCCCCTGGTTCCGCAGACTCGCACACACCCAATCCGTGTCAACCAAAACGCGCACATCAGCCCGCCTCCCCCCCACACCAGAACTGGGATCTTTTTCGCCCAGGTTTCTGGAAACTGGTGGGGGAGGCACAAGCGGCAGTGGCAGTGGCACAGGGGTGCCAAGATGCGTGAGCAGAAGATGCTTTGTGACCTATGAGTCCCCAACGCCGCCAACAAGAAAATAAGTACCAGTCACCCATTCCGATTCGAAGTTGATGTCCCTCTACCATCAGTGTATGGAGAGCATAACGGATGGCACGCTTTGGCTCTTTCCAGTGTGGTTTTCGAGTTCGTTTGGTGCAGATGAGTTTCCATGGCAACGGCATCTCGACGTCAAAGGGAGCTTTCGAATATGCTTCATTCTCTGAACTGGTTGGGGAAAGCGCGATGCGGGTGTAGCCGTATGTGACGAAGCATTGCGTATTCAGCGAGCTGCGCAGAAACCAGGAAATGCGCGACTGGATTCGGAAAGCCTCGAGCAAAGACAGTGGCGTGGATGTATGTATCTGTCCTCCGGGTGTGACACTAGCAAGAGTTTTGTTGCCAGCATCAGAGATCCGGGAAGAGGCCAAAAGAGGCCTTGTGCGCATTAGCGGAAGGTCTCTTGGGTCTCGCATTTTTGCACAAAGTCAATGACCTCCTTTTCTGTATCTTCCGTCTTGTGAGACTGGTTTCCGGTCAACCTGGGGGGCGCGATTGGTTCACCACCTCTAAGGCCTGTTCTTCCCCGACCAATCAACCACCCCTGCTTCAGCGAGTTGGGAAACCACCAGGATGGCGCATCGAGGGTGTAAGAGGGAAACAGTCAGTCATGATGAGGCTCTTGGAGTGCCGTTCGGGAACAGAAAACGCGGCGAGAGACCTTCATCTGACCAGCCCGACTGTTTCCCTTCCCTCCAAACAATCCCCATAGCATCACCGTATCCTGAGTCCATCAAGACCCATTGGCCGTCTGGTGTTGCCTCGTTTGACCTTGTTCGACCAAGCTTGTGCTGGTTTGCTTGTCTCAGCTGCATCTCAAGCCCAACAAGACGCTAATTGCCGGAGATTGGACACGCAAACCAATTATGTCTGACACCCCAGACCGCTTCGGAACCTTCAACGGGGGTACGGGGCCCATACGCCCGTCCTGCGGGTTGCCTTTGCCCCACGTTGGCGTTGCCAGGGTCAGTGATCAAGAGACCACAAGCAACTCCGCTGCGTCAGAGTTCTCGGACTTGTTTGACTGGGATGCGTATACGCGCGACCACGGGACGGATGCAACCAGCCAGTCCGATGTTCCATCCGAGGGGAAGTCGCCTTCCAGCCCACCAGCTGGTACCGCCTCCAGTACCGCCGTCACGACCCCCGGCGGGGAGGAGGACTACCCCATGTCCGACGCGCCCCCACAGGAACCTCAAAACCTTCTCTGGCCGATCGTTCCAGACGCTCTTCCTCCGCGGGACCTCGACATCCACCTCGAAACATCACCCTCCCCCTTGCCCTCCACGGACATGCACCTCGAACCGCCGTCGCACGCCGCCCCTGCCCCGAGCCAGAAGAAGAGGAGGATCGTGAAGAGTCCAGAAGAGACGGGCCGAGTCCGACAGATACACGCTTGCTACCTCTGCAGGAGGAACAAGGCGCAAGTAGGTGCTTTCCCCGTTCCTTGGGGTTCCCTGCCTCTCGTGCTGATGGTTGGTATTCCCAGTGTGACCCGTCGACCATTTGCCCAGCCTGTAAGAAGCGGCCCTTCTCCGAATCGGTGTGTATTCGGACACCTTTGCGCGACATCCTCTTGTCGAAGATGAGTACGTATTGCCACCCTCAGGCCGTGTCGATCGACATAGAATGCTAACCGTCAGTCAAGACAGATGGAACTGGAATGACCCGAGTTTCTTCATGCCCGGTCGTGAGCAGTTCAACGAGAATCGCGCAACCACTCTCTCAATCTGCTGTTCCGAAGACATCGATAGCCCTTGTATGAAACTTGAGGCTCGTCCCTTTGCGCTCCCGAACGAAGCCGCTCAGAGAGGCCATCACGATGCTCGTTGGGGAATTGTACCGAATAACCGTCCCTCAGAGCAGGCTGTCCTCGAGTGGATGGAGCAGCAGATCGACAGTGACAGGAAAACCGATTTTGAAGCTCAAATGGATAAGCTCCTGCTGAGTCTCGCGCGTCGGCCAGAGAGTGATATGCTGCCAAGCTGGACATTGCTGCGGCCCTTGTTGCTCAACGTTCGGAGGATGAGGTGTATGTGGAAGATCTGGAGCTGCGACAAGCTTTTCGTTCGAGATCAACTCGAATCCCGGGTATGCTTTGTTCCCTTTGACCCGAGATTTGCATCAATCCAGGATTCGCTTCGGTTACTCGCCGCCCAGTCCATCTCTGAGCTCGAGCGGAAGATCCTCCCCGAGATTCAAAAGTTCTCGCTCCCGGACAAGAAGCAGCCGGAGGAGACGAATGTTCTGAAATGGCTGTTACTGTGGCAGATGATCCTCATCTACCGGCAATCATTGAGTTGGATCCTGACGCAGGAGCAACCCATACCTCTCTCAGGTTTGTTGAATCCAAGATCAAATGTTCGAGTCCACAAGAGCTGATGGAGAGAAAAATAGTGATGCCCCTGAGTTCGAACAGGCACGACTTTCGTGAGAACACCAGAGCGTTGTTTGAAGCCATCATCGTCATCTTCTCCGGGGTATTCCAGAAGGACACCACGGTCGAAAAGATTCGAAACGCCGGCCCAGAGATTCTGGGCGATGATCGCCTTCATTCGGTATATCAGAGTGTCTGGCAGGCACTTCCCAACTTCTGTGAGTTTACCACCAAGGTAGCTGGAACAGAACTCGAGTACTGACCTCCCTCCAGACGACCAGGTATCGCGTCAGGTGTCACCAACCGACAGACTCTTCGAAGAGTACATCGTCAAAAGGGGGACGGCCTTCTTGGCCAAGAGTCGCCCCGCCCGGAAACTATAAGAGCCTGGGAGATGCTCGGGGCAACACAACCGAGACGAGAATGGACAAGGCGATTGTAAAATGTTCCAAAGGTTCCAGGTGGTCGGTGGCTCTCGCGGCGGAATGAGGAAATATGCGGTTATGGGCGATGATTTGTTTCCCCTTTACTTTTCCTTTTTAAGCATGGGAGGCATTGGCGAATGGATCATAGAATGTTGCAAAGGACGGCTTCTTTCTGAGATGCCTGGGTCAGGGGCGACTCGAAGTGCTGCGGCCGCAAGTCAGCCTTCAGCGATCGGGGACAGGATGAGCACAAGTATCATGGGATTTAGTTTTTGCTTACGCAAGTGGGATGACTGTGACGGTGACTTTCTTTCCGTCATGCTTTCGCTTTTTCAGACTCTTGAAGTAATCGACCACGTCGAGTTCAACTCCGCCCGCTGCTTCTTCACTGATGCCGATCTCCAAGTCGATCTTGAGTTTCTTTCCACGCTCCGCTGTGGATCGAAACCTATCTCATATTAGAATCATAACTACGGGTGTCTAGGATTCAGACCCATACCTGATGTTGTCCGTAATAGCGCGTTGCGACTTCGGCCACCTTCTTATCACCGTTGCCATGGCCGCGGTCACGGCCCCTATGTAGTCGGCCCAAAAGGTCGCATCTGGATCTGCCGCATCCATCAGGGCTCGCAGGGTCTGGTGTAACTGATCATCAATGGGTGCCAAGGTCGCGCCCCATCGCGCGCACAGAGTAACCCCGAGCACGGCGCGTGCAAGATGCGTCAGCCCGGGTTGATCCGGTGTGGTGATCACGTTGTGCAACGCGGCCGACGCATTGGCTTCGGCATCGTCTCCAAGTCGAGTCCAAATCTGATCGGCGTAGAGTGCCCCCAGCTGCAAACCAAAAACCGTGGTCGAGCTGACCAGGTGTAAATCCGGGGGAAATGCCGACTGCAAGGTATCAAGAACATCTTGTATCCTTGCTGGCCCTGTACCAGGAACGGGAGGGACGGGATTGCTCATGGTGTCTTGGGGGATTGCCAAGGGATTGCTGTTCCGAATGTTGGACGGAAGGCTCACCATCAAAGCGCCCTCGCGGTTCCCACCGGAACAGAAGGTGACGGAGCGAATGGGAGGCACAGCAGCAATGAGTGCCTCAACCACAGTAACTATAGCAGGGAACTGAGCACGGCGGCGTTTGGACATTCCGAAGATCTTGCCATCGAAGGAATCGTTGCATGTTTGCATTTCTCTGGTTTGAGTGAAGAGCGAGCCCGAGACAGTGAAGGAGCCAACGGAGGGGATCGGATATGGCTGTATCGAATGCTTGTGCATGAGCATGCTCCCATAGCCTCGAAAGCCTCCTCCGCAAAGATAGATATCAATTCCTGGCTTGTCCTGCGAAGCCTCGGCGGCGGCGGCGGCAAGGGTCGGGAATCTAGCACACAGGGTCTGGAATGCCTCGCTCATGCCGCCACGGAGGTGCGATATTTCGGCTGCTTGGGTCTCCGCATCGTGATTCTGCAGCACCTTGATCAAGCGAGCGGCGCCGAAGGGCAGACTCTGTCCGGCAAGTGCTGCCGCAATCTCGGCACTGAGGTCGTCTTGTTCAGAACTGGTTTCTGCAGAATTCGTGTCCAGATATGTCATCTGCACGCTGCCGCCACCGAGGTCGAGAAACAGCCCTCGGACGTCGACGAAGCCCGAGCGAGCTCCCAATGAGCCAAACAGAGTTTCGACTTGGGGCGCAAGAATGCAGACGGAGAGTCCCGGAGACGCAGCCTGTATGGCCTCGAGCATGGCCGTGGCGTTTTGAGCCCGGCGCATCGCTTCCGTGGCGAACACCCTCACATGGTCTGGGGGGACTCCATAGTCATCGATGGCGATGCTCCGGAAGCGCGCCAGAGTCTGCGAGACGAGCCTGATGGTCTCATCGGGGAAACGCAGCGACGGGCCACTCAAGGCGTCAAACAATGAGATGGGAGCCCGCTCCCGATAGATGCATCTCAGCAGCCGGGTGCGGGGAGGAGAGAGGTCCGAGATGGAGAAGCGGATGCCGTTGCTTGGAAACGCGAGGCGTGTCAGACAGACCAGCGGGCGTGCCCTGCGCCGAGACGGCGGACATGACCCACGGTCACGACGAGGAGGTCTGGCTTACCTTCCCATGTCGACCAGGGCATACAGATGATTGGAGCTGGCAGGATCCCATCGCGGCATCTTCTGGTGAAGATTTTCGAGCGTGATGATGTCGACCAGGGCGTCCATCTTGACAACCGGGACCGGTGAGTGACAGATTTCCGTGCAAGAGCGGCAGTGAGTGAAACCGGGCGGGTGATATCGTGGGAGTTATCGCTCTGTCCTTGCAAAGTCGGAAGTGAAGCTGAATGGGTGGGTGAGGTGTGTTGGGAGTGGGAGACGTGTCGGGTGTGGGGTCGGGTTAGGTATGACGCCCACACTCAAAGCCTCAAAATCCAGGCGCATTCCTGCCCAACTCGCCTTTTTTCAACGATAGACTGGCAAGAAGAAGGCATCCCGCGCAACGTGGGCAAGCTTGAGTGGACACCGGGCAGGGAAAAGGGAAGGTGCACGTGGTGAACAACAGCAGCGGGTGTTGAACCTACATCCACAGTAGGGTCGATTCCCGGCTATCCCGTGAAGGCGTCATTAGCTAGTGGGAGCTGTTAGCGGACTAACAGCCTGGACAGCAAGCTGGGTCTACAAATTCCGTCGAGAACCAATGGCGAGGGGTGCTTTCTGCCTCTAGGTAGTGATGCCCAGCTCTCTCGCCTGCGAACCAGGAAAAGGTACGGTAGGTACCCAACGTGAGTTGGACGGGAGCATGCTTTTGAGTTCGCCGGTAACGTTATCGTAGCCTTGAGCGTGCACATAATCCATCCTGAATACTGAGAGCCTGCCCCTTCTCGCAGCCACGTGTGGCCACTTCTACATGCCCTCTCTCAAACCGGACATCGGGCCTGCAGAAGGCTGGAACATGGCGTCTGGACAGCTTGCAGCTTGGCTGCGTGGTGCCCCTGGGATTCATCCCTCGACTTGAACCGGGTCTCGGGGTGAAAATCCTTTCAAGGGAGTACGGAGTACATACCACGGTGTCTCTCGGTGTGGATTAGCAATCGCGCTCGAAGCGGTGAAGAGTATGTACCAGGCGAACTGAAATCGACGGGGCGAAATGGCGCGAGGATAAGGATGCGACCTGAGGTTCCATGCGTCCCAACGTCCGCATCTGCAGCTCCCTTGCTGTGCTGCTGCACAGACAAAGGAAGGTGTTCTGACCTGGTTTTCCCCAAGCCACCTGGGCAGACAACGGTCACGAACGGACAGGTTTTCCCGAAACTTGCGTTTTGAATATACTCATATAGCTCGCATGTAGCAAGACGGCCTCATTTCCCTCATCCAAAGCACCTGATTTGAAGCCTTATGAGCCGGATGAGAAAGAGTGCTGAAGCTGGGAACGAGGGGGGACTCGGAGCATTGCTCTTGATCCCCGATTCCCGATTTGATTGGGCGGGAGGCACTTAAGCTCGCGTCTCCACACGCGTCCTTCAACGCGAAAAAACGCGCTCTGGAGTGACACCCCCCGGCTCTGTCTCAAACACCCCCTCCCCCCGTCCTGTCTGCCACCCCAAGCCCCAAGATCGCCTGTGCGACATGAAGTTCTCCTGCGTTGCCCATAGTGCAATTGATTGTGAGAATCATCCATGGACTCGGGCTGGAACCTGGAGTATTGGAATCAATCTGGTTGAAATCTGCAGGGGTTGCTTTGCAGGTTCGCGTTGAACGTTGATGCTAAGGCAGTTAACGTTACCAGGTCGATTAGAGATTCCAGATGCCTCAAACTCTGGCGCCCTGGCGGCTGCCACTCGCTTGCCAGCTTGCATCTGCTTGTTTTCTGTATGTACATACCTAGGACTGTGTACATACAGAAACAGTCCGTAGGTTCCCCCGGCTGTTCTCGCGCGTCTTCTACCCCCCAGCCTCTCGTTTTCCCCCGCGGCATCGATTCGATCACAGCGCACACAGCACGCAGCTCGGGCTCCTTCTGTACGACGTGTGGATCGACCCGGCAGACGCAGGATTCACGAATTGCAAGTCGCAACCACAACTTTTTTGTCTCGGTGCTCCACTTGCTTGCTATTGAGCTGTCGAGCTGTCGAGCTGTCGAGTGTCTGGGGCTCCACCTGCGCGTGTCGCACGGGGGCTGATGGGATCTTCCAACATCCCCCCTTGAACGTGCTGCCACGGAGGCGGTTACCTAGCGCACCGCTCGCTGCACGACGACGCTGCGCTGCTGCATGCCGTCTGTGGGTTGTTGGGGTGGGTGGCTGTTGACCGTCTGGCCGCAGCTCACAGGTCAGAAGCGACCAGGGAATGCCAAAAACTCCCCTTTTGGGAAACGCGCATTGCTTGAATGGACCAACCTGAGCCACTGGCCACCACCGCGACGGGATCCTCGACGCGTTGCTGCCAGCCCACGCACTGCCCAGCCAGAATACTGCACATGTACTCCGTACATATCCCACGCCTTTTGCGCGGCCCGACCGTTGGCCGGCGGCCCGGCGAGGCTTCCAAGTCGCTGCTTTTTCTGTCCTCGCCGTTGTTGGCCCATGACG
Organism: Chaetomiaceae sp. PYS4301M; assembly: GCA_023628425.1. Lineage (NCBI taxonomy): Eukaryota > Fungi > Ascomycota > Sordariomycetes > Sordariales > Chaetomiaceae > Chaetomiaceae sp. PYS4301M. Next base: position 803,051 of record JAMAKR010000004.1, on the reverse strand, counting down.
TTCACAAATCAACAAGCTTGCAGCCCCAGAGCCTAGCACTTGTAAGGAGCGCGCCTGGAAGTGGTCCATGTGCATGATCTTGTTGCGCCGTTCCCAGCGCGTGCGCGCTTATCCGGCTGCAGCAGCGAGCATCCACCGCTGCCGACCCACAGCAACAGTGGCCGGTCGCCGGCTGGTTCAGGTTTGGACCTTGGAGGACAGGGACCCTGGAACGCAAGCTCCTTGAGCCGACAGGGTCCTCTCTGGGGCCCTGCGCTGTGCCAGGTCTCCACTCGAGTCAAGAACGTCCGGTTCAGGTCTGCGTGTGGCCCATCCTCACTGGCCTGCTCAGCCCATAATCCATCATCCAGGGTTCGTGTGGTGGGGGACTTGGGTGTGAGCGTGGCCAGGCGGGCTGGGTTTGGGGTGTTCTGAGTGCTGGGCGCTGGGCAGTCTAACTTGGAACCCAGCCATGGAGTTCCTGCCACCTGCCACCTGCACCTGCATCTGCACCCACCACATCACCCTCCCCTCCACCTCAGACCCCCAGACCCTTCTGTCTACCCGCTTCCCTTCTTGCATGAGCCCAGCCCGCAGCGCCGTTACATATCCCCAAAGCACCCCATCTTTGCCGATCCAGCCTTCCCCTTTCCCCCCTCCTTTCCCCAGCGCAGTCATTCTTTTGCGACTCAGTTCACGACCAGTCGCGCTCGGCGCAGGGTCTCGGGTGCTTTAACGATATCACGAATAACAATCTACATGACGGCCAGCAACAGACAAGCACCGAAAGCAGCTGCGCGCATCATCATCCTCTCCTCTCCCCTCCCCTCGGTCTCTCCTGGTTTCTCCTGATTAGACAACCTGGGACCGTATTTCATTGACTCTTTTCTTTGCCTCTTTTCCCATGACCTTTTTTTGCCTTGCATATCTCTGACGACGATTTCTTTTTTTTTCTTGTCCTTTTTCCCTCTTTAACCTGGCGACGACTCTCAAGACATCGGCATAGCGCATAGGAGGGACATCAATCAGCGATTCGCGACTCGGGGCTCAAAGCACCTGCATCTTGCCCAGCCAACAGTTCGCCGGCACCAGCCATCTGATTTTGGCGATTCGCGCTCGCGCTGTTAGTCCAGTCGCGCGTCGCATCTCTTCCGGCGCACCTTCAGCAGAGCTTACAGCGAGCTTCCTGCAAACGATTGACGCTGCTGCGGACCGTTACAGTAGCCTGGTGTCTCATCGCCGTCCTCGCGGTCCTCGCAGTAGCTTAGCCGACGCCTTAAATGACGCCCCAGCATTCCAATTCCCAGAAAAGATGAATCAACATTCCGGGCCTGCGACCCTCCCGCGGGGTTTCAGGTGTCCCGATTATGATGAAGCGCCCAGGACGCCGGAACCGTTTCCCCAGGTGGATGATGTTCAGATCCCTTCACCTCCACGGGCGCGCCTGAAGCTGAGGAGGCGCGTGGTCTCCCAGCTTTCCGCGCCGACCCAGCATTTCTTAGCCTCTGTCGCTGCCGCCGACGTCCCCATACCGAGCATCGAGGAGCCCGAGATTGCGCCTGACGACTACGACATGGGCGGTCGCTGCCCCTTTCCCGAGTTTCGCTGCGAGGATGAGGGCGACATGCACTTCCTGCGGCCCGGACGGAGAGGGCTGTCTGCGCCAAAAACCCCAGTGCCCGAGCTTGAGGCATCGTTGCCCCAATCCCGCTACCCCAACTGGACTATCGGGTCGATCAGCAGCGTGGAGTCGACACCGGAGCCGGATTACGAGTCCAGCCGGCCGTCGACGTCAAGATCGACGCAAACTAGCGCATCATTATTCAGCCGCTTCTCGCACGCTTCAGACGACGACCAGTACGACAACTTGGTGGACGAGAGCAGGGACAAGAACGACCGCCTTCTCGCCCCCAGCGACATCGCGCCATCTCACCGCCCATCCGACCTCAGGGAAAAGGTGAGGAAGGCACCATGGACCAAGGCGATGAGCGACCACTTGTGGGCGACTTTCACGCTCTACCTCCAGGACCCCAAAGTCACCCCATTCCGCATGGGCAAGAGCTGCATCCCACCAGACGGCGTCTGCATCCGGGTCGCCCGAGAAGCAAAGAGGAGCTGGAAGGGCTCCAAGGCTCTTTCTAGAGCTGTCCCTCACTCCGGCGAAGGCGGCAAGAGCGGCAGCGCCACCCCGACGGCAGAAGCCTCAGGCACCTTCATCCAGTGGCCGCATACCTGTGCGGCTACCCGCGCGCATCTGCGCGATCTGTGCAGACTGAAGGCCGGCTCTCGGAACAACAACTACAAGTTTACCTCGCGAAGCACCACCCCTTTCACCCAAGCCGCTGCCCGCCACTGGAACCGTCGATCAACGCCAGTCCGTCCGACTGTTCCGTTCGCCACGCAGGATATTTCCCTGTCGCTTACCATGAGCACGTCCGAGAGCATGCAGCCAAGCGGTCCCCTGGCGCAGCTTACTGCATCTACCCCGGAGCCCACAGAGCCCGCACGCTCGCCCATACCTGCAACTCAAAGCCTCAGCGCCTTTGAGGGCGAGCCATCTTTTGCGGACCGGAGATCCGAGTCTGCGGAACGTCGCCGACTAGGATCTCCGTTCGGTGCGAGCAGCTACGGGCCCAGCTCCTCTGGCTCTCTTGCGGCCGCCCTTGGTCTTACGGGCTCAATACCCCGTAGGCAATCACAGACGGTCGGCCCCCGGCGGGTGCTTCAATCACCTGTCCGCCTTAGCAGATCGGGCACCCAGAAGCGGCGACATACGCAGTCCGGCGTCCCACGCGTCCGGCCCATGCTCGGCTCCGATCTGTGGCTCGACCCGAGCTTCAGCACGGCATCAACCGCCCGCCCAACCTCAGCGCAGGGACCTGGCGGATCGAACCGCAACCAAGACCTCTTCATTCCAAGCATCCCGCCGATTCCTGCACTCATCTCTTCAACCAGCATGCCCAATGTGGGTGGGCAACTCGACAACCCGGCCATGCTCGCGCCAGCCCGCCTCGGCTCCCCCTTTACCGGCGAGAGCTCCAGCTTCAGCTACCCCCACCGGGCGCACCGCATGCACCAAGGCGGCAGCATCGACCTCGGGGTTCTCGGCCGGCCCTTTGCGACAATCCAGCAATTCTCGGCGGATCCAACCCCGCCACCAACGCGCAACCGCCTGGCCGACCGCCTCGCCTACATCGACCAGCGTCTCAAGGAGCTTCGGCAACGGGACACAAATCACCGGGCCGAATCCCCCTTGTAATAACACACCAACAACACCTATGGCCTCCCCTCCCGCATCTTGGGGGCCCTCTCCTCGCCTGACCCTGGATTTGTTCCAGGGCTTCCCTTCGCTTCTCTGTACATGCTCGGCTGTTTTTTGGCTGCGATCTCCCTGGGAAAATGGAAACCACGCATTTTCTGGCTCGGCGACATGTCTTTTTTCTATTTTCTTTTCTCTGATGATTGTTCACGATGTCTTACGCGAGTCACATATGCAACGTTTGGACGGGGTGGCATGAGCTTACGATGTGGATGGAAATACCCCGCTGATGGATTTGAACATATATCACATGTTGGAGCTGTTCATATCACGGCGGGCGTTTGCTTTTATTTTCCTTTTCTTTTCTTTTCTTATACCCCACTCGGTTGGCTGTTTGGCGTGAGTGGGAGTTGTTTTCGGGTGGTGGTGTTTTTTTTCCCTTTGCTTTGGCTCGACCTTTCCACTCATTGACATTTCTTTTTTCTCTCTATCTCAACAACCTCATCATGGACGGCTTCACGAAAAGTTACGACTGATACGATGACGGGAACGAAACGACTTTGGAATTCTCCGACTCCCCTTGGCTCATTCTTTTATTTTATATGGCGATTGGTTGGTGCATGAGGCTCGACCGCCGTCGCTCCTCACCGGTCGGCGGCGGGAGATGACCTAGTTGGCGGCGATATTCGGCTCTCTTGATAGAAAGGAGTTGGGCTTGAAAGACAAAACGACTAGCACGCATGAAGGTGATGATGAAATGATATGATCCGGTATTGGATCGGACTTGGATGGTGGTGGTGGCGGGACTTGGAGGAGGAGTGCATATTACCCATTTCATCCCAGAGTCGGCTCTATCTGCCTGCCTTGTCTGCCTATTTAACGTTCAATGCTATTAGGGACACTGCATATTCATGTATGTGGCCTGCCTTAGTTCATTAGATATGGAGTTGAATCTGGAAGCAATTGGTGAAGAGACTCTGGGTTTGAATGTCAGGTGTCAGGAGGACCATCACCATGTTGCCTCAACGGAGATATTCCAAGTCGAACTGCTTCTCTGCAACTTACAATCCGGGACCATTCTGGCCCCGCAGAATGCTGTTGATGGCCGGTTCGGATTTGAAAATCAGGCAGAGAGGCCCGCTGCCTTGTTCCTTCCCTCAGTGTCCTGCAAAATCACACGAAGGTGTGTCCAATGACGGGCATGTACCTTATGTAAGTACATCGCAGGCACCCGCCACTGTTCTTTTAGAAACTTCAAAACATTCGGGAACTGGATGAGGGAAGAGACCACACGGAAACGTAAAGCATGGGTTCTCCCACTCTCACCACCCTCCCTCCCGAGGTCCTCGTCCCGCATTTGCAGTCTTTTATACGACTCGCACATCACCAGTCTCAAAGCGTTCTCACAGGCCAACAAGCACTGCTCCGCAGTTGCTGCGACCGTTCTTGCTCAGACCATCATCTTCAGAATCGACAATCCGGCCCAACTCGCGCGCGATGTTGACAGGTGCAAACAGATCCTCAGCCGGCACCCGCTGGGTCTGTTTCAACACGTCCGACGCCTCGTTGTTGTTGGCCGTATGTATGGCCCCTCTTGCGCCGCAGGCAAGGGTGGAACGAACCCTCTCGTTGAGGATACGGGAGATGAGGAGTCCGAATCGGAAGAGGAACCAGACAATCTGAACAAGAAGAGAAAGAAAAAGAGAAAGGCCGAAAAGCCGACCTTTCACTTTTCCTTGCCGACAACAACAGCAACAACCGACTGGAACGTCACGCACGATCGAATGCACGACCTCCAGTTTGAGTCGGAACACAGTCGCGCGGCGATCCCGCTGAGACCAAAGTTCAGTAGGTTCATTTTCACCGACCACGTCCCTGCCAGCGCCGCCTACGAGAGCGACCACCACTGGCAGCCCCTCACCGACCTGATCGCTTTGCTCTCCGGACTGGCCGACGTAGTCTACCGATGCCCGTCGCAGTTCCCGCCATGTCTACTCAAGGCAATGCACGCCAGCGGCAGGAAATTGGCACGCCTGCACCTGCAAATGTTCAACTTGCGGAGCGCCTACGACGGCTCAACCACTATCGACCCCCACGAGTGGGATATCATCACCTCTCCCTGTCTTTACAGCATCTGGCCTCGGGGTGCTGGCAGCGTAACTCGCGAGGATCGGGAGCAGCGCGCCTCGCGGCAACTCGACGCTGTTCTGTGGATGGTCAAGCAAGGGCCAGTCTCGCCCGCTCTTCGAGAGGTCAACGTCGAGGGCGTCTACTTTTGTGAGAAGGGCAGTCAACAGCTCTCAAATGTTTTGCGCGACCTTGAATCTTGGAATCCAGTCGCCTTCTTCAACAGCCAGGAGCACCGGGTCGGCCCACCTGCCGTTCAAGCGGGCCGTGACAAAGGCCGTCTGACACATCTGATATCTGGCTTACGCCACCCAATTCGCCCCCACGGGTCCATTCTTGGGTGCAGCGGTTGTAGCAGGGTTGAGAAGTTCGATAACCTGACCGACTTCTCACTATTGCGAACCCTGGCCCTGGTGCAACCTATCTCCCAAGAAGAGCTTCTCTTTCTGCCAAGTATATGCCTTCCGAAGCTGACAGCGCTTGCTCTTGCCTGTAGGCCCCCCTCGCGTGCAGAGGAAGAGACAGCTTCGACCGCAAGATCCGAATACTTCCGGGCCATTACGGCCTTCCTGTCTGGCTTACCTTCTCTGACAACGCTCCAGGTTACTGGGTGGACCATGCCCAGCACAAGTTCTCATTTCACAACCCGAGACTTGAGAGACTGGCGCTGATACCAGAGCACCGAGCGTACCCGGGCGCCTACAAGATGCAGGATTTCTTGGCTCTCGAAGGGCTAACAGCACTTGCCTCGTCCTTCCCTCGTATGACCGATCTCTCCCTCCCGCTGAAGAGATCAAGGGGCGACCGTGCCGAGGTCGAGTTGTACCGGCACCTCGGCGAGCATCTGCCTCAGCTCCGCCGGCTGTCGTTGCGATTGGAGTGCAGCCCTCCGTGTCGCGTCGTCACCGCCCAAGGCGACCATGACACGCCCCTCCCCAAGCCCTACCCTACGGGCCCCGGCTGGCCGGCGGCAGCCGCTTCGTTGAACATGGACAGGGATCATTACGCCAACCGTGAATGCGATATGTATCGCTACCGCAATGGGCACATCTACGACATTCTCATCAACAGCGCGCTGGACTCGTCGCTCGCTCAGAAGATCTTTACCGCTGTGGGAGGGAACGTCGACACGTTGCTAGTGCAGCCATACGGGGGGACACGGAAGGTAGCCGAGCAATTTGGAACCTGCATCGCAATAACGTTTCCCCAGTTGCTGAATGCCGTCAGAAAACAGTGGATGGTGGAAAAGACAAACGGCGAGCTGGTCGTCACGGAGCTGGGCCACGGACGGTTCCGGGGCTCGTGGAGTGACCCTGCGCAACTCGACTTTCGCCAGGCCCAGGAGAAGGCGCTGCTGGAGTGCTTTAGGCGGGTGTGGCCGGACGAGAAGGAGGGGAGTGGCGAGTGGACGGAGGATTGGGAGAGTTGGGGACTCGAGACTGAATAATGCGATTGCCCTGGGAAAGTAAACCGAGGGAGAAGAGACGGCTTTGCCTTAGATGCAGTTGCCAAGCGGTGCCTGTTAAGCATCAGATAGCATTGTCGAGATGGTGTCGGGTTGATTCGAGGTCAGAGCAGCGCAATGGAGTTATCGGGGTGCTGTAAATTCCCGGCAGGCAGGGGTAGGAGAGAGTGGGGCCGGTCCGGCACTGACTGGGGTTCCCATTGCATCCAAATTCCAGATGGCCCGTTCCATCCATTCGCGTTTATGAACATCTCTACATCTTCCATCCCTTTTTATTCTCACTCATGGTCGAACCCCCTAAACCAATGATAGTGCCATGATCGGTTTCTCACGGGATAGGCACGGGCAATTTGCCCTGATGCCACTGTTTTTCCTAGCTTTCCTTTTGCTTGCGGGTTCAGCGACGGCGTCAGTTGGTGATCAACTGGGCATGTTTAAACAGTGTGTCGAGGTGCGTGTTCCCTGACCGCGTTCACTCACACATATACACACACACATACACACGCACCCCCACACTACACCTCGGGCTGCGGCCACTCTCCCACACTCACATCTTGACTAACACGCACCGCCAGATCTGCGAACGCGAAAACTGCGGCCCCGATGCCGAACACCATACCCTCATCCGTCCGTCCACCCACTCAATATTCCCCCAGTCTCAACCCTAACTAACTCTACGCCCCTGTGCTGCTTCCCCCCAAACCAGCCCTCCACCGGCGCCTCCTCCTCTGGACCTGCCCAGCCGAATGCGACTACACCTGCCAGCACATCACCACCGAGCAGCGGCTATCCTCCGCCCCGCCCCAGCCCGTGGTCCAGTTCCACGGCAAATGGCCCTTCCACCGCCTCTTCGGCATGCAAGAGCCGCTGAGCACGCTCTTCTCACTAGGTAACCTGGCCGCCCACTACCACGGCCTGCACTACCGCATCCTGCCGCACATGCCCGCGTCCTACACGATGCGGCCCTTCTACGTCTTCCTCGCCCGCCTCGGCATGGTCACCTGGTTCCTCAGCGCCGTGTTCCACACCCGCGACTTCCCCCTGACCGAGAAGCTGGATTACTTCGCCGCCGGCGCGTCGGTGCTCTACGGCATGTACTACGCCGTGGTGCGCGTCTGGCGGCTGGACCGGCCCGGGAAGCGTCGCGGGCTGCGGATGTGGACCGCGTTCTGCGGGCTGTTGTATGTGTGCCATGTGGCGTACCTCGGGCTGTGGAGGTGGGACTACACGTACAACACGCTGGTGTGCGTGGTGTGCGGCGTGGTGCAGAACCTGCTTTGGAGTTGGTTTAGCTGGAGGAGGTATGCCGACACGGGCAAGGCGTGGGCCGTGTGGCCCGGCATGGTGGTCGCGTGGGTGATTATGGCTATGAGCTTGGAGTTGTTTGACTTCCCGCCGCTGTGGGGGAGTCTGGATGCGCACAGCTTGTGGCATCTGGGGACGATTGCGCCGGCTGTGTTGTGGTACAAGTGAGTATTGACCCTTGGAAGGGATGTCGAGGAGTGGCTTGCTGATGGTTGGAGTAGCTTTCTTGTCAAGGACGCAGAGGACGACATTGCCAGCAGTGCTAGACTGAAGGCTTGAGGTGTTTGTGATGTGTGGGCTTTGCGCTGGGGGGGGGGAGAGCGAGAGGTGGACTGCTACCCCCTTCAAAAAGGGGTTGTATGTGTATCAAATCATACATTTGTATATGTGGGTTCTGCTTACATGCAGAAGAATGCCGCAGGGAGAGCTTCTAGTGAACACTTTCCACACGTTGACACGTTCACCCACAACTTATATCGAACCCTCGATTATATTTTGCAGAGCAAACCCAAACCTAGCCCCAAACCCCCCAGAGAACCCCTAATTCTGCAGCAGACTACACTCCTCCCTCAACAACCCAAACATCAAAATATCCATCACCACCCCATTCTTAACCGCCGCCTTCCTCCTCATCCCCTCATACACAAACCCAGCATTCCTCAACACCTTAGCACTCGCCTCATTCCCCGCAAACACACACCCCTCCAACCGAATCACCTTGGGAAACGTCTCAAACACCCACGGGACATACACCCTCAACGCCGCCGTGGCAATCCCCTTGCCCCAGCACGCCTCACCAACCCAGTACCCGACCTCGAACGTGTTCGCCTCAACATCCTCGCGCGTCTTGACCCCGATCCCGCCCACCACCGCGTTGCTCGCCGGGTCGCAGATGGCCAGCGACGGGAGCGCGTCCGAGCCTGGCGCCTTGAAGGTGCTCGCGAATTTGATCCACGCGTGTGCGTCTTGCAGGGTGTAGGGAGAGGCGAAGCGGTAGGACATATATTTGGCTACTGCGGGGGAGTTGGCGGCGAGTTGCATTGTGGGTGCGTCGGAGGGGTGTAGGGGGCGGAGGATGCAGAGGGGGTGGGTGAGGGTTGGTGGGGGGAGGGGGGTGGTGTCCGCGTCCACGTCCGCGACCAGGTTAAAGGGCGCGGACGGGGGAAGGGGGGCGGAGGTTGGATCGTCTTGCGCCATGGTATGACTGGCGTTTGGCTTGAGCTGTGTCTTTTGGTGGGGTCGTGGTAAAGAAAGGAGAGGGAGGGAGAGTTGCTAAGGTGTTGGGCTGGTCGTGGTATAAGTGTCTTTGAAGGATTGGGGAATTGGGTGAGATGACAGTGTTGAGTCACCCAGACTGCGAACCCAAAGAGGAAGGAGTGTAAGCAGAGGGGCTTGGACTGGGGTGGTTTCTCAGTGGCAGTAGGATCTTTAAGGTTTTCATCAGGAGAGGGGGGAAGAGGTGCTGCGTTCTTGAGACGGTATTTGTTATGGACGGCTAACAAAGAAGCGCAATGCGACTGGGAACCTTCAACACAATACTTGCAGACTCGAAGATGACAATCGTTAGGAAACGCCACTCGGCTCCATCACCCACAAACAAGTCACGAAACCGGAGTTGGGCAGCCGTCCTTCACTTTGAAGGATCTGTATGAATAATATCAAACTTCTAGATCCTTTGCGCATCAACCGGCTCGCCCAAACCATCTTAGATGTACATTACAAAGTAGGTCGGTAGTCAAAACCAACCTCGAGAACGAGCGATGTACACGTGAGGTGACTGACTCCTCAGGGTTCTCGATGAGCTTGGCTTCTTGACTGCCGACCCTGGTCCTGGTGGAGGTGGGTTCGGTTGGTCCCTGACGAATGCCCCGCCGCAGTGGATCATCAGCCTTCTTTTCTCAATTCAAGGGACCCCGGGCCAATCACGGCCAAGCTGACACACTAACGCTGCGGCTGCGGATTGTAAGGTGGCCTTAACTTTATCTGTTGGCTGCCGATTGGCATTTGGTCTTGGGACCAAGCTTTGAGGAAGGCTCATTGTCGACGGCGTGCTGCCTTCAATGCCCACTCCATTGGTGTCGCTCCTTACCAATTCTTGACTTCTTCCTCGTTGCTTCGTTTCTTTGGGTGATCCAGACCCCTAATTTGGCCTCGCAAAGCACTGAGCCCCCGCGTGTAGCACTTGCGACCGAAGCCCTTGATCCGGAGCGCCTGCGACGCGCGCGAGAGGCAGGATGCCTGCGAAGTCGAGGTTTACGAGGCTCGACGCCTTCACGAAGACGGTCGAAGATGCCCGCATCCGGACGACCTCGGGCGGCGTCGTCACGATTGTGTCGCTGATCGTGGTGTTCTTCCTCGCCTGGGGCGAGTGGGCCGACTACCGCAGGGTAGTCGTGCACCCGGAGCTGATTGTCGACAAGGGCAGAGGTATGGGACGCGCCCGAGGCTGCCAATTGCATCATATGCTGACCGGTTGGGGTTGTCTATGACAGGCGAGCGCATGGAGATCCACCTCAACATTACCTTTCCTCGAGTCCCCTGCGAGCTGCTTACCCTCGATGTCATGGATGTCTCGGGAGAGCAGCAACACGGTGTCCAACATGGTGTGACGAAGACGAGGCTGCGGCCAGTGAACGAGGGTGGAGGCGACATTGACTCCAAAGCGCTGTCTCTGTAAGTCTCGCCGCACAGCCGCAACGCCCGCTCCCGTCGAACCTTCCACTAACACACGCGGAAAAGGCATGCGGCAGACGAGTCGGCGACCCATCTCGACCCGTCATACTGCGGCCCCTGCTACGGCGCGTCCCCGCCGTCCACCGCGAAGAAGCCCGGCTGCTGCAACACCTGCGACGAGGTCAAGGACGCCTACGCGCAATCGGCCTGGGCCTTCGGCAGAGGCGAGGGTATCGAGCAGTGCGAGCGCGAGCACTACGGCGAGCAGCTGGACGAGCAGCGGCATGAGGGCTGCCGCATCGAGGGCGGCCTGCGCGTGAACAAGGTGGTAGGCAACTTCCACATCGCGCCCGGCCGCAGCTTCAGCAACGGCAACATGCACGTGCACGACCTCAAGAACTACTGGGACACGCCGGTCAAGCACACCTTCAGCCACCAGATCCACCACCTGCGCTTCGGCCCGCAGCTGCCCGACACGCTGCACAAGAAGCTCGGCAACAAGAACCTGCCCTGGACGAACCACCACCTCAACCCGCTCGACAACACCCACCAGGAGACGGACGACGTCAACTTCAACTACATGTACTTCATCAAGATCGTGCCCACCTCGTACCTGCCGCTGGGCTGGGAGAAGACGTGGGCCGGCTTCCGCGAGCAGCACCACGCCGAGCTGGGCTCCTTTGGCGCCTCGGCCGACGGCAGCATCGAGACGCACCAGTACTCGGCCACCAGCCACAAGCGGAGCCTGTCTGGCGGCGACGACTCGGCCGAGGGTCACGGGGAGCGCTTGCATGCTAGGGGTGGCATCCCCGGTGTTTTCTTCTCTTATGTGAGTCTCGACGCGACGCGGGCGCTGTGCTTGCGAACACGAAGGGCCTGTTTTTTGTTGGGTTTCTTGCTAACGGTGTATTCATCTAGGACATCTCGCCCATGAAGGTCATCAACCGGGAGGAAAAGGCCAAGTCGTTCCTTGGTTTCGTGGCTGGCCTGTGCGCCATCGTCGGCGGTACCCTGACGGTGGCCGCGGCGGTTGATCGTGCGCTGTTTGAGGGTGGGACCCGTCTCAAGAAGATGAGGTCGAAGGATCAGTGAGGTGGGAGAGGCTAGGGTGTGGTGTTGTATCTGTATATCGTTTTTGGGTTTGCTGCTGTTCCGCCGCCGCCGTTGCTCGTTGTTTTTGGAACCCTTTGGCTAGTACACAAGTATCTTAGATGCATGGGAGAGGAGTTACGGTTTAGGGGGACTGCGGAAAATGATTTTATTTTTATTTTTTTCTCCTGCGGTTTCCAAACGTTGATCGATTAAGGAGGGCATACTCTGGAGCTACCTATATGCTAATCCTATACAACGACAATAGTCTCAACACTCAAGGCTGTGGCGGTGAGTTGGACAAATACTCAATCCACTGGTTCTTCTCCTTTGAGCGAAGAATTGCCGTCATTTGACTCGCCAAGTTAAATTGGATTGGAGACCTGGAAGCGTCATGTGGCTAGCAACTTATGAGCGCTGGCGGTCTGGACTGCAAAACTCCACCGTGTAAGCTGACTGACCACCTTGCTGGTTTTGTTCCCTTTCTTCTGCCCATTCAAGACTCAAAGTCGATAAAACTCACGAAACTGGTGGACAACTCCAATGATTTCTGGTTTTGCGAACAAGATCCATTGGTTGAACCGCGCAATTTCTCTTCAAGCCACCAAATGACTTGCACATGCAGGGCCCTGTGCTCTGACTCCGCTTGGGATCGTGGGATCGTGGAGAACCTGGTCTTTGATCTGTCCGTTGCTCCCCGTGGACTGACCTGAATTCGTATGGGGTGCTGTACACTAGGGGTTAGTTCTCCCGAGTATCCGTACGGAGTACAGACAAACTAACTACGGGCGGCCGTGCGGCAATGTTGCCCCTGGCATGCGATTTCTTTTTTGCCGGCTGTCTGCTGTGAAGCTGAAAGCTGGATGTCCTCTGCTTGCGTCTTGCTGATGCTCTTGTATCTCATTGGCCCAGGACTCATCATGATCTTTTGCCCCAAGCTCAAATCGAGGGCTCCGTGCCCCTGAGGCCCAGAACTTGCAAGCTGATGTTCGGACGATCTGCCGTTTGATAACGGATGAAGATGAACGACACTGCGCCCATGTTCTGTACATACTGCCGCGACTCCATACCCCGTACAATACATGCGGTGTACTGAAGAGTCTCTCCCCAGGTTGTGCTACGTCCGTCCAGTACATACATACATACGAGAGTCCAGACAGCAGATGATCGGCCATGGCTTCCCATGAACTGCGGCCCACGGTCTGTCGAGGCCCTGCGGTTGTGTCATTGTTGCGCAACAAAGAACATGCAAGTGCAAGCCAAGAAGAGCACAATTATATGCCAATCATCACCTCTTTGGTTATAGCCGGGAGTAAAAAAAAATACTGTGAAAGGGGTGCTCGCCAGACGGCCAGAGCTGCTGCAGACGGACACGGACACTTCGAAACTTTGAGCTTCGGCTGGTGGTTTCAACAACCCCCCCCTCCATGGAAGGAAGTGCATCGACAACCGGCAGAAAGCGAGAAAGGACGGCACGGTAGCCACGGCTCAAAAGATGACGTCGTGGACTCGTTGCCGCAGCTGGGGGCGCAGCCCGCGACCAAACACGGCCAGGCCGACCACACTTTCGGGGCGAGATTGAAAATTTTATGGGAATGCAAGTGTCGGGTTGGCCCAATGTGGCGGCCAACAATGCAGGATTGGGAACGGATTTTGCTGACTGAGTGCCAGAGTGGTGAACTGACAGACGGGCCAGGCCGGTCCGTTGGACGGTAAAACAGAGGGCTGGACGTTCTGGAAAAGGGGACAGCTGCACCCCGGTTTTTGCTGCCAAGTCACGGTTGGATGGGCACACCACCGTTACCGCCAGGAACGGTGCGGAGGTCCTAGCCTTGTGCGGACTAGCGTATGGGAATTTTGGGCCGTCGCCTGGGGCAGCTTTCCCACTTCAGGCAAGGGGGGCAAGGGAATTCCTGAGATTCCTGAGATTCTTGTGGCGCAACCCCCTGGGCCCCTGTCCAGCCCATAATTAACCTTCTCCACTTCCCCGTTCGCGGGTGATGCCCCTGTTTCTTTCCCCCCTTCAGGATCCCCCCTTCGGCCCAACGTGACTCTCCTCCGGTTTCCTCAGTCGCCATCGCTTAACCACCTCACGCTCCCGTCTTTACCTTGCTGTTTTCGACGCTACACCGACCACTCTGGCTGTCCTCGCTGTTGCCAACACCCGCCCGAATCGATTGACGGCACGACGCTCGCTCCTCTCGACCACTCGTTGTGCGCCGCGTTTTGTGCTGCAGGTGGCTAAAAGCGGCCCGTTTTACCTTTGACATTCACTGTCGACACCGAGGTCCCTCCAGATTATTTTGTCTCCGATGCGCTGCTTAACCCAGCAACGACGAAACCGGCTCTGAGCTTGAAACCAACCACCCCCGTCGACAACCCCACCGAGAGAACTCGACAACGTTTCGAAAGGGATCGGATCCTGGCGCCCGACCGGTGCTTTCCGTTGACTGAGCCAGAGCGCCGACAAACTCGACCAACTTGGCTGATTTCGCATGGTTGGAGTTGCACCTCGCTGCATATCCATCCGTTGACACTTGTGGCCCTCATTGACCTCATACTTTATGCGCCACCGCTCGTCTCCTGCGATTCCCTTGGACCTTGTCGCTGTCACACCTGCCCTGACGTCTTCGCGCCGACGTTAGGGTGCCAGCGGCGAGCCCTTCTCAGTGCCGCGCGCAGAAAGCCTCCCGGCCTCCGAAACCACGTCCACTGCGTCCCGTCGAAACTTTGTGAAGCACTCCTTTCTCATTCAGCGTCACAACGTCACAAACATTGCCATGTCGCACCCACGACCGGAGTTTCTCGACATAAGGTCGAAATCGCAAGCCTCCGTTGCACGGCCACTGCGATCACCCCGTCTCCACGTCGCTGGCGAAGCACCTCCCGAGCTTTCGCCCCTCGATGCCTTCGCCCTACAGAGCCGGCTGCTGGCTAAGCAGCTGGAGGAAAGCACAAAGCAGGGCCGACGCATGAGCCGGCTGCCCCCGCTGACTCTTGAGAGCCCTTTGATCGTCCAAGGCAGATCCGAATACTTCCGGTCGCTATCACACGACTCGGTGTCGGATGACGAACACCCGCCCCTTCAGAACGTCGGGCTTGGCTTGAATCCGGAGGTGGAAAATGACCTCAGCAACCGTCCTCGATCGATGCATCCGCGCCTGAGCCAGATCCCCCCTACCCCCGACGAGTCCATCCCAGTACCGGCCGTGCCGAAAAACACGGCGAACTTTTTCAAAACAAGGCAACCGAGCGACGCAGGTGCAGAGGAAGGATTCTTCGGTGTAGGAGCGCGCAGGGAACGTTCGCCCTCGCCAATGGGCACCAGCCCCCCGAACTCGACGAGGCAACACGCCGAGGGAAGATCGACAACCCAGGACAGTGTACACCAGCAATCACCGGTTGCCAGATCGATAACCAGCTCTCCTGAAAGAATCGCCAAGGCCTCGTTTGACGCTGGAGGCCTTGTCCCCCCGAGGCCCATGTTCACGAAGCGAACCTCGAGCTTGATGTCGTCGCCTCTCGAGTCTACCGACGAAGAAGGCATCAGTACCTTGGGCACCTCGATGCACTCCCAAAGCTCTCGCAAATTCTCGACGAGCAGCAGCGTCTTGTCTCCCGCCTACCCTCCATACCAACGCTCGCCCTCGGTGGCCTCAGACTATTGTGGCCTACCTCGGCCCCAATTCAACTTTTCCAGGCCCCTCAGCAGAGCGGGGACGCCGAGTTTTGATATGCCAGCGCGTCAAGCGTCATCCGACAGCCAGGGGTCCTTCCTCCCCGCGGACGACGCCTCATACCATCCGCTGACGAGTGAGACATCTCGTGAAACCACCCTCGACGAGGCCGGCGCCGCCCCCTCCTACATCTACTCCAAGTTCGCATTACCGCGGGGCAAGGCCTTGCAAAGATCGTCCGTCATACTGCTCAATGACCCGCAACCGAGGCCCTCACTCGACCAGCCAGTATCGCCCACGAGCAACACCCAAAACTATCCTGGGGTAGGACAGCCCCCGCCTTCTCCTCCGACTCGACCGTCCAGCTCGGGAGAAAACCGCCAATTTGATGCTTCCCCGCGGCGTCCGCAAGCCCGGAGTAAGCTGAGCACGGAAGTGATGAGGCCCGCCCCGCAACCTTCGCCTAACCCGAGCAGACCGTCGACGGAGAGCGCTCGTGGTTCGGATGAAGAACAGCGCGGGCGAAGCTTGGTTTCCCACTTGCGAGACACGTCTGCCGCGGGAACGTCGTCGTCTTCCGCTGCCACGAGCGACTCCGCAAGCACAATCAAGGCTAGTAATCCGATGCATTCTGTTACCCCGACCATGTCGGACTTGTCAGCAGAGGAGCACGTGAGCAAGTCGATTGCCCTCCACGAAAGCGGCTCGCTGCAGGAGTCGACCTGGCACCTGCGGCACGCGGCAAAGCAAGGTCACGCCACAGGCATGCTGCTTTATGCCCTTGCCTGCCGGCACGGTTGGGGAATGCGCCCGAACCCGCGGGAAGCCGTCCAGTGGCTTCGGAAAGCCGCCGATTGTGCCAGCTTGGAGATGGCTGAGGAAGAAGACCAGGCCAAGGAGGGCAAGGCGGTCGATGTTGTCGAGCGCAAAACGCGTAAGGCGCAGTTCGCGCTCAGCATCTACGAGTTGGGAGTGAGCCACATGAATGGCTGGGGCATTGAGCAAGACAAGGCCCTCGCCCTGAGGTGCTTTGAGATCGCTGCATGTAAGTCGGCCTCGTTTCGCCGTCTATCTTGAATATGTGCTAATCGATTCTCTAGCGTGGGGTGATGTTGATGCACTCGCCGAGGCTGGTTTCTGCTATGCGCAAGGGATAGGCTGCAAGAAGGATCTCAAGAAGAGCGCCAAGTTCTACCGCGAGGCCGAAGCTAAGGGCATGAGCATGGTTGGCAACAGCTGGTAAGAGTCCATCTGATCTCGGACTCCCCTCGCTCAAGTGCACTAACCGTGTCCCAGGATCCACAAGTCCAAATACAGTGACGACAAAGAGAAGTCCCGGTCCAAGTCGAGGTCGAGAAAGAGCATCTTCAGCCGGAAAAAGGATTAATGAACCGAGAGCAACCCTCCCGCGCATATTACAACACAATGTCTTGACGATAATGACACGAAAAAAATGCACCCGCATTGCATCATCATACCCTTTTGGTTTCGGGGAGTTTCGAGGAGTCATGGTTTTACACAGAGAGATGGGCGTTTAGAACGCTCGGGGAAACGAGGGATCGCCGTCGGTCTCTCGAGAGGGGCTTATTTTTTTTTCTACCTCATCAGCCTGGTATATTGGCCTTCCAGTACCTTAGTTTTCACACACGCAGAACAGCGCTCAAGCCTCGTGCTCGCGGTGTATTTTCTTCAATGTCTGGTAATCTTTTTTATCCCTTTTCTTGGGAGCACTTATCATATATCCGGGATCTGGGGGCGGGGGGGGGGGGGGGGGGGGGTGGGAAAATAAGGGCCCTGCACATAAATATAAACCAAAAGTTGGGTGA